>VZTH01003031.1:39073-138615 GCA_013397815.1 Aleadryas rufinucha | reverse complement strand
TTTTTTTTTTTTTTTTTTTTTGTCCTTTATATTTAGAAAATATGTTTGGTAATTCTTTGGTCATTCATAGAACTTCACAATTGCACAGACCGATTGTGAATGTGTAAAGCACCATTATATAGAGCTCTTCAATCTTTGTACCAACAGCGGCTTTCATTGTGCAAGTAAATAGCAAGAAAGAAGATAAGAAAAAAAAAAGGTGTATAAACCCTTGTGTCTGGCCTAAGAGAATTACAAGATGACATTTTTATTTCTCTTTTAATAAAGAGACACATTAGAAAATTGTTTTATTTTAAATATTGTAGAATCAAAATGTGTGAATATTTCTCAAACTTGAATAATTTATGCAAATTACATTCTCAAAACAAGTTGTGGTACAGTACAATATATAAAAAGCAAGAATTGCTGTAGCAATAAGGCATGTCCTTTTTAGTAACTATAACACTGCTTTATATTTTATACATAGGTGTTTTATGTCTGTGACTATATACTTTTCCTGTGTCCAAGATAACCTGTACAAATGTCTAAAATTACAGTTGCAATAACAGAAACCTAGAGAAGTGTTAGACTACATTACTTTATAGAGTGTTTTACCACACTTCGGACCATTCCCCCCACTTCATTTTAAATTTAGGAAGAGATGAAGAGCTAACACAGTCCCCACACTGGCATATAAATCAGCAGGTTTTATTAACTTTATACTGTATTGTTATTAGTTATAAACCCAAATCAGTCATCTTTTAAAATTCAGGCAACAGACCAATTGAGAACTTGTTTCTAGTTGAATATAAAACAATCCCATTTTAGATACTATAATATGACCATTTTCTCTTCCCAGAAATCTGTATGTTCAATTTAGTCATATTTCCCAAAAAGTGAAAGGCTGGGTGGAATAAGCTAATAGTAAACAAAATTCCCAAAATTCTCTTATTTCTTATGCCAAAGAAAGTAATAGAATGAATAACAAAAGATAGTATTTTTTTTTTTAAACTAACTCCAGCCCAGGAGTTCAGTTTAGAGCTCCCAGCCTCTGCAGGAACATCAGCAGGAAAACTGGTCCTGGTGTGAAGTAGTCCCTCTGTTTTTTCTGGGGTGGGTGGGGAGCAGCAGTAAGTTTGTCCCACCTTCCCCCACACAGTGAAGACGCTGAGCTCAGATTTTATCTTTGTGGCACAGCTGGGGGCCTCTGCCTCCCCACAGAGGAGCTAGTGCAGTTCCAAATGTGACACTACACTAAAGTCAGCAGGACTTGTGGAATGTGAGGTAACGGGCATTCCTATCCCTGGCTATAGACTGAGGGCCAAGGCATAGGATAATGTTACTGCAGCTGTATTTGACCTTCCTTCTTGCAGGAGATCGGCAACTGGAGGGCCCCTCACCACACAGATCTCTGGGATGCAATAGGGCCCTCTTTTTTTAAGCTCATCATAGCACATCTTTTTGAAAGCAGCAGCTTGAGGTGTCACCCTAATTTTTTTTTAAGCAGTTTTCAAGTGTGTATCAGCAAACTGGATCCTCGAGCTTCTTCCCCTTGTTGTCTGGTAGATGGATAACTGCAAATTATAGTCAGCTAACAATTTACTGTGTCAGGAACCAGAAGATTTCTTGTCCCAAACCACAATCTCTTACACATGACACCCTAAAAAGGTTACGGAAATCCGCATCTCTCAGTGCTGATGCATCCAGATTCTGCCTGACCCTAGCAAACACAAGTATGACATTTGAAGGGCCATGCAGCAATAAAACACAGAAACATTTCCAGTTTGCAAGATTCAGCCTCCACCAGGGTAAGACACAAGTGCAGACAAGTGATGAGGCTATAGGATTTACATAATGTACAGTTACACTTTTAATATACATATTTGATACAAAAATTATAGCAGGAAAAGGACTCATTTGATTGTCGAATACAGTATTTTTGTACAGCATGAAACGTTCATTTCAGTTAATTATTTATCCTGTAGTAGTCATATCAGCTGTATAGGACTTCTATGGTATGTGTAAATGCAACCTGCCTTCAGACTAGCAATCAAATTAGGTCATTTGCTGGCATGAATATAGTCTGATGTTTGACTGTTCTCAGCTTTGGTATTTCAGTGACTGAATGCAGATGTCTGGCTCTTCATACTGCTTTATGCTTACTGATTAAACGCTGAGCAAAATAAAACGGTGGAGTGAGAAGCTGAACATGAGCTAGTACCAGGATCACAAGCAGAGCACCTGCTGCACAGTAGATAGTGAAGACTCTGCTCTCAAACGGAAGGAAGCATTTTTGGAGGGAGAAGTCAGTTGGTGTTATGCTGCCCTGGAAAAGAAATGAAGACTGTCACTTTACTGTGTTACAGTGGGTTCTGAATCAGGAGTAAATACCACAGCTGTCAGATCTCCAATTCCTAAATCCTGTGTTGGGTGGCAAGGGTTGGGGCCAGTTTCCTAGTATCAGTGCCTTCTCCAGGGGGCTGAAGAGTCCATACCTTGCAGTGCTGGGCACTAACTGGAATATTCACCAGGCCAACATTAGCCCAGAGGCCAATCTTCCCATCTAGCATGAACAGAGAGCTGGGCTCCTCATCTGATTTGCCTTCAAGAGAAGCCTAACTTTAGCTGCTGTAAATCCACCTGGAAGGAGCCTTTCCAGGCTAAAGTTAGGTTTTGTGAATATGCCCCTTCCTCCGCCAAGCCCTCCTCCTTACCCAGTACATGCTGCGAAAACACACGTTGGCTAATCCGAATTAGGAATAGGAACTTCAACAACAAAGAACTTTGTTGGGTTTTGGCTTGACTTTGCAGTTTAAATTAAAGTTTACAGCGGATCGAGGCTGAGTTGTTAAAACAGTAGTGAAGAGGATGCAACTTTAATTAGCCAACCTCTTGTTTTGCAGTGAAGATGCGCTGTCCAGCGTGTGCAGAGAGTGTGTGTAGTTTGAAGGCAGCTACTCTCAGGAATATGGAATAAACAGAACTACTTTCAACGACAAATGTTAACAGTTACATAAAATGAATTTAAATGTTTGGGGTTATCTTTGTATTAAGCAGCCTAAACTCAACAGCAGTAAAACATACATAAAAGATTTCCCTCTCCAAGTCACAGACTACTCTGTAAACAGATTGTAGGTTTTGCTTCTTACTCCAAGTTTCTAAGAGTTCTGTTTTATTTTTGAACTGGGGAACTAACTGATTTACCTCTAAGGATATACTGAGCACTGGAACTGCCTGCACAAGCATAACCAACACACTGTATAAAATGTGAATTGGCAGTGAGGAGGCAGACTGTGGGCACGTCACTAACACTTTCACTGCATTAATGCACACGTTTGAAAACCATGATCACCGTGCAAAAGGGTTTATAGAGGTGGATACAGTCTTGTTTTCATAGTTGGTAAATCAGCCAAGCCAAACTGGTCTTTCTGCTGTTCAGTGCACAATACTGATTATTTTTACAAGTCAATAGTTTACAATGCACCCTCTTTCTAAGAAAATGTACCCAGATACTAATTAGGTCTTTAACAGCATTGCTTTGTACCACACAGAACATGTGGCTCCCACAGATGTACTTTATAAAGTGGATGCAGTGTACTGAGTGGGTTGGGTGGGTAGGCAATTTTTTTTTTTTATTTTTCGTTTTTAAAGGTAGAATCAGTTTTAAAATATAGCTGACTGCCATGTTGATTTATTTATGAAAGTTATCTGACAAAAATAAAAAATTAAAACTTACCATGATGAAACTAGGATTGTTTCTATTCCTCCAACTGAATGACGGGACGCTGATTTCTGGAACCTTCCCCGCGTGCAGCACTTCACAAGCACTATGAGTGTGCCCACTGAGAATCAAACGGGGCTGAAACCACCATAGCAGCTAGAACACAAAATGGTAAAGCACAAAAATTAAGTCACAGCTAAAAAGAAATTTAACTTAAAAACCCTTTTTTATTTTCTTTGAACAGAG
Organism: Aleadryas rufinucha; assembly: GCA_013397815.1. Classification (NCBI taxonomy): domain Eukaryota; kingdom Metazoa; phylum Chordata; class Aves; order Passeriformes; genus Aleadryas; species Aleadryas rufinucha. Next base: position 134,669 of record VZTH01003031.1, on the reverse strand, counting down.
TGAAATTATGGCAGTTCTAATATTCTTACGAAGTGTTTTTTGTAAAACTTCTGTTTTCCAGTAAGAAATGCATTGGTATTGCAATATCAATCACACCCCTTTGGCCCTTATCCCAAGTACTGGGATTATTCTTTTTTGGTCATATAGATCAGAAGAACAAAGACAACAGCATGCTGTGAATATCACAAAGAGAAAATCTTCGGATTTAGTACAGCAATGCTATTTTCTTGTCTCAGAAAGAATCTTGTACTGACAATCTTAGAGTGAAGACATTCATGCAGAAGGAAAGAAATAATGACCATTAAGTTTTTAGGGAATACTTTACATTTTCTTGTAGTTACTAATTCAGCAAAAGCGGTGCTTTCAAAGTGTTGGAAAGCTGTGGCTTCGTACCAGGTGTGTTAATAATTTACACAGTACAGAAAGTACAGAATGCTGAAGTGGAGGTAATGGCACCACAGCAGATTTAAGAGTGCCAGGACTTAGGAGCTGTACCTGGGAAACCTGGCAGGACCCAAGGCCATGAGGGTGAGGATCCTCAGGGGAGCAGCTCTAGGAAGGAGCCTCTCACAGGCCTCATTAGACAGGAGCAGCTGTGCTCCGTTTGTCTCAGCCAACAGCCTCGCCACAATTTTTAAAAATCTATTTATATCTACACCCATGTCCCCCTCTCACCCACCCACTGCCTCTCAAGTTCCCAAGAAATCAAACCTTTTGTGATGCCTCTTGAGACAGTACATCATACTTTTCTTTAAAGGGGATTTTTTTCTCCTCTGGAGGAGCAGAATCTTCTCCCGTGCATTCAGCATCACTTTTCCGATAGAGAGGGTAATGCTGGGAGTAATTAAAAGCAATGATCAGTTGTTAATGATCCAGCCTTTCTGGAACAGTAACAAATCCACAAAAACATGTCAGTATGTTGCCTCACCCCAACTCCAACACACCTGTAAAAGGATGGGTTCTGAAGCTGGAAGCTTTTCCACATGACTGCATCCTTTGTTGGAATGATTCGGTTTCTGTGAATAAAATCAAGCCATAGAAGGGGTGAAGGCAATTAAGCAATAGCTAGGTTTTAAGAGGGTGGGGTTGTTGTTTGCTTTGGTTTTTTGTTAAGCAGTTTAGCTCAGAGTAGTGTTTAAATACTGCCCACTGTATGAACTTCTAAGAGTTTTACTGTGGACTGGTGAAACTCCCCATTCTGTACATGCTGTAAACACAGCTGTGCTCTTCCTGCTGCAGAAAGCAGCAGCAGGATCTGTGCACCAACAAGGCAAAGGAGTTTGAGAGCAGCCCAAGGGAGATAAAGTCTGGCAATTTTTCCACTGGGAGCTGCTTTCCTGATTGACTGCCAGCCCAGTCAGTCATGCTGCCTACTGTGCATCCAGTCATCCTATGAAAAAGGGAAGAGGAAGGAAATACAAGAAGCAATTGGATTTGATGAAAAATTACAATTAAAACACTACTAGACTACAAGGAAGGGACTGCAGTAGAATCAGGAAACTAAAAGAATATGCTTGAAGGCTATAAAACAGAATAATATCCATAAATATAAATGCAGGATTACGTATCTTGAGTCAAAGGGCCGGTTAGAGGAACAGAGGAAATGATACTCTGTTGGCAGCACTGACAAGGAAGTCAACACCATTAGTGCAAAGCCACACAGTTAATAGTTAGGTAAAAATGGTTAAGAGGGATATGAAGGGGAGAAAGACTTGCTAACAAGTTGCAGTGTGAATTGGAAGCCGATTTTTTTCAGGAGTCTGGTTCTATCCTGACTGCTACAGTATCAGTATTCCCATTGTGGCAGAGGAGTCGCTGGCTGTAATCACATGTTTAATAATCTCTTACCTGCTGGGAGCAATTCAGTTTGTGAGAAAGTGCCACAAGTTTTGCCTCTGAGGTACGGCAGACAGCACAGCCATCACCCTCCATGGCTACACTGTTCACTAGGACAAAGCTGGAAAATACCAGGGGGTGGGCAAAGAGAAGTGGGGAGGAGAGGAAGGCATTTGTTGTTCATGCACACGTGTGGGATAAACTTCATTTTATAAAATGCAAATGTTCCTAAGTTGGACACAGCTCAACAAAAGAGCAGAATGTAACAGCTCCTGAAATCATGTGCTATAAATTCTCCTCTGAGTATCTGTACCGGAGCCATGTTTCTGCCTCGTTTGCTCCTTTATACAGTTGTTCATTAGGTTGCACAATGTACCTTATGCTTCATGTTTACATTTCAAGGTTTTTTTATATTTTAATGAATACCTAAGTTGTATTCTAGTGGAATGTTAGAAGTTCATCACGAAACTAAATTCTGAGGGAAAGGAGAACTTTCTTCTCTCCCTACACAGTTTAGACCTCAGAGACAGAATTTGAGACACTGGATTTCTTCAGAACACCTGAGAAGCAGAACAGCACTGCATTTGGGTGACTGCCCTGAACAAGCTTAGTTTTGTACTTTGCGGTCTCTGACACACAAAACAGGATTTTATTTGTAATAGAAGGTTTCCCCGTCGATTTCAAATCAACTTCGAACTTCTGCCACAAGATTCATACCTATTTAGTCACACATTCAGCTTGAAATATATCCCCAGTTCAATTCAATCTGTTTAAATGGCAAAAATGAGCTGAATGCCTTCACTTAAGAAATACTAGTCAATAGTAAAAAAAATTTATTTCTCTTCTAGAAAATTAAGCTGCTTTTATACCACAGATTTGTTGTAAAATAGTTTATCTAGGAACATTTTGCTAATAGTGCAGCTCATTGCAGTTAATGGATACCAGACATACAATCTGCAACTGCATGCAAGAATTCTGCTGTGCTGTTTTATCAAAGGGACATTTTTTAAACACTTGAAATACATATCTAGAGGACCCCACTGCAGGATAAGCAGTAGCTTTATACTGAACATTCATGAAGCTCAGAGATCTTCCTAAAACAGACACAACCATTCCAGACCTGTTCCGAATTTTTAATTAAACATTTATAATGTCTGCTTAATTAAGGGAACCAGTGTAAACCTGTAGGTTTTGAATCTCACGGTGCCAGAATTGAGTACAACCCGAGGGCACACGTGCCAAACACACAGAGTGGCAGTGGGCCTTCCCTTCCTCAGTCTGAACCTTTCCACAAACCCACTATTGCGTTCCCTCATCGGGTTCCTGCGTGGTGTCTGGAGGTAGCAGGGCTCACAGCAGGCAAGTGCAGCCACGGGGACACAGCTGTGAGAACAAACTGCACCCACCGAGGTCTGCTCCAAGCCAAAACCAGCTTGTGCATTATTACCCCACCTTGTGGAAAAACCGTGGACACGCAACTGCTGTGTTCCCGAATTCCTCAAACAAGGGTTAAGCTCTGCAGACTAAAGAAGTTATTAAAATTAATGAAACTCCTAATTTGTAAACACAGAGGGGGTTGGTTTGTGTTTCTTTATGAATCCTGCTGTGTTTACAGCCATGGCTCATTACCAGCTGCAAGGAAGTATAAAAGGCAAATCAGAGAAATGGATTCTGACTCTGTGGTACTTTTCCATTTAACAGGAAACTGTTACAATTTACCTAGCTCTAAGTACAGCTTCCAGTCCATATCAAGCTACAGGTTTGTACGAAGTGTTTGGGATTTAACACGTCATAAAGTAGATGATAAAAAAAATTTTAAAAGGCTTTAAGTTAAGCATTCCCATACTATTTCATTAGGAAAAAATTAAATATACTCACTTTATTCCCTTCCGAGTTAGCAGCTTTCCTGAAGTAAAGTTGAAAACCTTTTCAAATCGATTTACCTTGTAAGCAGTCATTCTGTGTCACAGAGAAAAATACAACTGAGGTAAGAAATTGCCATTGGAACTGATCTGACACAGCTGCTTGTTGAGCATTCATGCATCTTGATGCTCCATTATCCAGCTGACACAATCATTCAGGAAACTCACAGGGATGCTGTGACATCCCTTGTGTTCTCCAGCCCTTCCCATCAGTGCAAGCACCAGCAGAGTGAGGACACTTACACTCTTCTGTGCTAACAGGAGCAGGAATATGCTCAGGCACCTTTCTAAGGAGGAGGCCCAATACAAGGAAAAGCAGCTTCAAGAATTCCATGTCAGTGCAGAAGGATCAGCTCTGAACAACCCTCACATGGTCAGAGAAGCATAAACCTGTTTTGTGCACAGGCCTTACTCTAAATTATGATCCTTTCTAATTTGATTATGATCAAAAAGTTTCTGTATAACCACAATACAGGTCCCTCAGACACAGCACCAGTTACTGTGGGCATGCTGACACTTCATTCCTGGCACTTGTGTGCTCCTTCCACTAACAAGACTTACTCGTAATGAAATCCGATGTCATGATTCCCAACAATGACCACCAGCTCCGTAGAAACCGGACACTTGAACATTTTCCGGAACCTCCTAACATCATCTGCCCAGGCCTGCAGGAAAAAACAAAAGGAGAAATTAGTGCTGTTCCACAGCACAAAGGAGACCACTGGTTGTGTAGTGGGTTTGCATGGCGAGGTTTTGGTACTGGGGGTGCTGCAGGGGTGGCCTCTGTGGGAGCCTCCCCCATGTCCCACAGAGCCAATGCCAGCTGGCTCCAAGATGGACCCACCACTGGCCAAGGCTGAGCCCATCAGTGATGGTGGTAGTGCCTCTGGGGTAACAGAATTAGGAAGGTGGCAAAAAAGGAAACTCTGCAACTGCAGCCAGAGAGAGGAGTGAGAATTTGTGAGAGGAAAAGCCCTGCAGACACCAACGTCAGTGAAGGAGGAGGGTCTGTTTTGCATTTTCTCTCCCCTCTCCAGCTGAGGAGGGAAATGTTAGGGCAGCTCTGTTGGGCATCTAGCCAGGGTCAGCCCATCACAAGTGTGTAACACAGAAGCACAAACTGAGATGTTTGCATTTTGTAAGTTTTATATGAGGGGCAAAACTGTTAAGGTACTACCAAAAATGAAGGACAATCACAACATTTCAACTCCTATCTAAAAGACTAGAAACTTCTACCAACAGGACAGCTGCGGCAGAATTAAACAAAGCCTTGCATTCCTAATCTGCTTCCTTCCCTCATCCATTTCCTTCAAGAAATCCTCATTTTTTGAAATAAGAGAGCTGATGATATCATACCTGAGGTGAGCTCCATTTTCCTTCATCAAAAACATCTCCCAGAATAAAAACAATATCTGGCTGGAGTAACCATAAGGCAGTTTGGAAAGATCTCTCCATTTGCCATTCCCTGAAAGGAAAATACACAACCAGTTATCACTGCTTTACCTCTGGATCCTCAACTCTGAATACACAGACACAGTCTGGCAATGGGAATGGGAAAATGGCTCCTACAGACTGAAATATGAAAATATATTATGAAATTCAAATTAAATACTTAGAAATCAGGTGTAAGGACAGTAAGTGCATCTTACCTGGTAGGTAATTCCACCACGATACAATCAGGACCAACACTTGCAAGAAGTAATACCAGCTTATTTATTTTTTCATTACAATTCTAATTAATTGCTGTTTAATGGAACAGTGAATTATTGTCCCATTAGCTACTACTAAGAACTCTAAAAACTTGGTAGAGATTATTCAAAAATATTAATAATTACCTTCTTAGTTTATCCAACCAATGTCCTTTGATTTCACCAAGCAGATGTGTATCAGCTAAAATTATGGCCTTTAGGACTGAAGCTGAAGTTTCTTTTTCACTCATGTGAGCTCCACCTTTCACGTCTGGCCATTGGCATTGAAATATTACCACATAGTAAATTAAAAATTCACAAAATATTAACACTGAGCTGACAAAGCACACGAGTTTCAGCAGAAAACAGAGCCTCCTCTTCAGAGGGAGATTCTTCACAGAGGTCGAGCTAGAACTCAGCATTGCAGTACCAGCATGAGACAATGGCTCAAGTTCTCCTCTCTCGGATGAAAATGGCTTGGGCTACTCAAAGGATCACATCGGGCTTTTTGTCAGCACAAAATCCCTGTGGAGAAAAAACAAAATAAAATATTCATTAGGTCACCATTACCTGTGGAAAGCTACCATGCAAAGCCTACAGTGTTAGCTTGTCACCCTGAAAGATCTGGGAGTATGTAATTGACCTAAAGAGTAAAGTTCTCCTCCAGGCACACAGGCGGCCAGCTGAGCACAGAACTGCACTCGCTCCTACCAGCACCAAGGAAACCAGATTAAAGCCAGCCAGGATCTTGGTGCACGATGCTTTTTTTCGAACTTTACAGTGAAAACACTATGAGTGGGGGTCAAAGGTAGATAAAGACAGAGCTTAGCTTGAACAGCAGCTGCAACAAAGAAAAAAAAATCTGTTAGGATCCATATAGAATCATTTAGGTTGGGAAAGAACCCCAAGACTGAGTCCAAGCCTTAACCCAGCACTGGCAAGTCCACCACTAAACCATGTCCCTAGATGCCACATCCATACATCTTTTAAATTCCTTCAGGGATTGTGACTCCTCCACTTCCCTGGGCAGCCTGTTCCAATACAGGACAACCCTTCTAGTGAAGAAATTTTTCCTAATATCCAATCTACACCTCCACTGGTGGAATTTGAGGCCACTTCCTCTTGTCCCCTTGTTATTTGGGAGAACGGCACCCCCCTGGCTACAGCCTAATTTCAAGTAGTTGTAGAGAGCCATAAGGTCTCCCCTCAGCCTCCTTTTGTCCTGGCTAAACAACTCCCAGAGGATATCTTCTGGAACAAGTACAGAACATGATTACACCAAATCAATAGCATTATCACCTTTAATATGACTCATTGTAATCTCCAAGAACCAAGGGCCATTTACTATCCCAGAACGAGCTTATGGGAGCTTTCCAGGAACACAGGCACAGATACATGGGTAATTAACTACGGCTGCTTCATTTCTGACAAGAGGAAAACAAGAAACATCTCAGCCTCAGAAAAAAGAACCTTCACTGCAGCTGTAGAGAAACAGTTAATGACCCTAAATTGGTGAGGTAACTGCATTTACTGCTTTCTGCTGCCTTAGATACCTTCTAACCTGAACAGGGCATGTACCCCTCTTGAAACTCCAGTATTTTTTTCCGTTTCTTCCACAGCCCTTGGCAGGAGCACGTTTTCAGGGTAAGTGCCCACAAGAAAATATCCCAGCTGAGAGGACAGAGGCACCAGCCCTTACTCTCCAATGAAATGCCTCAGTTCCCAGGTCCAGCCTCCCAGGGTCTCAGTCTGAAGAGCACTGCAGGTCTGAAAGCTGCCCGGCTCTTTAAAGGTAAACAGTGTAGCATGGTCACAGTATAAAGGGACTCCAGGGGAGCTATAGAGATGCTGCTTCACAGGATCAGGAACAACTTCCAGAGAAATCCACAAAATGTGGTCCCCCACCCAACAACGGGATTGCAATTTTGCTTTCTACAATAGAAAAATCCTAATTTAGGACTAATATCCAGGATGTGAGCAATTACTGACCACAGTATTCAGCGATTAGCAGCCCACATCTGAATTGACTAAATCTGACTACAGCTGTGAATATTCAGTACCTTTGGAAATTTATACCCCAAATATGAGGAAAATTAGGACAAAATTACAAAGCCATACAAAATTAGTGGACTGTTTCTAAAATCTTGGCCTCAGTAATATGCAGAACACAGAACAAATTTAAATTGCTTCACTGTCCTATGTACTAGCCCATTTGATTTATGTCTCATGGAAACTGAGTACTGACACATGATTATTATATTATTTTTGCAACCAAAACCCCTATTTGATAATAGCCACTTATTTTCAAACACAAGCTTCCCATATCAGCACTACGAAGTACTTATTTGAGACAAAGAACCATTAGCCTGCATCACGAAACATTTCTGATACGCATTATCAAGCAGTAGCATCACTAACACTTAATTGCATGGAATTCAGTTCTATCTAAACTTGATTTAGCAGGAGAAAGCCACTGGCCAGATGTCACCATTCCACAATATGTGGAACTACACATATAGACTGATTAACTTGTTTTAGCAACCAAAATAACAACACCTTGCTTGTACACCTCACAAGGAGGTGAAATTAAAGCAGAGGTATCTGCTAACTGGCACAGCAACAAGGACAAAAAGACAGGCAAATTCTTATCCAAACACACACATTTATACTGCTTTATCCTGCAGAGTAGGAAGTAGAACTTATTTGGAAGTAGACTGATAGTCCGAGATGGTCTCTTCTTCCAACAAAAACAGTATTCCTTTGAACAGAAAATGCCAGTAAGTTGTTTAACTTGCATTAGCCATGTCCAGCAAATTTAATTAATTAATTAATTAATTAATTAAAATCACATCTTCAAGAGGAAACTGATACCATCAAATTTAATTAATTAATTAATTAATTAAAATCACATCTTCAAGAGGAAACTGATACCATCAAATTTAAAAAAAAAACAAAAACCAAACCAACAAACAAAAAAACCACACACACACACAAAAAACCAAAAACAAAACAAAAAACAAAAACAAAAAAAAACGAGACACCAAAAGAAACCCACACCAACAAACCAAACCTGCAATCAGTAGAAAATAAGAATATCACCAAGGTAAAACTGCCATTTTCAAAAGTCACAAGCAGCAACAGACACAACCAATGCCACAGAGCCGGTCACTTCCACAGACATTCCTCCTCCAGCGATTCTGCTGCTAATTGTTACTATTTTGGGATTTGTACCGCAGATGTGAAAGCTGCCAGAGGTGCCCCATCTGCACCCCACACTGCCAGCATTCCTGATAGTGAAAGGAAAAGCAGAAAGGGAAATTNGTCACAGAAGAAACAGATAAATACAAGCAAGTTCCAGGTAACTCAGGGATAGACAAACTTCGAAGAGAGCACAGAACTCACATTTCAATATCGGCATTTTATTCTAATTATCTCAGAAAATAGAAGATTAAATTATTTCTTTGACAATGAGCATTTAAGCATTTTGCCTGAAGGTGAAAAAAGAACATAATTAAAAAAAAAAAAAAACACAAAAAAAAACCAAAAAAAACAACAACCAGACCCTAAAACAACAACCTCACCGAAAGTCGGCGATGAGATCGAGCTGAAAGACAGCTCCTACTACCGGCTGAGAGAAATCCCTGCCCACCTCACACTGCCACCTGCCAGCCCACGGCTGCTCCGCTGCCATCCCATCCCATCCCATCCCATCCCATCCCATCCCATCCCAGCTGACCTCCGCTGGAGCGGCACAGCCGCTGCTGGGTGGAGCTGCGGCTCCGCGCGTCGCTGCGCAGCGCGTTGCTGCCGCTCCCCCTCACACGGCTCATTATTAACATTAGCTTCCCTCATCAGAACTGGAGACTTTAGGTATGAGAAAAGACTGAAGGATTCCTCATTGTTTCTTGTTCTCCACAACATTTAAAAATCAGCCTGTGGACGACGACAATTACTGAATCATTTAACAATGGGACCAAAGTTTAAACATGTTAAAGTGTAACTTTATACCACAACACTATTGGGGAAAAGGCTCCAGTGGGTAGCACTGCTTCCTTCTCCAAGATTCGTGTTTATTTTACTTATTAACAAATGTTATAAACATTTTTGCACTTACAATTTTCTGTTATACATGCTGTTTTTCTCCTGTTTTTCTTCCATCAAGTTCGCTGGCAATGCAGACTTGCATTGCTCCTTTCTGTTTCCCTCTTCCATCTCTTGTTCAGAACATTATCCAGCTTTAATTTACAAGTGAGCCAAGAATGAAACAAGGGCACACAGTGGTCTATAGCCAGAGCAGGAACATGGAGTTCTGGAGCTTTACCCTCCCTATTGCTCAGCGAATATGCAACTCTGAACACCTCACACGCTTTGAGGCAAATTTCTTTATTAAATTACAACTACATAAAACTGTCCTAAGAAACCCAGTGGGATACGAGTCTTAATCCTGCTCCTAGTCCTATCCCTCAGGAGTGTGCATGTATTTTTATGAAGCTAAAGAAGCTGTATTAGGTTATAAGCAAGCTTAGTGTTTCTACCCTAAGCAGTTTTCACTCAACTCTCCCATCACAATGTAATAAAGGTAGAGATTTACAACTTTCGGAAAAATATAGTTCTAAAATGCAACTATGTTAAACTTTTGCAGAATGTCCTTACAAACTCTCACAAGGTTCTTCAAGCTACACTTGCAACTGGGAGTTGTCTCTTTTCATTCCAAGCTCACTCTCCCTGAAGCAACACAACATTTCTGCCTTGTGGACTGTGACTTTCTGCACTCCCACTTTCCTTTCCAGCTCTTCAAATACCAGAGTTCTTCGAGTACCTCATTCTTGAACCAAATAAGAGCTTCTAATGAATTCTTTTTTCAATGATGCAAAACTCTCTGACCCATCTTTATGAATACACTTTCCAATTCTGAGCACTAAATCCTTCCTTCATCAACAATTTTTCACTTATTATTGTGATTGAAGAAAAATTCCAAACAGAGATTTAGCATTTTTCTTTTAAGAAACCCCTTTGCAACAATTTAATGACAGAATTAATTTCTGTTTGCATTAGTACATCCTTAGGGTTGAAATCCATGAAGACTGCCAAATCTACACAGATACTTTGATTTTGTTCTGTAGCTTACAGAAAAAGATAAATTGGGAAATTCTTCAAAATAAAACAATTTTATTATATTCCTGTATTGGTTTGGCACAACCTGGTTTTGGGTAGCAGGGGGGCCACAAAGATGGCTCCTGTGAGGAAGCTGCTGGAAGCTTCCCACCATGTCTGGCAGAGCCAATGGCTGATGGCTCTGAAGATGGACCTGCTGCTGGCCAGAACTGAGCCAATGAGAGAGGTTGGTAATGTCTCTGTGATGGCATACTTAAGAAGAAAATCAAAAAAAAAGTCAGGTTTTTCACTTCTAGTCAGAAAGGAGGAGGAGGTGAGAATATGTGAGGGAAAACAACACAGCAACACCAAGGTCAGTGGAGAAGGAGAAGGAGGAGGTGCTCCAGGTGCTGGAGCCAAGATTCCTCTGCAGGCTGAGGTGCAGACCATGGTGAAGCAGCTGTGCCCCTGCAGCCCATGGGGATCCATGGGGAATGCAGAGATCCACCCACAGGCCGTGGGGGAGGTGCCCACGCCGGAGCGGGTGGATGCCTGGAGGAGGCTGTGATCCAGTGGAAGTCCCGGTGGAGAGAGAGGGCCCTTGCTTCCAGGCTGGAGCAGCCTGTCCTTGGAGGACTGCACCCTGTGGGAAGAGACCCACGGTGCAGCAGTTTTGGGAGGACTGTGTGCCCATGGGAGGGACTCACACTGCAGCAGGTGAGTTTTGGCTGCTGCTCCTGAGAGTGGACCCACGCTGGGAAGTTCACGGAGAACTGTCTCCTATGGGAGGGACCCCATGGCCTCACAGGGAAGGACTCTTCTCCTGGAGCAGCAAAAGAAAATCTTGGTGATGAACTGACCAAAACCCCCCTGCCCTGCCTTCCTGTGCTGTCGGTGGGAAGGAGGGAGGGCCTGGCGGGGAGGGAAGGTGTTTTAAGGGCTTATTTTATTTCTCATTACCCTCCTCTGATTCTGGTAGTAATAAATTTCACTTAGTAATTAAGGTTGAGCCTGTTTTGCCCTTGAAATATTTCTCCTGCCCTCCTCATCTCACTCATGAAGCCTCCATTAACCCTTTTTTCTCTTTTCCCTCCCTTTGTCCAGCTGTGGCAGGGGAGGGTGAGTGAGCGACTCTCGTGGGTGCCTGGCATTGGGCCAGCGTCAAACCACGACAATTCCCATAAACACACACAACCAGAATATATCCTGTAAGCGTGAAAGAGATGGGTTTGAAACTTAGTTGAAGTTATGCAGATCACAGTTTATTCAAAAAACATATAAACAAAAAAAAAAATCAAGGTCACAAAATACAACATTTCCGAGCACTCGTCATGTTCAGATCACATTACTGAATCTATAACGTTATCACTGTGGTACCACTTAAGAAATGGTAGGTTTAAATGTTACAGTAAGTATAAAAAATAAAAAAGTATAAAAACTCTACTTGGCATTAAATTACCCAATAGTTACAAATGTGCTGTAAAAGGCAGTCCATATATTACACTTATTTGTTTCAAGCACTTTTCATACTCATTGTTCAGTTTCACAGATTCCTGTACAGCATGCTTTAGATCTTCTACCTCTTCAAAAAAACCCTAGAAAAACCCAAAAATATTCACCTTAAACTTTCTTTCAAAGACATTCTCATTAAGAGCAAGTCAGCAGTTCAGTTATTTCCAAGTTCAAAGACACCTTCTGTATTTTTATCACTGTATGGCTGAGTTATGCAAACACAGCTATGGGGAGATATAGCAATCAATTACAACCTTAGGTAATGATTTAATAATTTCTGCCCTGAACACACAAGCAGAGTTCAAGAGCCTGGAATACAGACTAATAATTGGAAAGATTAATTAAAAAAAGGAAAAAATATGGATTAACCAGACAGCTACAAAATGACAGTCCAATATGACAAGGGAATAATGTCACATTGTGACCCTTTGTAAGTGAAGTTAGAAATTGTTGGGAAATATATGGATAGACGAGTATAATCACCCAAGACTTTGTTTCACCAAACCTTGAATATTCTAGCTACGAGTAACAATGTATCTACCTATAACCATCTATATTTGACATTCTCCTCCCTATTCTTCCAGCATTTTTTTTAAATGAACAGCCACATACATCTTATATAACACACAGTGACTTAAAACTACCCAAAAAAAGGGCCACTGATAAAAAGCCATAAGTTCAGGTTTATGTACGTCTCTCCTGCAAGATGAAACTCTCAGCCACAAACTGTTCCTGATTCCCCAACACAGGGATCTAGAACTCACCCTGGCTCAATGTTCTACAAGTTTCACATCCAATGAACTATCATTCTCTTTTACTGTTATCCCTGCAATTAATACCATAATGTTATTTAGTTTGGGAGAAAGGACTGCAAGGTAAGAAAACAGATTCTAAAAAAAAAACAAAACCAAAAAAACCAAAACCCATACAAACAACAACAACAACAACAACAACAAAAACCAAACCAAAACAAACCAAAACAAAACAACAAAAACAAAAACAAAACAAAACAAAAACAAAAAAAACCAAACAAACAAACAAAAAAAACACAAAAAAAATACCACCAACAAAAAGGCTTGAGGAACGAGCAAAAATCAGTTTAAACAATTTGTTGCTGAAAATAAAACCTTATGTCAGTACATTAAACTGAGTCTTCTATAGTTAGGTAAGATCTCATCATCTTGTTACATAACTACATAACTTTAAGAATTACCAAATGTTCACATTTTCACTTTTTACACCTATCAATCTAACAAAAAATTCAAAGCCTCTGCCCTCCCTAAACTTGGGAGTTCTGTCAGAGGCATAACTTTGACATGTTTAAGTTCAAGAGAAAATAGTCTTCCTTAGCTGAGCAGCCCCTTAGGACATGACTGTTTCAAGGAGCCATTCATTTCAGTCTCTCTCAGAATGCTACACACTGATTTTTTATGTATTTTACTTGATAACAACATATGTTCAGCCTAAAGAAGTTTCAGTTCAGGCAGAAAAGTTAAGTTTTTCAAAAATCACCTACTGTTAAGCTTGTCTTAAAATAAATTACCTTGTCTAATCCAGCTAATTCATTTTTTAGTGCTTTCTTTTCTGCAGACAACTTTCTATTTTCTTTCTTCAGCTTTTTAATCTCCTTCAACAATAGCTCTATATTCAAATGAAAAAATGTAGAGTTCAACCATTACAGTCAACCTCCTCCTCATATGAATCATATTACAGCTAAAGAGCTGCCTACCTTTTGTGATATTAGAAAATTATGGTTCAGCTTCTTAAAGTACCTTTTTCATACAGTGATTTATTCTTAAGAACTGGCCAGAATATTCTCGGGTACTATGAAAGAGAACAGGATCTGCCAATTGGATAATCTGAATCTGCCAGATTCTTAGTATGTGGGATTATTTTACTTTACAATCCACAAAACACACATCACATGCCTTGATTACCTTTTTCTGATTTACAAGAGGGTCACATCAGCCCTTGCTGACAGCACATTTCCTGAAAATTATGCCTACATTATATGATGTCATCCATCTCTTTCTACACTCTGAAGCAGAAGAAGATTGCACCTTAAATTCAGGATTTACTTATGTGAGAAAGGACGTGCTGAAACCAGCACTGTCCAGGTTTGTCCAACGTTTTAAGGCTAAAAAGAGGTTATTTTGTGTCTCAGTGTCTGAAAACCAAAAAATTGGGCAGCAAACATTATTACTGAGAGATCTGCATAGATACATCTTACTAGAATACCAGCCCTAAATACAGCCACGCACTCCCACCCATGATTACACCAACGGACCAGTTTCAGAAAAAGAGAAAACAGCAAACATTTTATCACAAACAAAAAAATGCAAGGCTGAATTCTAGATTACAAAATGCCATTTTTGCATAACAGGTTTTCAAAAATGAAAAAGACATTCCAGATACTGCTGGTTGAAGAAGAAGAAATAGCCTGGAGCGGCCTCTAGATCAGAAGTGAAACGCATTCTCTCTGCTAGGCATACTGGTAGAAACATCATCAGGATTAAGTGTACCATTACCTAAATATCTACTGCAACAGGATTCCTTCTTTTCAGAAATGTACCCGTGAGAAGTTACTCCTCCCTCTGGGGTTTGACTTCTTTTTCCAGAAACAGCACTAGCTTTCCAAGAAACCTTTTTGCATTCCAGTTGCTCAATTCTTTGCCTCTGTTCTTGAAGATTATGCTCTAGCTCATTAATTTTAATCTGTCAAGACAATTTTTTAAATGCATAGAAAAAACACAGTTCAACTGAATACAACTGGAAACACATCCTGAATGCAAACTCAGAGCTTTCAATTGCTGACTTAAAAACTACATTCACCCAAAGGGTCCGAAAGGAGGAAAAACAAAGCACAAATGAGGAAATTAGACTGGTCAGCTGCAATGCTCGATTTGTGCCTGAAGAGGCAATACCCTCTTGAAGCTTCTAGAACTGCTCCTGGCCACACAACCCTACCTCCACTCCAGTTATGATGCCAGACTCTTTGCACAGCAAGCCCATAGACCTTGCTACCCAAAAGGAAACTCTTTGCCTTCATTTGGTTTGCTTACTGCTGGATTTCTGAGAAAATCAGCTCATGACACATGCAGAAAAATACCAGGGCTCGTGCAAGACAGCTCACAAGGTGCATATACAATTGGAAGGACAGGTAGGTGGATGAGTAAAGAAAAAAGCAAGGAAAGGGGAGATAGCTTTCTGCTTCAGACACACCAGCGACAGAGCTCATTTTTAAAGGGAACTACAGGCTACCCTCCATTATCTCTGTCATGGGAAACAAAGTATAAAAAGAAAAGCATGGTCTCATTTCACAAATGTAAGAATTACTTTTCAGTCTCCCTAAAAGCTTATGTTTGTCTGTTTGATACCAGGCTCCTACAAATTCTACTTACAGTGAGATTTTTAATTGCTTCACTTTGCTCCTTGTTTGTTTTGGTTTCTTTAACATAACGTTTCTGTAGCTCATTATACATCTGAAGGAGTCTAAAACAGAAGAAATGCATAAATTGCTGTAAAACATGAAAGACATCCTTTATGGTAGAAGTGTTAGAGATGCCCCACAGAGATCACTTGGGCTGTAGCTGTGCTGCAGAGACTTGTAACAGAAATACTCAAGATGGCAGTGAATGAAATGTGACTGTCAACACAGAAAAAGAAAGCACCAGAAAATAACAGCAAAGCAAGTTAAAAGAATGGTCTGCATGGATGGCAAAGAACCCTTTTTTCTCTGTCAGACTGAGCACCCCGTTGTTTTTGTCCAGCACACAAGGCCACGCTCTAATTAAACCTCAGTGCAAATCACTCTTTGAGGGAAGACCTATACACCAGCAACAGGAGGCTGGCAGTGACTTTGCAGTGTCACTTTGCAGCATCATTCCTCTCCCCATCAGCACAACAGGAATAGCAAAAGGACACTCCTAAAGGATTTTAAAAAGTTTCTCCAGAAACTAGTTTCTTACCACCAATCAAGAACCCATGATAAGGACACATGAGGCAGTTCCCAGCTCTGTGTGTTGCACAAAACATCTCATTGCTTCCAAGTGTGTGGGTGTGAGGATATGAGTGAATGAAATCTATGTGAAAATGAGTGGGCAAAATAAATGTCAAATAAACAGATTAGTGCTGTTATCTTTCCCTCTGATATTATCTTGCATCAAGTTCTGCTGTACTAATTTCCTACCATATTTCATAACATTCAGCCAGCATATATGAGGCCCACAATTTAACTGATGGACAGGAGCAGACATTTTTCCTATTTTCTCAGGAATTCCTACAAGAGCTGCCATTCATAATAAGTCATGACTGCACACCACAAGCAGGATGAGCAACACTGTAGCACAGCACAGCTTTTTAAAAGAACATACAGACAGATGCTAGGAAAAAAAGCTAGGTCAGGTTATCTACGTGCAATCTAATACAAGGGAGGTACAGCACTCAGTTCAAAGACTAACTTGGACTTCTTCTACATGAGCACCTCACTAGGAACTCAAATCCAGCCCAGAGTCAGTCAGCCAGCCTGCTTATGTAGTTATGTAGCTGGTAAAGAGAGTCTGGCACACTCTAAAGGTATTTAAAAAAAAAAAAAAGAAGAGAAAATGGGTCTTCTACAGCCACCTAAAGGAAACACTAAAAACAGGGCACTTGGCCAAAGGGCAACAGAGATCTGTGTAAGATCCACAGCCTGTTTATGTAAGCGGACAAAAAGCAGCCTTTGAAAGGATGGAGCAGCCTGTTTATTTTACAATTTTACAACCAAGTCATAGAGGGATGGAACAATATTTTACATAGTTTGCCTAGTTGTTAAAATGATTCAGTATATTTTTTCTTAAAGACAAAAATGTAGCTTTTGCATCAGAAAAGCAGTTACGAGAGTTTAATTCTATCATTAACTGGCAAACTACCATAAGTAGTGGCTCAACTCTAAAATTAATTAGACTGAAAAGTAGAACTGCTTCTCTAGCTCATTTCAAAACCAGTACCAGCCTATAAATTTTATATGCACATAACACTGAGCAGTATAAAATGAGCTGAGAAAGGTTCCACAAAATAGAAGACAAAACCACAAAATTCTACAAAATATCTACAAAAAAGATCATACGTGTGCGCAAACACATGAAAGAGGTTCCTGGCTCACTACATTTTTCTCAATAAACTACTTGAGAAAGAAATCCATTTTGTTCTTTGTTCAGCACTAGTTTCAACTCTAATCCAAGATTTTGTCATTATTTTAAAAATGTGATTTCCCATTGTTTCAAAGGGTGAAAGCCACTTGCATAACAGCCAAAAAAAAATCAACTGAGTTAACCATGAACATTTTCTACAGTACAGAGAAGAAAAATTCTGTGAAGAAGCAACTTCCAAGAACTCACCTGACACTGTCACCCTCTAGAACCAGATCCTTGCTGTCTCCACCTTTATGCCATAAACAGGTTTCTGTTTGAACCTGAACACTTAATTGAAACAAACACAACAGGTTCATAAAATCAGATTTCACAAATTTAATTGGATCAAACAAAGCCACTGAAAAAGGCCAAGTTACTTTTCAGTTTGATTTTATGGTAGAGGTTTCCAGGCAGGATCATAAACACACCAAGACTTAAACCTTGGAAGGCTTTTGCAAACCGGTACGTAAATCCTGGCAGGACACTCTCCAAACCACTAGCACTACAGCTTTTCAGGTCCTAAGGTCTCAGTTTCTAAACCTTTTAAACAGCATTGATGCTATCCAACTTAGCTTTATCTTACTACCTTTTGGTGGAAAAATAGTGTAAAAGTCCTTGCAACAGAGAGAGCATACTGGCTAAGCAGGAGTATTACTTTTTGATATTAAAACTGGTTCTTTCACTAGAATAAATTTTGTACAAGATGCCCCAGGCATCCTTTGTTCCTTTACAGGCATTCAGCATTTTCCACCCCACCACCTTGTTCACAGATGGCTCCTTAAATTATACAGACCAGATAATGCCTAGCTCATCTTGAGGACATGAAAATAGAAGTCCTGAAATGCTGCACTTCCTTTGATGCCAAAGAGAAAAGTTTGACAGTTCTTACTCTCTGCCTGTGCCACAGACACGCGTTAACTGCTGCAGATGCAGTTGTTCTTGGATCTGACCCAGACTCTTTTCTAGCTCCTTATTTCTTATGTGTAGTTTTTTCACCTTCTTGACTAACTGCTCATTTTCATCACTGAGCTGAAAAGGAAGAGAATTGAAACACGAAAAATCAAGGAACAATTTCAAATCAAATATTAATTAAGCTGACAGCACTTCACATGAAAACCCTCTCCCAAAAGCTGTACTACATTTATCTTAAACCACAGAAGCATTTGAAGGAAAATGGCAGGGGAAAAAATTGGCTTCAAATTTTATGAAGATCTGACTATAACAGAGCTTCTTTAACATATATATTTTAAAGGTGTCTAATGTAACTTCATAAGGAACATAGGCAACTGGTTTTACATTTACAATTAATCACAGAGGAACAAAGCATCTAAGTTTTCAGTTATACTCCTAACCATCAGCTCTGCAACCAAGCTGGTGTTTATTTTTGATTTAACTCACCAGAGACAAAAAGACAGCCACACTAGCTGAACTTCTTGTGTGCATGTCTGCTGGACCTTACCTAGCAGTATGCAGTCATATATATATATATCACATACATATATATAAGAAATATATATTTATAGTAATATATGAAGCAATATATAACTATATATATAGAGCAATATATAAGGCAATATGTATTATATATAGTATCTATAATTATATATTTATAGTTATATATATAACATATATGCAGTAGTGTATGTATACATATATATGTGTGTATGTATGCGTGTATATATATGTATGTACATATATAAAACTATTATATATTTTTATATATATATACACATATACACACACACAAATATGTATATAAAAAACTATATTGCCTTATCCTACACGGTGTGAGTATACCCGATGCTCTGGGCCAGCAGAAGGAAGGCCGGCACCGAGCCCCGCGTTGCGCCCTCAGCCTGAGCTCGGCCCCCAGGGCAAACCCGGCCCAGCCGAGCTTCTGGGGCGCTCCTGGGCCGGGGCTCCCGGGAGCCGGGGCCGCACTCACTTGGAGGCACCTGTGTACGACGGGCAGGGCCATGGCGAACGCCGGGGCAGCGGGCGGGACAGGCCGGGACGGGCCCCGGGACAGGCTGGGACGGGCCCCGGGATAGGCCGCGAGCAGTGACGCCACAGCCGAGCGACCGTCGCGCGCTCCGAGTGCGCCGCCGCCATCGCTGCGCTCCGCAGCCTTTCCCTACCCAGGGCCGGCTGTGCGTGCTCCGGCACCAGCTGGACCCGCGGCCGTGAGCCTCCGCCTCCGCAGCCGCCGAGAAAACACCCCAGTCCCTTTCTAAATTGTCATTAGTTTTATTCGCTGGTTCACTCGGTGTGTGATTCTCAGGGTGTCCCGCGCAGGGCCAGGTGTTGGACTCGATGATCCTGCTGGGTCGCTTCCGTCTCAGCATGCTCTGTGATTCTGTGACTTTCTGTGACTAACAGGTACCGACTGGGGGCATTGAGACTCCTGCCGGCCGCAGGTTGCACGGATACACCAACACGCCTAGTGAGGAATCTCTGCAAAAGCAGGTTCTGCATCTCCCCCATCACAAGAGATACAAGGGGTCCCATACATCCCCCTGGCAGGAGATAACAGCGTGCCTCGTAATGCTGCTGCCCACTGCAGAGCGGCTGTGTCCTCAGTGGTACTTGCTATTGCTACTACTTGCTGGGCTTTGCCTTTTGTGTATAAATATCTAAAGGGAGGGTGCCAAGAGGATGGAGCCAGGCTCTTCTCGGTGGTGCCAAGCAACAGGGCAAGAGGCCACAGGCACAAGCTGACCCACAGGAAGTTCCACCTGGATATGAGGAAGAACTTCTTTACTGTGGGGTGACCACAGACTGGAACAGATTGCCCAGAGAGATGTAGAGTCTCCCTCATTGGAGATAAATTCAAAAACCATCTGGACACAATCCTGTGCAATGTGCTCTGGGATGGCCCTGCTTGACCAGGGAGGTTGGACCAGATGAGCCACTGTGGTCCCTTCCAACCTAACCCAGTCTGTGCTTCTGTGATTTGTTTCTTTTATTTTTCTGGTATTTTTGGCAGACCAGGCTGCAGGGCACACAGGCAGGACGAAAGCTTTCCACCCTCAGGACTGGACCTTACAGACACCATGCCAACAGCAGGCACTCACCAGCCACAAGAAGACCAGCTATCACAGCAGGACTGCCCCAAAGCAGTGATTATTGCCTGCTGGTCTTCCAAGCCTTCATTACTGGCAGTTTAAAACCTTTCCTGTTCCTCTCTTATTCGCTAGGTCTCAAATCCAGGTCTTCTCTTGTTCTCTGCATCTCCTTTGTACAAAATCTTGCCTCACTCATTTCTTAAAGCACATCACATTTCCATCTTTTTTTCTTTTTTTTTTCTTAATTGTATCAAATGTTGCCAGATGCCACCTGCCCCTCCATCTTGGCCATGTAGCCCACCTGACTGCAGTGCCTGGCAAATTTTGCATAGAACCAATCACAGAAGCATAGAATGTTAAGGGTTGAAATGCACCTTTAAAGATCATCTAGTCCCAAACCCCCTGCCCTGTGCAAGGACACCTCCCACCAGATCAGGTTGCTCAGAGCCCCATCCAACCTGGCCTTGAACACTGGCCAGGGCTGGGGTATCCACAGCTTCCCTGGACGACCTGTTCCAGGTGCTTCAGTGCTCCACCCTCACAGTAAAGAATTTCTTTCTAACATCCAGCCTAAATCTCCCCTTTCAATTTGTACCCATTACTCCTTGTCCTATCACTAGTTCCTGACAAAGAGTCCCTCTCTGACTTCCCTGTAGGCCCCCTGGATACTGGAAGGTTTTGTGAGGTCTGAACAGCCCCAGGTTTCTCAGCCTGTTGTGCCTGGGAAGGGGTGTGGAGATGACAGGGGCTCACCACTGCCTACTTGTGAGTCCACAGTTGACTGAAAACCTGGCAGGAGACGGGTCAGGTTAGGCTGTGAGTGGGAACTGTGACTGTAATCAGATTAAGGCAAGTGTTACACACCTCTGGCTCCAGGGCACAGCCTGGCATCTCTCCTCCTCCACTCTCAGCCCGGTCACCCATCCGGTCAACTTCTTGAACTTCACACAGGGGTCACAGTGAAAGGTGAAAGCCTTCTCTATATTCAGCTCAGCCTTCGCTGTGCTGAGCTGAATGGAAACAAGATGCCAGCTCTGAGGCTGTCAACAACCTGAGAGTCCATGTGAGGGAAGGATGTGCCCGTGGTGTTACCTGCTGCCAGGAATCCTGCCTGTGAAGTCTTCTGTAGTGGTTCCATAGAAGCAGCCACCCAACACTGCTAATTGCTGGAGCCTGTGACAAGTCACCTTGACTCCAAACTGCCTGGCACCAAAATTGCTACTTCAATCAGCAGCTAACATGGAATGAATTGGCAACAGACAGTTCATACTGTGGAAACCACGAGGTCACTTCTTGGTAAAAAGACAGCAGCTGGATGTAACTAGCTACAGTTGCAGAAAGGAAAAAATAAAATTGGGAGGGATAGTACCAGCCAGCAATGCCATGGTGCTGTAGGGAAAGGTAAATCCCATTTTCAGATGAAGTAGCAATACCCTGAGATGAAATGACTCAGTTTTATTTTGCTTTATCCAGCACAAACAAGGTCTCAGGTGAGGTCCTGAGGAGTCTGTAAAACAGGAATAAAAATTACATATAGAAGAAAATACAGCATATTAGGAGGTGTTGAAATCAGAATCATTTTAACTGACTTTATCTTTGGTTATTGTAAAGGACAGTAGTAATTGTTTCCCATGTCCTTCAGAGGAGAATGAGCAGACATAAAGTTACTGTCTAACAGACTAGACATCTCTCATCCCTTCAACTGGATGAGAGGGAAAATTTCTTGATATCAAAGAGAAAAATACACGTAGTTCTTCCTCACCATGTATTTTAATAAACACATCAGAGAATGATCAGGCATAACTTTGAATACAGGTACACCTAATATGCACAGCACAGTGGCATAGAGCAAGTAGACAAAAAGTCCCTTCCAGGCCAACATTTCAATAAATCTATGTTATTGACTTAGAAGAAAACGCAGTCTGATATAATAGAGATTCTGATGTTTTGCAAAACTGTATAAAATTACTTCAGAAATAATTTTTCCAGTGACAAACTGTAGTGTAAGAGTGTGGTGGCGAGAGATCAGCACAGTGGAATCCAGCATATTCTGCATACCAGTATCTCACTGTAGACAGTACAAGTAACAGTTAACAGATAACAGTTGTTTCCTCAATATTGGGAATGTCAATGAGTCATAATCACTTTATACCATATAAGGCAAGACTTAATATCAAGGAATAATACTGTACTAAGTGTGTGCAAGGCTCAATAGGACTTACATTCCTATGGTACCCAGGTGTTTGCTTTTGGTTTGGGGTTGTTCAGGTATTTTAAATACTGTGGGTGTAGCAGTAAAACAAAAAGCCCAGATGGATTAATTCCTAGAAAACTAGAGCAGGCATAGAAAAAGCAGCACTAGGGAGCACTCAGAGAACAATTTAGGTCAGAAGTAGCAGAGAAAACAAGCCCATGGTGAGTGTTGGGTCACTTGAAAGGCAGAGGGAACTGGGCCTGTTCAGCTTTGAGAAGAGATGACTGAGAGGAAACCCCATCAATGTGTATGAATCTTTAAAGTGGGGGTGTCCAGGATATTCTCTGTGATGCCAGGCAATAGGGTAAGAGGCAATGGGCAGAAAATGATGCACAGGAAGTTCCAACCAGATATGAGGAAGAACTTGTTTACTGTGCAGGTGACCGTGCACTGGAACAGATTGCCCAGAGAGGCTGTGGGGTCTTCCTCACTGGAGATATTCATGAACCATCTGGACACAATCCTTCACCACGTGCTCTGGGATGACCCTGCTTGAGCAGGGAGGTTGGATCAGACGACCTACTGTGGTCCCTTCCAACCTGACCCATTCTGTGATTCTCATGTGTGAAACCTGCAGACCCAGCTTCCCCAGCTCTTCTACCAACACAACAAACAGTTCTGGGCACACTACTGCTCTCCTGCTTACCCAGGAGCTGATGATGCAGCTAGACACAGTTTAAGACCAAAATATTTTCAAAACTCAGAAATTGTTACCAGTAGAACACAAAAAAGTTGGGAAATAGACCAACAGAGCTAAAAGGGAAACAAGAATTGCTGATTTCTGACCTAGAAAGTGAGCCACACAGCCCCCTTCTTTCCCACCTTCCCATGCCTGGCAGGGGAATTGAAGACAGACGGAGGAAGCAGACAACAGCCAGGTTTCTCAACTATGCTGCTAGACCTGCAAGGAGTTTGTGTAAGATGCAGATTTTGTCAAAAAAACATTGATCCATCCAGACACTAAAAAAAACCCCTATTTGTATCTTGAAACTCTTGGGAAAAGCTACATCTGAAGCTCTTGTTGGTTTAACCATGCACATTATGACCAAACGTTTTCAAAATGGCCATTGATTTTGAGAGGCTCCACTTCAAAATGAGCATCCATTCTTCCAAATTAAAGATACTCAATCAATTTGTAAAATTGGCCCAAGGCTGGTGGGTAGCACTGGACATCAGATTTCAAAGCATCCAAAATCAAAAACTAATGTTAGCTTATGTGTATACCAAAACCCTCATCATTTATACAAATGATAGAAGACTGATGTGTACTTGATTAGAAACATGATTCCAAAGATCCTAACAATACATGATTTTTAAAAAACTTCTCTCTGACAGTGAATGTATGAAATGCCACTAAGATACTTTCCACTGTAAATTATTACAGCAGAAACATTTCCCTACACTTTTATTCAGCTCGTTTGTTGAACACATTCTTGTTTCCTTGCATTTTTGTTTTAATGTAGTTTGGTATGAACAAAGACACATTTCATGCTGGCTCATGAAATGAAACACAAATGAAAATGTCATTGATTCCAGCGGTGCTGAGCCTGCTGCTTGCTGCCAAACAGCAGGGATGTGACCCATTGCACTCTTCTTCAGCTACATGTGCACCAAAATCATTGATTTGTTAGAAAATACATAAGCATGGGATTACCTGATGCAACCCTACAATAATTCCCAAATGCAGCCTTTTTTCTACATGGATTAAAGGTCAACATGTGTCCTTTCAACCCTGAGAGAGAGGTACCATCCTCATCTGATTTTCCAGGAATTAAAATTTCCCTATGAAAATCTACATGCCCTTGTAAATCATGTACAAATTTCACCTGCCCCAAATTAATCTCTTTTATTCCATCCACTGTGTTAGCAGCGACTTCTTCCTGAGTCCCTTTCAGGCTGGGAGATGGCAAGACTTCCATGATTTTTCTGCCTGGTATGTTCTGTGGCACAATCTGCCGGTCTCACAGACAAATGTCAGTTGAAAAATCATGGAACAACCTTGAACAAAACGGCCCACATAGGAAAAAGGCCCTTTCCCCACCTTGTTTAGATCTTTGGTCACAGAGGAATAATCCCATTTGTGTTCAGGAACCTTCCCTGAAACAGGGAGAGGCAGTCTGGCTTTCCCAAGCCTCAGTACAACCACTTTTGCTAAAAGCAAAAGTTCAGAGTTCAGTTCATGAACATTTCCTGCACACCAAGAGGAAAAGCACCAACACATGATCAGATTAAAGGTGACTGTTTGCAGAATTGGAAACAAAAAAATATTTTCTCGTAATATATATGAAAATCAATTTTATCTTAAAGCTGACAAAACCAGAGGTAATATTTATTAAACCAAATTAGGCTACAGGCATCCCTGTCACAGCACACTGACAGAAGTTCTGTATCCCCTTCAGTGACAGAAATACCAAGTTATAACACTAGGTTGTTTTCAGGGGATCAAAAACCAAGACTGGCATGCATGTGGCAGAGACAGTCTGCTGCTTCTTCCGTCAAGGCTAGGGAAAAACACCTTTTTATTTTACACCCACAGACGTGGTCTAGGGAAAAGAGTAACAGCTTGGGACTGTATTACCTTGTCACAGAACCCCCTATAGAGAAGAAAAACATCTCTTGCTGTAGAATCAAAGGCACTTGCACCTCAGGAAAGTTCTTGCAGCCATACCTCCTGGAATGGAAAATTTCCCAGGATGACAGAGCCAGTCTGAAAACTCCAGAAAAAACTGAAGGACGCTATTTTACCAGTAGAGCTGTCTGTTGGACCTTGAAGTGAGAAAAAATTTCCTTGTTATAACCAATCTCCAGGGCAGATCTAAAGAGAGAGCCTTGCACTGCATGTTTGAGACTGTTAAGTTTGTGGCAAGAGGGAAAACGTGGGCTGTGTCTAAGCAGTGATCCCTGCGCCTTTTGGACATAAAGAAGAAAGATGGTCAGAGTATGGCTCTGCATGACAGAAATGGAACACAAGAAATATCTCATACACCACTCAGAACAGTGCGTTAATCAAGCATTATGCCATGAACAACTCATTAGCGAGCATTATGAAAAATGGTGCCAGTGTTAGGAATTCCTTATTGTCTCTGGTGGAGCAGAAGTGGGATCATCACAGCTCTTCTGGGGAGTCCAGCAGCAAGACAGAGCATCTCCTTACGATTTAACTTCCCTTCTTGTAGGCAAAAGGAAAATCTGGGCCAAACAGCCTCTTTTATCAGCTATAAAATCTCTCATCGTGACATTACGATTACATTAAACTACAACATTGCAGCAATTTACACAAACAAAAAGCTGCTCATCTAGGTTACCTTTTAAAGGCAGGCTCGAACTACATGCTCTGTGAGATTTCTGATAAAAGCTCTGGGGAAAAGGGCTAGAGACGGTAAACAACAATTTTATATGACTAATCCAATATAATCCTATGCTGGGTAAAAAAGCCATCTGCATGGATTCCCACTGAAGTGCTTTAATAACAGCACAGCGAGCCTCTGGCTGTCATGCTGAGGAAACGCTCTTTCACACTCAGGCTAATAATTGCAAAAGATTTCTTCCTTTTTTTTTTCCTCTGTTTTTATTAAAGCTGTTATACACTTGTCCTCCCATTTTATTCCCCATTAGAAGATCATCCATCAAACCTGTGAAGTGACAAAGATCCGCAGAAGGCATCTGAGGATTCCACATCGACGGCTGGGTAGCGAGGTCACCGTCTCTCTGCAAAACTACAACCTATTTTATTGCATCACTGCAGCCTGCAATTACTGTCAAAGGAGAGAATGGCAAGCTGTCTGCTGAGGCAGAATTAAAGCAATTCCAGCTGCAGCAGCTTCCCTCCTCTCCAAGTGACCCTGGGTTTTGCTCCGAGCACACTGTGGTGGGGACCCCGGCATGGCACAGAGAGCAGCCACGCGATGAACGCTGCACAGCAGCTTAGGACAGAAAGGGATGGAGACTGCCACCCCCAGCCAAGCCACACCTAAGTCAATTAGGGCTTCACACCCCGGCAGAGAAGGAAATCCATGACTAGGCTCCGTTTTCTCCTCTGAGGTCAGAGAGAACAGCTTTTCCCCTCCACTGAGCATGCATTGTCTCAGGGAAGGAAGTCCGACACCCACACGAATCTGGCTAGGGCTCAGGAGGATTGAGGCAGACAAAGCACCCAGGAAACACTTGTATTTCAGGTTCATCAGGATGGGCCTATTCCAAGTGGACGAGATTAAACACGTGGCATGTGTGTAGGTTACAAAAGGCATGTGAGAGGAACTGGCTAGCGTTTGGGGTTATGAAAGATCAGAGGTTATGAAAGACCTTGGCAGTTATGAAAGATGAGCCGAGAGTCTGATCCAGCAAGGCAGAGAGCAGCCTCGACCTGCTCGGAGGTGAATGGATATTCAAAATCAGCCAGCCACTCACATGAGGAAGCTCACACTGCCTGGGCACGTCTAGGCTAAGGAAGGTTTGAAAAAAACTTCAGAAAAGTTTTTAACAGTTAATAAATAGTTATCATGGACTAGGAGAATGATAAAGAGAAATATTATCGTTTATAGGCCTTACAGGCAGCTATATTTTTTTGCAAAGTATTTTGGAAGGTCTTAAAATACTAGCTGCAGCCACTGATTTTCTAAGAAGTATTCTTTGCTTGCCTTCTAGCTCTGTTTTAAATCTACCTGCATGAGCCACATAGCTGCAATGAATCTGTAAAAACCGAGGGCTCATTCAGATATTT
Source organism: Aleadryas rufinucha (assembly GCA_013397815.1). Lineage (NCBI taxonomy): Eukaryota > Metazoa > Chordata > Aves > Passeriformes > Aleadryas > Aleadryas rufinucha. The sequence goes on along the minus strand of VZTH01003031.1, from coordinate 107,407 downwards.
TAGCCTCTCAAGTTCAGCCTCTGGTGACCCTATTATCAATATTCTACCACCAGAGTGAAGAGAAGGTTGGGGAAATTCTACTGTCCAAATGCTTATTTTTCAGACATCACTTAGAAAGAGGACATACTCCTGCTTAGAAAAATATTGAGGAGAGCACTTGCCTCTGTTTGCAACACTACTTCTCTGTGATGTGTGTGTAACTTTCAGTAGATACCTTCAGTGGGGGTACTTGAGCATCCTGCCTACTACACTGCAATTCACACTGCCTGCTTTCAAAACATGCCTTAAACTGCCTTCCAAATGCCCCTGTGGCAGCCTACTAACAACAAATCGGCAGGCATTGAGGCAAACCCGAGGCATATGGGGAAAAACCATCTGCACTACATCAGAATAGGATCTAGCCTGTTCCAGCAATAGGTACAGACTTCTATTGTTGGTGAATTCAGTAACTAAAACTTTGTATTTTAAGGAAAAACACAGAAAACACTTTTGTCATGGCCTGAGATGCTTCCTAGAATGCAAAGCCATGGTTAACTGTACATTTTCTTTTTTACCAAAGTTAAAGTTGTCTATACTACATCTCAGCAGTCCACAAATCTCACCAGGAAATACATTTACTCATCTGGCCCTGCACAGAAACTCTCCAGGAAGGTCCTGAAGCCACCTTGTGCTACGGCAGCAATAAAAAGAACAAATTTCCTAAAATCCTGGAGGAAACTCAGATTAAGGAAGAAACCAGAGCAATTCTGTTCTACAGTAGTCCAAATTATATTGCATGTTTGTAGGGTTATTGCACTTAAGGAAACTAATCTTACATAAGAACAAAGCAGATATATGTTTGGAGGGAACAACTGACTTAGAACAATCAGTCAGCAGAAAGATTGACAAACATTTGGTGAGCATTTATTCAACAAAATTTCATCATTTCATACTTCAACCAAACTTTTACACTTTGTGTAGTAGTTAATTTGCCTTCTCAGATTTTGTTACCTTTTTTTTTCTGATTCAAAATGGGGACTAAAAAATATTTCACTAAGTAGAGTGACAGCCTTGCTGTCTTTGTGGCATCCACTGCCAGGGTGGAGCTTAGAAATTTAAAGAATGAAGTTGAATTCTTGTACTACAATCTTTGAAGTTCAGTCCCTTGCTTTAGAAGGAAAAGGTCCAAGTGTTTTATCTTTAAAAGTGTCTTATTATTTTTGTGAACTACATGTGGCAAGAGCGTCCCTCTCATCCCAAAGTCATCTGTGTCCTACAAGATAAACAATAACAGAAAATAGATCTAGATTTAGGGTCTGTTACATTAAATAGAATACCCAGGTCAATTTAATTTAGCCTAGTCTCTAGGAAATTTATTAATTTTGTGTTCAGAGATAGTAAGTGGTGGTGTTATGCAATTTTCTTCTTGCAAATGTTTGCCACTAAAGCGTCTCTATTCTAGCCCTGAAAATGAAACTCTCAACCACAAAGCAGGTGCTGAAAGACAATAACAAATTTCATACAGTCTGTGTATCTAATGCCTCTTTCGAAAAGCTACACTGATGGACTCAGTCCCTGGGATCTCCTTTTTCCCATTCAATGCCAAGTGTGCATCAGAACAAGTCATTTGGAAAAGCCTCACTCTGACAGATAAAGTGTGTGTTCCCAACACTCACTCGGTGTTTTAAGCACAACAGTCTGGCTGCTCTATTGCATAAGCACGCATTCATCCTGGGCTGCCCTCCTTCTACGAGGCGGATCCAGAATCGCTCAGCTCTGTTCCCTACTCTGCCGGCATGGCAATTTGGCTTATACAGATTCTAGAACAGTGGGTTCTGAATTCTCCTCATTCTTGACAAATCCAAAATGACACATGAAGACAAGGGGAAAATTGAAAGGGCAGTGTATTTCTCACCACACACTTGAACTCCCAAGCACTAACAAGCTACTGAACTTCAAAACCTGACCTTGCCTTTCCTCTCCCGAGGCCGCTTTTCCCACGCTTTTCCCCTTTCATTCCCGAGATGGCCGATGCCAGCCGCCAGCTTTTCCCCCAAACCCGCGGTAACACCGACAGCCGGGCCCCCGTTCCGCGGGATGGGCATGGCGACACGGGGGCAACGGAGCCCCCGAGGGGCCGCTCGGCCTGGGAGCGCGGCGGCTCCTCCTCATCCCGGGGAAAACAGGAGCGTCCCAGCGCCAGCCCGGCGGTCCCGGCGCCATGTCAGGCGGGGCGGCCGGGGTAGGGGCACGGCCACGGCGATGGCGGCGCGGCGCATCCTGCCCTCCGCATCCCGCATCCTGCCCTCCGCATCCTGCCCTCCGCATCCCACCCTCTCGGCGCGGCCCCGGCGCTGCTCTCCGCGGCACCCCAGCCTCTCCCAGCCCTCCTCCGCCCCCGGTGCTCACCTAAAGTCAGCACCCAGCAGCCAGCCCGCCTTCCCCATTGACCGCGGCGGCCGCCTCTCTCCGCCCCGCTGCGCTGGGCGGGGCGCTGCCGGGGCGCGCAGTGACAGCGCCGGGCGGTGTGTGCGCCCAGGGCANGGGGGAGGAGGGGGCGGCGGGGCTCGGCACCCGCTCAGCCGGGCCGCCGCCGGAGCCCTCGGCCGCGGGAGAGATGGCGGCAGCGGGGGCCCCGTCCCCGGGGGCCCCAGACTTTGGGGGTGACTCATCCCTCGGGGCCCCATCCTTCGGGGGGCCCCATCCCGCGGGGCCGCTTCCCTCGGGGCCCCAGCCCGGGGTGGTGGGGCCCCAGCCCCCGGGGGTACCTCCCTCGGGGGCTGCATCCCTCGGGGGGGCCCCTTCCCTGGGAGGCCCCATCCCTCGGCCCCATCCCTTAAGGGCTGCATCCTTCGGGGCCAACGTTTGTTTTCGAGCAGCTTGTGCAGAGAAAAACAACCGTGTCAGGGAGGTTTTGTCTTGTTAGATATGGCAGTCTTCAGAGTGGCTGAAATTCACTTGCTAGGGACAAATAGCTGTGTGGCGAAGGTCTGTAGTAGCGTATTTCAGATCCGTGTTTTGACACAGCAGGTTAGTCATCTCAGGAGACATCCTCACCCCACTCAATGCAGCAGCAAAATTTTCACCAGCTCTAACAGAGCCAAGAAGCAGGATCAGCAGATTGTTTGGTTGAGAAACTGGGTAAAACACAAACCTCAGCAACACGTCTTTCTCTTTTGCTTCCATTCTGCTCTATTTTGAAACACAATTTGGACCTAATCACTAGGTGATTTAAGAAGCCCCCTTTTCTGTCTTGAGTCCAAGACCCATAACTTTTCCTTAGTGTGTGTTATTAAACATATTTTCTCCTTAGTAGAATACACCCACACAGATGAACGGAATGCCAGAGGAGAGGAGACTTGTTTTAATAATACAGGGACTAAATGGATAATCCAAATCAGGATGACAGGTCATGCTCTCACAGACTCTCGAAACAGGAGTTTCTCCAGCACAGTCATTCTGCCAGCCATTTCACAAGAGAGTCATGACTTGCTCAAGCCTCCATACCTTATTTCTCAAAATATCAATTTGTGAAGACAGCCTTAACCTTCTCCAATCATTTCACTCACTCAGAAAGTCACAGCTGAGCACCTTTTCCTGGAAGAAGTAAACATTCCAGAAGACTAATCCTTGAATCCTAAATCACGGTTTGCCACTGTTACCTTGCAACTGGCAGGAAATAGCTGATTCTTTGGCGGGCCAAATTTAAACCAGCCAAGGATGTCGTTTAAGTAGGACTTTGGAAACTGGGTATTTTTTTTTCTTTTTCCAATTAATTTTGTCATAATAAGGAATCTTTTTTGTTACAAAAGGCATTGGAAATCCTTCTGGAAGAAAAGGTGCAGGTATAGCTCTAGCTTTTATTTGTCAGTCTGCTTCCAGCTACTGCCAAAAGAAACTAGAGCTAAGGACACAAAATGCAGTGTAGCATGGGTTTGGTGGGACTGGATTTTTGCTGAAAATTGACTGATAAAAATGGAGGTTGTTTTGATCACCAAAAGCAGTCAGTTCCACCAGTCAACTTCATCTTTTTCTTCTGCTTCTCTTCCCATCCCTCAGACCTTCCCACCTTCACCTCCATCCCCAGAAATCTGTTTGCACTCTCAGTCTCTCAAGGTCCAACTCCTGTCTCCATCCCTGCGTGAAACTTTGCCGCTTCAGCCTTTCTTTTATGGTGCTCCTTTTCTCAGGTCTGTGGCAGGTTAGGAAGGGTTGGAATCATTAGAAAATGTCTGCAAGAGGCTTGGCACAGAGGCCAGCCTGAAGAAAGACATGCACTTCCAGATTTTGGATTTCTGTGCAAAGTTAACCAGTAATACAGTTTTCTGGTCTCCCTTTTTGTCTTCTACAACTATTTGGTATTTCATGACTATAGCAAAATATATCTTCTTTCCAACAGCTAGGTGTCTATACTCTGGAATAGTTTCTTCTAAACTTAAAAGGCCAATAGAGAAATGATGCTTGAATATGTGTCAAAAGTGTTGTTGCTGGAGTAACTTCCGTTACTGGTTTAAAATCATTGCTTCTCTTGCCCATCCTGTTGTTTAGTTCTGATTACTTTTATGAAATATCACAGGCTCTCATTTAATATATATATGGCTGTTTCATAACGAGAATGGTCATGGTTTTGTAATCTCTCTAATTGACCTGCTTTAAAATTCACTCTATAAGGCCACAAATAACTGCACTTTTTCAAACTTCTCTTGTGTTTTTTTTCTGTGAGTAAACTCTGCTTGCTCTGTTCATGAGAGTACACCCATAGGTTTGAAATGACTTTTTGCTCAAGAAAAGCAGGCATGACCAGTCTGTGCATCTTTGATGCTCTTAAGAGCACTGAGTAATATCTGCACAGTTCTCTCCAGTTGCAGAATTGGAAAAGCTTCACCAAAATGAGTAAACGTGCATCCAGGTAACAGCAAGAGTAAGAAACTGACACTAGAAGATAGTATTTTGAAGTCCAAACTTTTTTTTTTCTTTTTTTTCTCTCCCTTTTTTTCCCCAGAAAATAATTCTATGAGGCATAAGAGACCTAGCAGAATGCCACTAAAAAAAAAAAAATAGTATTTCCACTGGTATTCTAAAAAGTCAAGACTTTTTTTTCCCTGCTGTTTGCTCCCAGGGGAAATTGTTAGGCTATTTTCTATGGAACATGGACAGATGTTTTAGCAAACCAGATTGGAATTTCCTGAATTATTTGCAGGTACTCATGCTTTTTATCTAGATGTTTGATCTTATCAGTGAGCAAATATTTCAGGACAGTTTTGCAAGCAAGAAAATCCATCTTGGAACTCCCAGAAGTGTGTGGTGAATGCAAGCAGTATGGTGAAATGAAATATCTGACATGAGCACACTACTGTAGATGGCTGTCCTGGGAGGTACTGGAGGAAAAGGCATCTTGGCTCTCTGTCTTCTTCAATCTGCTTTGTTGGAATAAATTTCACAAAGGCATTAAAAAAGGAAGAGTCCAGGACAGCCTGCATTGAGCCCCAGTGGCTCCATTTCCCCTGCTCTATGGGAAATGAAGGAGAGAGCTGGGACAGCCTGGTTCTTGCTCTGTAATGTGGCCTTCATGTAATGGTGTAAGTGCCCCTCACTTTGCATAACCCCCAAATGCTCCCAAGCAGGGTATTAGGATAAGATCTGTGTTAGAGGAGGGGTTGCATGGGCTAGGAGTGTTAAAAGGCTCTGCTCTAAATAAACGTGCTCCCAAAAATCAGTTGCTTAGAAATTACTGAAAAATCTCTGTAATCTAGGAACAAGCCCTAGTACACAACTAAAGTCTAGTAAAATACATTTACAGCCAAATTACAGCATCTTGGTTGCCAATTTCATTGTACAATAGGGATAAGGTGCAATCAGCTGTTTCCATTTCATCATCCTGTAGTTCCTTTGGTTTCTGCTTGCCTGCTGCCTGTAACCTAGAGTGAAACTTTTATGGAGCCCCATGTCCATCTAAAAGGACCAGGCAACTGCAGTAGGTATCCACAAACCATATTGGAAGACTTCTGCAAGGAGAGGAGTTGAGTGATGCTCTCGAAGTACTCTGAGGCACCAGCCTCTAAAGCTCCTTTGTAGGCAAGTGACTTTTAGGGATTATTCAACATAAATTGAATTCTACACTGCTCTGAGCTGTTTGATCATTTTCCAAAGAATGAAAGCTTTTCCATCAATTATGCAGGAAATGTGATCCCTGTGTGGGACTACTCTGGCTTGGATTGCATACCTGTACAAGCTGGAGCAAATGCACAGGGGTCCCTTTTGTCACACCCTTTGTGAGAGGCAGAGAACTGGCAGAATCAGCCCTGTCCATCCTGCATGCTGTGGGTGAGCCTCCACAGATGTGGTGCCCATTTGTGGCTGGTGACCTCAGCCCAGCACCATGACTTCTCTCCTCCTCTCCTCTTGACATATCACTTGCACAAGAGGTGGGGAGAAGCAGCTCATTGTAGGGCTGGTAAATGCTAAATGTGTGTCGTGGCTCCTTGGCATAGGAGATGGGTGAGAGGTCCATCAGCCACCACTTCACAGTGCAGGCACACCCTTGGCTACTCTCACCTCCAAAGTGGCTGGAGCATCATGCTGGCCACCAGAGAAACAGATTGGGTTAAAGATGGTCATGAGCAATTGGGTAAAGGATCAGAAATGAAAAATATTAAATGTGAAGCTGGGATGTGCAAAGGATTGTACTCAAACGGGAGAGATCAAGTGCCAGAGCATGCAGTGAAATCAGCTGATTGCTGAGCACATCCACAGGAGAGAGGTTCCATCTCTACTTTTCCTTTTCCAGGAAGGCTCAGGTATGATCTCACTGCCCTGCTGAGCAGTGGCACTGATTTAAATGGCTGCAAAAATCTCAATCTACTATGCATTAAAACTGAATAGAAATCAAGAACATGGCATTGCTAAGAAGAAATTAAAATCTTCTCTGTCAAAAGGAGGGCATTCCCCATCTATTTCACTATATAAAGTCCCAAGCACTATAGACAATATGAAAGTAAAGAAGAGCAAATAAAATAAAAGCTATCAGCATAGCAGTTTTTTTAGAATACACAACTGAAGGTGGTTGGAGGGTTTTGGATTTTGCTTTGGGCTAAAGAGGAGCCCAAGGGCCTTGCTGGAGCTACACTTTTATGCTTCTGTGGTAAATCCTTCAACACAACCACACAGGGCATTGAGAGGAGTAAAAAGATTAAGTGTGGTTAGTATTTTGATATACAGTAATGAACTTTAGCAAGACCTCAAACTGAAAAGTACTACCTGTCCTCACAAGCTCAGTAAATAGATACAACTGATGTTTTACAGCTCACGAAGCAGAAACATTAGTCCAGATACCTTCTATACTAAGGAAATAGTCAGCAATGTCCATTACTTGTTGGAACAATTAGCACACCCTTCAAATATAGTATTTTATAATATGAAAACCAAGAGCTGAGATGACATTCGGGAATTTCTGCTTCCCTTTCCCATGCGTAATATAGTGGAACTGTTTTCTTTAGTCATCAAATATTTCTCAGTGGTTTTAAAATACTTTGATCAATGGAAGTTCAGTTAAGCAATTGAAATATATGTATTTTAGAAGGGACTTGGAATATTGATCTTATTGCTGCTGAGTTTTGATAATATAATTCTGAACAAATAAGTGGTGCTTAATTTTTGCTTTGTTTTGGTTTTCTTGATTTCAAATAATTTATCATTTTCACTGGTTAAAAAATAAGGCATCTCCTTTTGCATTCTGCCCCTTTATTTTTCTTTTTAATGAAGAAGTGGAAAGAAAAACAAAACAGAAAGGAAATGGGAAAAACGGGGAAAAACATTCATTAACTGTTTTCCCATATGTGCATTTGTACTTGAGTTTGTAACAGTAAAACCCTTGAGAATCAGATAAAGACATTTCCAGAAGAGAGTCCAGGTTTAAATCATTGGTTTAATATCTAGGGAAAGCTTCAATTTTTGTTTTTGTTAAATATATGGTAATACTGTGGGAACCAGAGGGTGGTCCACATTTGAAGTTCCAAAAACCCATGAAAAAACCCAAAAAAATAACAACTATGTGTCTTTGTTGGCAAAATGGGAACCAATTAAGTTTGCATTACTGCATATCTTTTAAAGTAAGAGAACAGTGGGGTAGTAGCCCTGTAAATTACAAAAAAAAAAAAAGAAAGAAAAAAGATAAATGGGTTTCCTTGAAAAATGCCTGCACCTTGAGGATTTTTTTTATCTTATGTGTACTTTTGGTAATTTTCTAAATCATGATGACTGCCATCATCCTTTTATTCTGTTAGATGCATCCCTTAATCAATCCTTTTCTGACCCGTCAAGAGAAGTTTTTGCAGAGTGATTCAAAATGCCGTGTTCCCAAAGAATACTCATTAGCTCAGAAGGATTTTTTTGTCAAAAAATTAGAACAGCCTCTGGTAGAATTAGGCCTACAGCTGTTTTTCAGGATTAGCTATATTTTTTTCAGTGAAGATATTATTTTAGTATGCCCAGGCTGAATGCCCAACAAATCTGATTTACGAACTTCTGTTTCAGATTATTAGGAAAGCTCTAACAGAGGAAAAACAAGTGTCCACAAAGACATCTGCAGCAGATCTTGTGACAGAGACTGATCATTTTGTGGAAAATTTAATTATTTCTGTTCTGAAAGAGAAGTTTCCCTCCCACAGGTGAGTCCCTATAGAAACTGTCAATGACTGTTTTTTGTCCTTTACGTGCTGCGTATCTGACTGGTATTTAAAGGGAACTTTAAAAGTCTGTATATCTTTCTTACGTCTGTATAGCTTTCTTATATATTGACTTAGTGCTGTTGGACACTTTCATAGGACTCCTGTTTTTAAAAAAGTACCATTTCCTTATACTTAGTACTTTATATTTTCTGTGTTTCTTGATATATGTATTTAATAGCAATGTTTCCCCTGTAGGGACATCATGGATGAAGGTTTCATGTGGATCTCCATGATGTTCAGAATACTGGTCTGTTGCCTATTGTGTAAGAATTATGCTAAGGCTATCTCTAAAAATATAGCAGAAATATATGCTAGCAAAGATCCCACCCTGCAGACCTTTCCTGTTGCCATCACACATATGCATTTGCCAGATCAGGACAAGTAAAAGTGTATTTATTAATCACATTTACCTTGTATTCTATAGTGAGAAGATCAGTGAGAAGCGGGGCTGTTTGTCATCATCATCATTATTTGATGCCTATTCATAAAGAGGATATAAATTACTACATGGGCTGCAAACCCAAGGTTTTAAAAGTAGATCAGGTTGTCGATTCCTCTTGAATTATTGTGTTCAACTTGAAAATAACAATTCAGCTCATGCGCAGATTAGAGAGAGGGTTTCGTATTAGTTGCCACGTTTGGTTTGATGCAGAGACTCTGCAATTGATTTCTACATTTGACTTCAGTGGATAAAACTCATTTTCCTGCGGAGGCAGTGCAGAGCCTGTGTATCCCTTAAATAGTGTCCAGCTCCCTTCTAACTGTGGGCATCTCTGACGGGGATGAGCCTTGCATTCTAGCACTGTGCAGAAATCAACAAAGAGGAAAATCTGAAGGGCTCAGCTGCTAATCTGATTGTCAGTGATGCCACTGGGCAAAAAACCAACACCATAAGAAGGAGCAGAAAGCGTATTTTATACTAAATATGGCTTTCTAAATACGTGTTGTATGCGATGGCATATTGAAGCGGTACTGTACAGTGTAATGTGTGGTTGTTGGCTGCAATTCTCAACAGAGTGCCAGGCTTTACAGGGCTATTATTTGTGTAATATTCCTTCTACTATTGCTGGCTGTGCTCTTCTCTCATCTCCACTCTTATGTTAGTTTTTTTTCCTTGAGCTCTCTGGCAGAGAACATAAAACATACACATTTCTCATAAAATGCAATCACCAGACACACTCAAGTTACTCAGAATGGGAACAAAAGTTGTAAGGTCAGCATAGACCTAGGAACTGAAAAATTCCAGATTTTATCAACTCCATACAGTTAACTTCTGACTTTATAAGTAAATTAAGGAACTGCTATTTCTGCAAGACAATTTTATTTTGTTGATAGTAGTTGTTTGCTTTGGTTAGAATTTGTTCAGATAATTAATGCATTTCGATTAAACAATAGATTAAAACTAGATTTAACTAGACTAGATTAAAACACATGTAATGAGTAGTCTACAATAGCAGTCAAGGGTTAAATTAAGGTACAGTGAAAATATTAAAACATCATTTAAATTGTATTCAGTCTTTCCCCTAACCTGGCTGTTGCAAGCAGCACTGAAGATTTCTGTTATTTCTTTTTCTTCTAAATCATCTTGATTCTTATGTCCTCTGAATCAAAAATGGACTTTAGGAGTTAGAAAAATTAAATGGAACTTATTAGAATCTGCCACTTGCACTGAGGCACTTGTGAGTCTTAAGATACTGGAAATGTACTCAGAAGTAAAGAGAAATATTAGGAAAATCTGTTCAAAAAGTAGTTCTGTCTTTTTTCTTCTCTCTTCCTGGCTAAGAGATATGTATCTTCTTCATTCACACTTCACTCAAGTTTTAATCTTTGCTCACTTTTTAGTACTCTGATGTGCCCCCAGTGAGTCTTTTCAAAAGGATATTTTTTTGGATAGATCCATGAGTTGTGGGTAGGCACGGCCAGACTTCCAAGGGCTACTGGCTGCAAAAGGCTATCCCAACATTTATGCTATTATTACACAAGCTGGCATCTTCTGTGTTCCTTGTGGCCTTAATTCTGTAGACATAAAAATCAGGACACAGCAGTTTAAGAGGGTGACATCCAACTCTAGCTTCCCAGCTTTCTGTCCTTGACCCCTGTAAGGAGATAGTTGAGGGACAGCCCCAGTTTGAGTCTCCTGCACTTGACTGGATATCATTCCTGCTGCAGATTGTGGTATGTTACAGCTTCCCTGCTGTTCCTGCAATGAATTTCAGAGTGGCACCATGGCATGAACAGATGTAGTCTAAGGCTTGGCTAAAATTACTAGACTCATTTTCAGTGGGAGTAAACTCTAATCCAGATTTGAAGAGAGGTCAGCAGAGCTGGCAGGCTGGCACATTAAATTAACTATTTTAATAAGGTGGTTACCCCTCCCACTTCTCAAGCTGTTCCTAGAATTTACTCCAGTACTTCACACTGAGTGTTTTGCTTAGTTTGCAGGTTTTTACAGGACACAGAGCAAGACATCTGAAGTTGACCTTGCAGGACTCTCACATTTCCCAGTATTGTATAGCAGCAAGGCGGGGGGGGGGGGGGTTGCCCTTTAACCCAGATTTCATAAAATGTGCACCTAATTTGTCCTACATCCATTTTGGAAAAATTGTTCTTGAGCATGAAGACTTTATCAGCGGCACTGCTGTGCCCCAGCTCCAGGTTAGCATTTCTGAGCTCAGGGACTGCAGTGTCACACCCCCACTGTGAGGGAAGGGAAAGGGACTGGGACATGATGCTTGAGGGCAAATGATCTTACACAGAAATACTCCTGTCTTTAATGAGGTTCCCATTTCACCTTTCTTTGAGTGGCAAGACAGCAGCTATAGTTCATGTTCTGGCTGGGGGAGCTGGCAGAGGGTTGAAGCAGAGGAATAATTTATGTGGAATATGGATAATCTGAGGTGGGATATAAGGTGCTCCACCTACAAGAAGATGAACCTCCTCTGCATCCAGCAGCGCAGACAAGGCATGGTTGGGTTTGGATGCTAATTACAGGATTTGTAAAAGCAGAAGTCAAGTGATGCAGCACCAACAAGACAAAATAATGGAATGTTTAGAGCAAGGAGCCTGCAAAGTGTTATGTTAAACTGAGCGTTTCGAACATATGTTCAGGTCTTTCTCATTTCTCAGTTGTGCACTAGCACTTTGTCCTTCAGCTGTTTCCTTTAATGGAGATGAAAATAGTAACAAACACTTCCTAATTCCCTCTTTTTACCAGCTGGGGGTCTATAATGCCATTAAAATAGTCTGTTTCTACTTAGGTCGGGGCAGAGTAGCATTTGGAAAATTCAAGAAGTCTCCTCCTGTGCTGTCTGCAGAACATTTTAAGCTCATGACTTCAAGTGTTATCTGGAATCATGCGGTTCAGGTTGAAGACACAAAATAAAATAGCTGCTACTCTAGTCCTAGGGAAGGACTGTCTTGCAAAGACATTTTCTCTTTATTTTATCCATTTTTTTCTCTTTGTGTCTTTGAGTGAAGCTTTTTTGCCTTCAAGCATTTGCAGAAACTCTGAATACCACTAGCAGCTGTTTGAGTGTGAAACCACCAGCAAGATTCAGTACTAGCAGTTGGATTCTACTCCTTCTGTACATACAGGGCTTTATGAAAATCTGTGAGAGTAGCACCTGCACATCTCTTACAGAAAGAGACCTTGGGCAGTTTATGGGAGAGCAGGGATAATTAAGGTCGACAGGAAATGTGCCAGAACTGGATGTTCATTTCCCAGGGAAAAAAGGAGAAAAAAAACTACTAAAAGAAACTGGGACGAACAACAGAAGAGAAGATGATCTCAGATTTCATTTTGTGCCTTGTGCATCCAAACAACAAATAAACAAAAAATAATTTGTTGATTTTTTTCTGGGTCATGGGAAAAAGAAAGTCCAGCTTTGTAAACCTTTTAATTTCCTGAGTCAAACTACTGTAAAAAATACAAGTAGGAGCAAGATTGTGGATTTTCTAAGAGTGCATTATTTCCTGCTGACTGAATTTGACTGCAGGAGAGAATCAGGTAGAGTTTGCAGTTTCTAATACTTACTGCAAGAGACAGGCCTTACCCATAAAATCATATTCTGCATTAAAAAAATCTTCTCCTTGAGTTCCAGGGATTCTAGTTCAGATCCATTTCTTCATTCATTCTCATTATTTCCTCAATGGTATATTGGGGAAGTGAACAAAAATAGAGTTCTTTTTTTGCCATGTAAAATAGTATGCTGTAGATTCAAGAATTCTCCCTCAAAGTCTCTATGAAAGTTACCAATTCCTAAATTTAAAAAGAAGTATGTGTGTTTACATTTATACAAAAATGTTTTTATGTAGAGAGAGAGAAGTTGTCTCTTAAAAACCAGAATGATAGGGTTGTACTTTGCAAGCCACATATCTAAGCTAATGTTCTGGGATACTTGTTTTACCCTTGCACCGAATGCAGGTTTATTGCGGAAGAATCCACTGCTGCAGGTTCAAAATGTGTCCTCACCGACAGCCCGACCTGGATTATTGACCCTGTTGATGGAACGTGCAACTTTGTGCACAGGTAAATGGACAGCGGACTGGGAAACGCATCCAAACCCAAAATGTAGCTTCACACAGGTCCTCCCTTCCTCCTAAAGGTGCTTTTCCCTGGCAGGTTTGTTCCTTTGACTCAGCATAGGAGTCATCCCCTTATCTCTTGCTTCCTGGCGTGGTGTGTGTGAGGGAGGCTGTGTTTGTGCTGTTACCTGAGGGTGAGCTGGAGTTTTCAGAAGCCTCTTTGTCCCATCTGGGTTGCCAAAGAACTGATGCCTGAAGAGGCTACCTGGAAACAGAGACTAGGGAGTAAGGGAAGGAGTAAGGGAATAAAGGTGATATTTATTTGAAAGGCCTTCAAAGGTACACCCTGGGGAGCCCAGCGGGTACTTCCAGAAATGGACCCCAAGATGGACAAGAAGTCACGAGTTCTTCACACTGTTACAGGTTTGGTCTATTTGCATATCAGCATAAATTTGCCAATTAAAAATTCAGCTAATGATGTAAGTTCTCTAAGCTCAGCCCCCCTTCTCCAAGATGTTGGTTTACACATTTCTGGGCTCAGGACAGTCTGGGTGTCCTTGGACTGCAAACCCAGGGACTTTGTTATGTCTATCTTAACATGAGAGAATGGCAGCAGCAGGCTGTAAGACACTTCAGAGTTTTACAGTAGGCAACACAGAATATAAGAGCTAAACCTCAAGGCATCAGTGCTGGCTGCCTCAGCTCTTGGCTCGCTCTCAGCCCAGCGCTCGTTAACGTGCGGAGACTTGAGCGGCGCCGGAGGAACAAGGCTGTGCTGTGAGGGCGCTTGGCCCAGCGCCTGCGTGGGTTTTACACATTCCTTCTCGGAGCGAGTGGTGTTTGCTCCCCTTCAGACACAGGCGCTTCGTTCTTCCTGGGAAGTGCAACCACTGCGTGTGTATGGAGTAGCACTGAGAAAGGAGTCGTACAGTGATACTGGTTTTAAATTCCTAAAGTACCTCCACAAAATTAAATCTAGGAGTCATTGCTGCAAAAATTAAGACTTTTAATTTTTGAGTGCTAGGAGTTGTAAACTAATGACTATTCATAGTATTTCTACTTAAAAACCCTCTATATTCTCTGCCTTACAGTTAGCGGCTTAAAGTAACTGTAACTTTCATAAAAGCAAAAAAAAAGAAAAGGCATTTCCTTGACTTTTGGTGCAATTACACAGAATTCCAGGGGAAGTTGGGGATGTCATGTGATGATGTTTCATGCATTTAAGTGAAATTTCTTCTTTCTAGTAATATTTTCTGGACTTTCGAAGTCTTTTTTAAAACATGTTTTTAAGAAATGAATTTATTTCATTGTTTAAAATGCAGTAATTATATGGTAGTCAAAAAGACCAAGTTAAATACGTGATCTTCACTTTGAAAAAGGAGAGCATAGAGGAACTGCTCTTTTTATGTTGATGTCAGCAACAAGGTATCTCCATGCGACTTAATTGCTATCTCAGATGCATAACTTGAACAAAACGTGCTCTTAAAAGCAATTACTTGTCATAATATTAGTGATTTTGTACTGGATAATTCAATCACACTAAAGCAAAAACATCCCTAAAATATACTACCATGTTCAGTGTAAAAATTGAGATGTCTTCATGTGTTTATTTCTTGCCTTCTCCAATATTAACTTAAATTTTTAAAGGAACTGACAAAGTTGAAGAGGCTGACAAAGGAGAAATAGGATAATGTCAAGTGCATTTTGACAAGTAAACTCACAGAGTTCCATGTGGGGTTTTGTTGCCTAAGGGGGTTGAATAAGGAGTAAGTTGAGAGATTTTTCATTGGTACTACTTTATTTCTTATTTTTCACAGATTTCCAACAGTGGCAGTGAGCATTGGATTTGCTGTTAACAAAGAGGTATGAAGTATGTTCTTTAAGATGGGCACCTGAGAGTTGGCTAGAAGTCTCAAAACCATGCGGGAACTTTAAATAAAACAAATTTTTTTTAAATATCAGTCACTATTCAGGCTTTTCCATGCTTTTTTAAATGCATCTGATCATACTCTACTCATCTAAAATCATAGTCCTGCAAAACTTACTTATGCAAACTGGCAATTAAAAGAGAATTCTATGAATTATAAGTATTATGGGATTTATTTGGAGAAAAAGGGATTACTGGTGTGAGCAAGATTTAGTTAGACAAAACCATAAGAAGTTCAATTTAGTGCTGCCTCTTCATAATTCAAATATACATCCCAGTGTTCTTGTATTATTATTATTGCTTCTTTCCTGCTGGCAGTATCTGTGAAAGTTAATTCCTGCTATGAGTCAATGTAGAACTGATTTTATGAAGAGTGCAAAATTATGAGCCTAGTTCATTTAATCTGCATTTGTTTTTTTCTTAACATAGTCAAATAGTTATATTTACCACATGAGAGCTTGATTACGGTGAGGGTGGGAGGGTACCTAGCCTTCCAATATACCATTTTGAGTTTCCTACCTGTACTCATTCGTGCTAGTCCCTTTTCTGCAGATGTTGCTGGTTTACAGTTTGATATATATCTGCAGAATAACTAGTTACTCAAATTGCCAATGAATGTGCCTCTTTCAGCCTAATTCCACAATTTAAAATACATGTATAGCTTTAAGCGAAGCCAGCAAGAATTTTGTGCAGTAACAACCAAGTTTTCAGATGTGCTAGTACCTCTTACTGATTTAAACAGAATAATGTTGTGTACTTCTCTGGTTAGACTTTTCAGACATGGAAACTGCAGAGAAACACTTCCATGCTTTTCTGAAATTTATTCATTACCAAAGGTCCTTTTGAACACTACATTTTATTACCAGACAGCTTTCTCTAATATTTATGTTTTCTAGAACACCATCATGATTTTGATGCTGCATATTTTGGGTTATGTAAACTAAACAAAGCTGAAACAAAAGTAAAGAATTATGTTAAATCTCCCTCAGTTAAGCAAATAGGACAAGCAGAAAAAAGAGTAAACTGAAAAGGAGCCAAAGTACACACAGGGGAACTGGCCTGATTATAAGCCTTGAACAGTACTGAAGAAATTCCTGCAGATGCCTTTAGGGAAAGAGTCTATTAATAGTGTGTTCCTCAAAAAAAAACCCCTTGGTTTAGATGGGACCTCAGGGTGGGGAGCCAGGACAGTCTATTCCATTTGAATTGTCTCTGATGAACACCAAGTGCAGCAGGAAAAGATTTGGAGTCTAGAACATCTGAGATGTTTTATTGACCTTGTGGCCAACTTCTGACACCTCGGGCAAGTCACTTTATTTTTGTGTACCCCTAAATTAAATAATGCCAATGTTACTGATATAGGGGCGATTTTCAGAGTGGAGCCTTGAAGTTTGTAAAGTGATTTAAAATCTTTTGGTGGAGCCTATTAAAGTAATACGAATTTTAAATACCAAGGGTCTAATTCTGACCCTCTTTTCATTGGTAAACAGAATAAGCCACAAAAATTCCAGTGTTGCAAATTCTTAAGCTTTCATTGAGGGTATTTCTGTCCAAACTCCTTCTCTTGGAGTCCTGTGACTTCAAGAGATTCTCACAAAAGGATTTTGCAGAGAAAGATTTGAGCAAGTGACTAGAGTGTACTGCTTTGATTGAAAAAGCAGGCAAATTCAATGCACCATGAAAGTTCAGGCCCCTCCAAAAGCGTCCACTGCTCATAGAGAGTGTGCTAATAAAGAGTGCTGAGTTTTGATGCCTGACTGATCCTAGGGCCACAAACCTTTGGGGTCCAGCCAAGGTCAGTGGGGTTGCTTCAAGGAGTAACTGCTCATCAGTGAAAGCAGAGCATTCAAAGTCTTGCCTCAGAGGTCTTGCCTATTTTCAGTAAAAACATTTCAGTTGAATTTGAAATCAACTCAGTGTTTAATCCATTCTAATGCGAACAGAAACAAACTGCGAGTAAGAATTTGGAGGATCAGGAACACATTGCATTAACTTCTGTTTATAAACTGAGTTTTATATGACCTATCTCAATATCACAGTAATAGTAAAATTATTCCAGTTTTTTAGCATCAGTATAATCTTTATTATGTGTACCAATTAAAATATTGCTGATCTTTCTGCCATTAGTAGTTGTTTATATTTTTGATGAGTAATTTGAGTTGCATTCATTTCTTTCCTTTTCAAAATCTTAAAGCTTGAATTTGGTGTAATTTACCACTGCACTGAAGAACGATTATACACTGGTAGAAGAGGTCAAGGGGCATTTTGTAATGACAAAAGGCTTCAGGTATCAAAAGAGACAGGTTGGTCTAGATTTTGTTAGAACTCTAAAAGGAATATGTTAATTTTGTTTCAGAGTTGTTGCAAATCATCATTAGGATAATGAATATCATTATCCTGATGGAAAGTATTTCACCTGCATGATAATTTTGTTGTTTTGTGTTTGTTTTTTTCTGAAAAATCACAACTTTCCTCCTTTTCTTTTTAAAATATACATCTGAATATGAACTATTTAAATAATCCTAAATTATTTTGCTTCGCAACCATTGTTTAAAATAAGGTAGAATGTGTTGATTCACCAGTTTCATTCCAGCTGAGCACTGGCATAACTTTTTATAAGCAAGATGCAATGGGAATGGTGAATCAAATTCAGAGTACTATGGTGGCTGCTGTTCACTTATTTTCCAATGAATTTGTACGTCACAGAGTGTATGATGTCTGTAGGCAAATGTGCTAACAGTGAATTAAAGGATGCATGCTTCAGTAGGGAATCTTTGACAGCTTGCTCTGGTGTGTGAGGTATGTTTCAATGTGCAAGTAGCCAGCAACACTTTGTCAACGCTTTATTGGAATTCTTTTCTCGGTAAACCAAGTCACAGATCTGTCTGTTTACCTAAGGATTATAGAAAACAATAATTTTGTACTATTTAGAGAAGTTTTCTTTTAGTTAATCAAAACACAGAGGAGAGCACAGCACTCAGTTGTTGGTGGAAGCAGACATATGCCAAAAATGTACACCACTGTACACAGGAGGTGGTAAAAATTTCACCTTAAGGAGAGATTTAATGAGCTAAAAACACAGTAAATTCAAGTAACTTGACATACAGATTTCTTTAGTGCCTCAAGAAGACCCTGCATCAAAATTTCCCTGAGATTTGGAAAGTTTGGCTATTCATCTAAGTTAATAGTGAGCTAGGGGTCTACCTATTTGGAGAGATGGATTGTAAAGTCAGTGACCACTAAGATTTTAACCATTGATTATACATCACATTTTTATCAGTGCTCAAATATCTCATATTCCAAAAAAGCCCATACTGGCAGAGACTATTAGGAAGAACTAGGGGTACTCCCTGTTGGGCTGGATGAACCACTGTTGAAATGGCCTCACTTGCTTTTGCAGTCAGAGAGTTCTGGTTTCCAGTTAAACAATGAACAATTTTGGCACATGTCACTTCTGTCTTCCTTTCTCTGGACACCCAGTCTATGTGGGTGTCTAGAACATAGCAAGGGAAATAGACCTTCTGCCCTTCCAAATGCTTTGAAATTTTCTTTTGTTTTGAGATACATTACTTGGTGGTGGGAAATTTTCACCAGTGAAGCTGGATCTGCTTTAATCTCATATCTGCTGAAGTTTTGTTTTAAATCACAGTTGCTCTGTAAGGGCTGTGGCTTCAGTGAAATTAACCAACCCTGGAAATGAGACTGTGTTTCCCTGTACCTGCCACTGAAGTGGCCATGATGTGTTTGAAATCTAAGCTGTCAAGTGACTTCCTGCCGTTCATTTTCAGGAAACAGGATTGTTGCATGACATTGATCTACACTTAGACATTCATTGTTCAGATTTAATCATCTGAAGTCACAGCCCAGGCAAACAGTGTTCTTTGTCAACACCCAGTTTTGTAGAGGTTTGGTGTGGGAGTCCATGCAGTTGTGATACACTTAAATGAAGGATCCATCTTCCCTGTTGTCTTGAGTGATACTTTCTTCTCATGCTTAGATTCATGTCAGGCCTTACATGTGTTAATACTGTATTTTCTTTTTTTAATCTTCTGTGGTCAGCAGAATTGATCTTTTCCTCATAAATTTATCCATATCACTGTTAAATCTTTTCTACCAAGCCTGGTTTGGTTTTGGGTTTTTTTTTTGCCTCTATCAGAATGAGGAATAGTCAGTAATTTTTATCTCATATCTTGAATTCCTGGAATCTCATAGTGTCTTGTGATCAGCCAGCTCCTTTTTCTAAGCAGAGACCTCCCTTTTAGTTGCCTTAGTCTCTCATCCAATTTCTAGCTGTACCCTTGAGCATGTATTAGAAATATATTTAATAACTCAAAAGAATAACTGCCTCAGTCACAACCTAACTATGACTGGTGTGGTGTGAATGCTTGGTGCATTTCAGCAATGCGACAGGCGTTAAATGTTCTCTGATTATAAATTGGGTCTGTTACGCAAAATAATCTAAGGCAGATTGCTTTCACCATCCAGAGTTTTCCGTAGTGGCTAAACAACAAATACCCTACAGCATGCCTGGATTGGTGTTTTTCGGTTTTAGCACAGTAATTTAAAAAGCAGCAGTTGGATCTATGTTCCTACAGTTAATATTTGTGACACCCTGTAACTTTTAATCTAATTACATACCTGTTACTCACCAACCATTTTACCACATTGCTTGAATCCATAAAATTCATCTGCAATACTAAATTCTTTGGTAGCCTGTTTAGTTAAATGGTGCCTCACTCCAGCCTAATTTGCTGTTGAAAACCTCCTTCTTCCTTGTGCTGGGAATTTTCAGCTTATGCAGGTAGCTGTAAGAACCAGGTGGAGGTTGCCTACCTGAATGAATGCCTCGCCTTTAGCCCAGGGTAGGAGGTGACACCTGGCATTGGGTACAGCCCAGTCAGTGAGTTCTCAACCGCTAAACCTTTGAGTTTTGTCCTCCCTTTAACTCCTCTGAGTTCAGCTGGCACAGCAGGAGCAGGGACACCTGGCATTTGATCAACCATCTCCAGCCACATTGGCACACGCTTGTTATAGCCTGGCAGTATTCAGATCTCACATGAGGACTGCTTCAACACCTTTCAAGTCACTGTGAGTCTCTCCTTTGACTGTACACAAGGCTGGTATCTCCATCTGCTCTAGGATAGCATTGCCTTTGCTGAACACAAGACAAACAGAACATTCACAGATTATTATGAATAAAGATACTGCTTTTATCTGTCATAAGAAAGGGGTTTTTTTCAGTCATAAGGTGTCTTCAGTCTTTGAAATGTCAGAATGAGCTATTACTAGGTGACTGGTGGTTTAGGGAGAAACTTTTCTTCTTTCCTCTTACTGGGTTCCCAAATGTTTATAATCAGTTAACAAATTACATTAAAATTCCCTATTCAAGAACCATCCTGTTTTCAAATATGAATAGATTAGCATCAAGAACAGTTACTAGGTTACTGGATTATTTTTAGTTGACTGCTAATATTAGTGAATTTACCAAAAGGAGACTGGTCAATGAAATAAAACAATTTATGGAAAGAGAAGGAATATAAGAATGCATTCTTGGGTTTAATCCTCCTGTTCTTTTTTTTTTCCTAAGTATGTTTAGAACAGACTATTTCATAGGAGAAACCTAGTCTTGCTTGAATTTTTATGCAGAGTTGTCACTTATACTATGAAAATGTTTGGGGTAGAAAAAGGGACATGAAAATTATTTTTGTGTGAAAAGTCCATTAGTGTTCTATTTAAAAACAAATTTATGGAACCTACCCGGAAGCTGTTGATTTAATGGAAACATCTCCCTACCATTGCAGATATCTCGAAGGCCTTAATTTTAACAGAAATTGGTCCAAAACGTGACCCTGCAACTTTGAAATTGTTCCTTGGTAATATGGAGAGATTGCTCAAGGCCCAAGCACACGGGTAAGATGTTTCGCAGTACATGTCTCACATTCGTGACCACAAAGTCATTAAAAAAAAAAAGACTGAAACAAGTGTGTTGTACACATAGGTTGAAGTCAAAAGCATTTTCTCCTTTGTGTTACTGTGGGGTGTAGGGTCCGTGTCATTGGGAGCTCGACGCTGGCCCTGTGCCATTTGGCGTCCGGCGCTGCAGATGCCTATTACCAGTTTGGGTTGCACTGCTGGGACCTGGCAGCGGCCACCGTCATCATCAGAGAGGCAGGTGGCACTGTGATAGACACTTCAGGTGAGCAAAATGCCCTTGCTTTTCCATTGACTTCTGGGGGAATGAGTGAGTGGCTGCCTCAGGGCAACTTATGTCACCTCAGTCCAGTCCTGCCCCTGTGGCTCTACCTCGTTTCCATCAATATCCTGTAGAAAGGTCTGTACTCTCCACTAGACTCTGGCTGGTTATTCTGTACACACTGATGTAATTCCAGCATGGGGTTTCATCACATCAAAGGTCTTCTGAGTCAAACTGTGTTTCCATGACTTTGAGTAATTCCCTTAAAGCCTCATATTTACAGTAAGGAACCAGCCCAGGAGATTGGCAGATATGCTCAGATGTTCCAATTAGATTTCAACAGAGACATCCTCCCGAGAAAGGAGGACTCTGAGGTGCAAGTTTGGACATACATGACTAGAACCTACTCAGAGAGAGTAAAGGGCAGCACAGTCTCCAGATTATTACTTAATTAATTTAGACGGTACACATCTCAGAGTAATGGTTTACTGCTGACAAGTACCTGGATACTGTGGAAAGATCTGGTGGATTAAGAAAAGAAGAGTATGCTGAATGAACTAATTTCTGTCCTATCCCTTCCCATTGCTAGAAGAGGGGAATATTGCATTTATTTTTGGGTACTGAACAAATCTAGGCTTTCACTGCTCCTCTTGCATACTTTGGCTCTGTATCTAGAATTTCATAACATAATTTTTTGCTGGAGATTTCCACATAGGCATTGTTGAATTAGGTTTTCCTTCCCACCCCAAAAGGAGCTACGTATGAACTTGTTTCAGTGTTTCTGACCCTATCTAATTACAGCATGGTTTATATTTAAGACACTTCTCGTTAATCCTCTTGTCCTCAGGGGGACCTCTGGATCTTATGTCCTGCCGAGTGATTGCTGCGGGCACGAGAGAGATGGCCATGTTCATAGCTCAGGAAATACAAACTATTCACTACCGGCGGGACGACGAGAATTAAACACTCATTGTGCGGAGTTTGCCCTCCTGAACCGTGTAACGTTTGCAAGATGGGTGTCTTGAAAGGGTACGTGATTTCAGCAGGATGATTTCTGTGGAGATTTTCTGTGTCAAATATTTTTTATAAATTTATTACCATGTGGGAAGGCATAGGGAGATTTTTAAACCTCTAAGAATTGTGTTTCCTTTTTAATATGTATCTCTTTCAGCAGTATCTTTTTTATAAGATAGAATATTTTACTTGTAGCAAATTAGTCTCAACATTAAGCTGTAATTTCATATCTGTGGGGCTGATATTTAGTCTTTTGTAACATGCAGCTAAAAAAATGGAACTATTTTTACAGATGCAGATCTCAGGTAAATGAGCTTTAGGACTGTAGTGAAGGAGGAGTAGTTGAGATGTGTGCCTATAATAATACCCTTGTTCCATGATACTTAAGAATGCAATAAAAGTGACATTGTTGTTTCCTAACGACGTCATAGCTCTGTATCCACATATGTACATGTATGTGTGTCTGTGTGGGTGCATATATATGTATGTATATTCACCTGTATGTATGCACACACATGCCCAGGTGTGTATGTGTGTATATATGGGTATCCTGGATGTTTACAGCAACTTAGAGAATGCACAGAGAGAAGAAAGCTAATATTGGAAGCTGTTTTCAGGTCATGATCTAGATTACTTAGGTGATTCCATTCGGGGGCTATCCGAATGGCAAATAGCAGAGCTGACCATGGAAAATGGTTCATTTGTTTTACAAACTGCCCAGCTGGTTTTGTTTCCCTTTATCCCTCTGCATGGGCATAAATCATACTGTCCTGTAGGCCTCTGTAAGATGCTCAAAGCTGCAAATACTTATTACCATAGAGTACTTTTAGTTAAAACCAGGAATATTGAACTCAAGCTGAGTTAATCACAGTATTAACTACGACACACAGCAGTAGGAGGCCAGCAGAGCAGAGCACAGTGTCAAAGAGCTGTTGATTTTAGAGAAACTTCAAGCAGAACAGCAGGATTTGGCCCCTTACAGGCAAGTTATTAAAAATATGCACATAAGATTTGCTTGCAAAAAGTTGTAAATCACATGCCCTTCTTGCACAACGTTGTAATCACACTTTTTGATTAGAAAAACCTGTAACATTAGTTACATAGATTTCCTAAATACACAGTTGTTCTCTATCCCTGTATCTAGCCCATAATTCCTATATAGATTGTGTTTTAAATCATAAGCACAGGGAAAATACAAGTGTGTCAAGAAAAGCAGTTAATATGAAATCACTTCTATTTTCTCATCAAAAATTTAATTAAAAGGTATCTCTTTTTTGCAAGAGTGAAAATTGAATAAAGGAATGAGCCAGAAGAGTTGGTTAAAAATTTAACTTTTTATACACTGCATGTGTAGACTTTGTAAACATGTTCAGATACCTGCTTAGAAGATACAAACTAAACAATATTTTTTAAAAATAACCTTGTGTGTGTTTCTTGCAATGAAAAATATTTTTCACTGAATATAACATGAAGTTCTGTGTGATTTATTTTTTTTCATGAGAAATACAAAATATTGACTGTGTGAGGAATATCTAAATCCTACTAAGCATTTAAAAGCTGATGGTTCGTAGCAGAAAATCAACTCTTTCCATCACAGTGACCAATATTTTGTCACTGCTCCCTTTTACCCCCTCCATCTCTTTGTACCCCAGTTTGGAAAAGGAGATTGTAAGCCCTCTGTGGCAGGGACTATAGTAGTTTGGCTCTGGGTTTTCACAGTGCTAATAGAATGAGATTCTGGTCCACAACTAGGCACTGAGGTGCTGTAATAATACAAATAATAAATGCTAATAGGCTCGCTTGTCTCTTGTTGACTGTCCCCCCACTTCCCGAGATGGAGGAGATCGGAGTGACAGATGCGGAGCTTGGTGGCACCGCTCTGACTCCAGGGTGCTTAGCCCTGGCAGCCGTGGGAGCAGCTGGGGCTTTGCTCGGGCTTGTGCCGTGCCTGTAAGCCCTGTAAGGAAGCTTATGCTGGCAGGGAATCAAGTGTGGTGGAAGCTCAGCCCCACTTTGTCCGCTCCCCCTCCTCACCCCGTCCCCCCCACTGCACGTGTGAGAAGCTGCTTCATGGCTCTGTGAGGTTTCCCAGCAGCTCAGCTCACTTGTACAAAGAAAGTCTCTGACCCAGTTAGGGCTGGTGCGCCCTGGCGTTCCCAGAGCTCGGCAAAGCAGGGAAATCTGTGCATCCACTTCAGTGGCACATGCCAACGATTTGCAAAGCTGGGTGCCAAGCAAGGCAGGAAGGGAGAAGTGTGGAAACCCATTCCCAAGTTCTCATTTGTGCCCAGGATGCAGTTTGGGTTTTTATTTGGGCTGTAGTCCAAGTATGTTAAACTGGCCGTGTGTGTGGGGAGCAATAATCCTGTCTCCCCCACCGCCTCTGCTGCCCATGTGCCAGGACAAACATTTCTGAACCCTTCCAGGGGACCAGATGAGTGAAGTGATCTGCCTGCAAAGTACCCCAGTAAACAACAAAGGGATTATTTTCGAGGCACACCATTTTCCCAAGCCAATTCAGTCTCTGGCCACCATGAGCGGCTGACTTTAAGCACCAAAGAGGGTAGCAGGGGGCAAGCAGGACAGTTCCCTTCAGAGATGGTGCCACAGTATCCCAGTTCAGAGTTTGCATCAAAATGCAGCCTTAGAACTATTTGACTGCAATAATTGAGTGAAATAAACTGTACTGGAGTTTGTCCTCTCTTCCTTATTTCTCGGTAGCCAAATGAAACTCGCTCAGCATGTGCCCAGCAGCTCTCCCTGTGAGTGTGAGCATTCATAGTGCAGCATATTAGCCAAAAACTTAAATCCCCCAAAATGCTCAAACATGTGGACTCTTTTTCCTGCCAGCTGTTGTAAAATGCTTCAGCTGTTTTCCACTGCATATATTATGGAGTACATAATGTATCCGAGACGGATGAAGATTTTCTCCCTGAACACTGGCACAAAGATGCCTGTGCTCTGAAAAGCGAGTTCTTCCTCTGTAAGCAACTGCTGCTCAGCTTCCCGGAGCTATCCCAGTTCATGTCTGCATCCCTCACCAGCTCACTGGTGGAGAATAACCTCCAGTCTGCTGGTGTGGTCTCAAAGGGTGCTTTCTGGTAGAATAAAGTGTGGAAGTAGCTGTAAACTCCAGGAAAATGGTCAGTGGCTGATTCCTCTGCGATGTGTGTCTTGTTGAGCTTGTCAGATTGTGCAGAACAAATCTCAGCATGTTTCAGATGTGCTGAAGGACTGATATTTTCCTCTTGATCATACTAGTTAATCTCACAGTATTGAAGAAAATAGGCATATACTGGAGCACTTACCTAGGAGCCCACAGGCAGCATTCTCCATGCTTCATCTAGAATTTGGTTCCTGTTGGCCATGGCTTCAATAAAAGGAATAAAAATATCACTTACCAATTGCCATTCTGCTGTTGGAATTAGAGTTATGCTGTTCCCTCAGCAAGGTTGGATCTGTTCAATGTCTGCACAGGAGATGTGCAAGGGGATGTCTGAATAATCAAATAAGACTTAAGCCACTATATCAAATTAACACAGACCACACCTTTTTCCTGGTAACTTCCTAGAGCTGCCAAGACTGTTTAATTTTTTTTATTTCCTTTATGCTAGTAGGGAAGGTGTGTACAAAAATGCGCTCTGCTCCAGTACTGTGTGGTCAAGACTGAAAATGTAGAGAAGTCAAAATTATTGTTACTCCAGCAGTTTCCATTTTACAGCACGTCAAAGTTAAGTCTTTCATAAAACATCTCCCCAACACTAAGGAGTATAACAAATCATTCACCAGCAGTGGAAGGAGGAATTTCCATTTTCTTTTAACCCATCCACCAGGCATGACAATAGCACTATAGGATGCTGCATTTAATATGCATGCTGTGTTCACATAGCAGAAGAACTAATTCTATTCCAAAGTGGAATAACTGTTGACACTAACTCTGGATTTCCATGGGGTTTGCTCCTGAATTTTTAAGTTTAAAATGCATTACAGTGGTGGGTTTGTACTTCTATCCTTTTCATCCCATTATATTTGTACAGTGAATTTTAGAGTAAAATGGACATAAGGTGACCTTTCTGGTCACTGAAGAAGAAAGTGTGTGTTTCACAACATGAAGCTGAATTCTGTGTCTCAGCATACTGAATGTTACTATTTCAATTTTTAAAAAATCACGTGCAATTTCCCTTGTGTACAGCTGTGAAGTCCATGCCTATCAACAGAGGTACCACAGTGCAGCCAGAGAGACCCACTTCATATAGGTGGTGTGGGAATTGGACAGTGATCAGAAGGCTCTTTAATTGCAGTCGCTTTTATGCAATTACTGAAAGCCATTAAATTATGCTGAATACTTCAGTGCATACCCTAATACACATTTATACATTTATCATCCTCTGCACCCTTTTATGCACACTGCCACTGCATGCTTCCTTACCATCACAACCAACTGCCCTCCAGTTAGCTACTGTCTTCTAGTTTTACTAAAAGCTAATTTTTTGCAGTGGATGCTCAGGGTTTTTGTAATATAGCCGTTAAAACTATTGTTTTCCAATGCACTGAAACAAACGGATTCAAAATTGAGGTCTGAGTCTTCCCACCAACACTTACCAGGATGAATTGGATAAATCAGTGGAGTTGTACCTGTTTTCAGGAGAAATAAAATAGCCAACATTTTCTCATGCAGGCAGAATTTTCTATCTGGTCACAAGGAGGTGCCTGGTTTGCAACAGTATGCCTGGTTTGCAACATGGAACATTAATCAGCTCCAAACAGGAGTGTTTTCCTCCTCCAAGCACTTACTATCAAAATCAGTGCTAGTGGATATGGGACAATACAATTTGGAAAAAAATACTATTCATATACTTCATACAGTGTTATATTTCAATATAGATTTAATGCTGGAACAATGATATTTTATTTATATATGCATATATATAGATATGATAGATAAAAATTGAGTCTGGAATAAGATTTTATTTGCAAATTATTAATGCAAAGGCTCATAAAAATTATCTTTAAATTTCTGAGTCATTGCATCTCCAGCCACCTGTCCCAATCAAATTCAAAGTGTTAATCTGTGAAAAGAAACACATTTGTTCAGAGATGTTTTCTAAGATAAAAAATTTTCCAGACATATTCTTCGCACAGAAAGATTATGTTAGGTATTAAAGAGGTCAGTAGGGAAGGGATAAACTTTATCACATTAAGCTGGAAACCTCTTAAGGTGTGAAAGGTCTGTGTCCTTTAGCAGTGCTTTTCTTTAAGCCAAAAATATGCGATGGTGGTATTTGAATTGGAAGCTATTTGAGAAAGCAAAACTGTAAATGAAAGTGCACTGTTGCTGTATGAGTGATGTAGCAAGACTTGGAAATACTGTGCCATTAGTG
This sequence comes from Aleadryas rufinucha, assembly GCA_013397815.1. Taxonomy (NCBI): domain Eukaryota; kingdom Metazoa; phylum Chordata; class Aves; order Passeriformes; genus Aleadryas; species Aleadryas rufinucha. The sequence continues at coordinate 79,663 of VZTH01003031.1, read as the reverse complement.
GTCACTTACAGGACCATGAATTGGATATATTCATGGTGGAAATACTAGTTTATTCTATTATGAAATGAATTCAAGCATTATTAGCCAGGGTGCCAGACAACACGGAACTAAAATCGGAATTCCATCACTTTTGTTTGTGCATTGCAATAAGCACCTCTTTGTTCTCCTGAGAAACACATACATGCTCTCTTGCCAGGCGTTGTTTAATGTGGGTCATGTTGAGCAGGACAACCAGATGATGCCAGTGAGACCAATTTAAAGAAAATGGGGCCCAAAACCTCTACTGGCACAAGGGGCCACAATTCCAGCGATGCTGTGAAGCTCGGGGCACAGCATGACTCTAACTCAGCAAAATTATCAATTGTCTTTGTGGTGAAATATCAGCCAAGAGTCTTCCGTGATACTAACGTACATCCATCAGGTGACACACAGCCAGGATTTCTGGAGACTCTGAGTGATTCTAAAGTGTTGCTCCAGGTGGTCAGCATGCCTTGGGGTCACATTTAACATATGACAAAACAAAGATTTTAAGGATTCTTTTAATGTAAAATACAGTCACTATTATACGCACGTGTAGAAACTTAGAAATGTAATGTTCATTTGTCCTTGCCTTGCACCTGGTGTTTACTATTTGTAGAATGTACAAGACATGCAATGTTAACAAACTATTAGTATTTTACATTCACTTTTCAAACAGAGAAATAAATATACAAGGACTCACCAGTTTTTAATGCACCATTTCCAAAGTTTAGAAGGAAAGCACTTACAGTTTACTAGAGATTTTTTTCAGATGCAGTCTATTCCTGCACTATTTAATCTACACATGAAACAGCAGTGGGAAGAAGAATTAGTCCTACAGGATGCAATCTGACTTCAAAAGAGATTAAGGCTACTTAATTACACAAGCATATCCCCTGCTGATTTGCTAAGTCTGTAGTAAATCTGAACCTAAGTGTACATCTGGAAATGGATAACAAAACATGAAAGTTATTATAATTCATGTAGACCTTCCAATAATTCATATAAAATTTTCTTATCAAAGACATCCTTCTGTAATTATTATATTGGAAGTTAAGAATAATTACTTTTAGATGTAAGGGAAGGGAAAGATGGATTTTACAACTGATAACCTACTCTCAATCAAGAAACCAAAGACCTTATTAACTCATCATATAAGCATGTGCAATTTCAAAGAATGCTCTCCACCCACTGATATCAGTTGAATTTAAGCTCATCTCCATCATAGAGATTTCATCATGAAAGTGTAATTTAAAAATGCAAAAACATCCATGTTGCATTCTTGTTTATCTTTTGCACCATTGTGCTTTGTCCTTTGGAAACTGGCATTTCATACTGTACCATATGCAAGTTAAAGAGTTTCTCGTTATTTTTTAAAGAATGCTACAAATCAATGATCACAGAAATCATTAGATCAGTGTATATGTTAGAAACATTCTCAAGTGAAGCTTTCATTTTTAGGAGGAAATATACATTAGCAATGTTACTGTAGTAATAGTAAAAGAAAGAAAGAAAATCTGTGTTGTTCTGTGTGTAAATAACTTTCACGCTGGACACGCCTCTCAGTCTAAGCAAGTTCTGTGAGCACATGAGCTCAAATCAACCTGTTTTTGTTCTGAGTCCTCCAGTTCCTGAAGTGACTGAGGAGGAGTAAATCCACTCAGGAGGCAGTATAGTCAAACTTGACACCCAAAAAGGATGCTCAGATGAGATGAACACAAAATGACTCAGATTAGCCATAGAGGAGTAGTGTTTCATTAAAACCTGCAAACTGTGCTTACTTCCTCCCTTCTCCCCACTGACCGAAGTGCAAAACCCAGAGTTTCATTATGGTTATGCCTCCTTTGAATTCCACTTCCCATTTACTCCTGTAAATCAGACAGTTCATCCTGATAGCCAGTCCCACAAATTCTCTGTCAGGACTTTGAGTACACTCCCAGGAGTTTATCTGGCCGCATCCAAGACAAGGTGATTGGATCTGTTTTGAAGAAAGGTCTGGAAAAAGCTACAATGAGGCTTCTCCCCATGGGAGCAGCTTCAAAGCTGAAGCTCTCCCTCTTGAACCAGACACATACAAATACACGAAACCTGATGGAGTGCACCTACAAGTGGAGTGGGAACTGGCCAATGTCAATCTGATGCCACTTTTGATTGTCTTTGAAATGTTGTGATTTGGGGACATTCTCAGCATTGGAATAAGGTGTAAATGCCCCTCCTGTCTTCAAGGAGGGCAAGAAGAAGAGCTGAGGGAGCAACAGGCCAGCCAGCCTCACCTCAATCCCTGGGAAGATGATAGAGTAAATACTGCTGCAAACCATTTCAAAACACATTGAGGACAAGGAGGTGGATGGGAAGAGTCAGCATGAATTTATGAAAGGAAAATCATGCTTAACTGACCCAATGGCCTTCTATGGTGTGATCTGTGCTTGGGATTGCCCCAGCCCACATGCAGGACCTTGCAGAGAAATAATTCATTGCCAAGCAGAATGTCACAGAACAGGACAGGTAAGACTGAAAGGTCAATACTGAATTTTGAAAAAGAATGTAATTTCTTTCTGAATCTCATGAAGAAGATCAAAACATCTTCAGCATGAGTGCTGTAAATACATTTAACCTACCTATATCCCAAGATATGAACATGTCCAGTACTAATGAACTGTGGCTAATATGTTCCTTTTTTGCCCCTTCCTTACACACTGAAATCACTCCACAGCCCACTCACCCAGTGCAAGCCAGTTTTCTTTCTCAAAACCTAACTCAAATTCACCATTCTCATAAAGGCTCTTAAACATACTTTCACACAAGACCCTCACCTGCTTATGACAGACAACTGCTCCCCACCATCAAAACAAGGAAACAACTGAAATACTGGGAAAGCACATTCCTCTTGTTTAAAGCACGTTATATTGTTTATCTAATTAAACAGCCATTTCAAATAAGGATGTCGTTTTACATATTCATGAAGCTGCTGCTGTAGCATCTTTAGACACCATCTGACCTGCAGCCCTGCCAGAGAGCCACTGTGACAATCCTCAGCCTGATACTATGAGGTAGTGAGGAGTCAGTCGTACTCCCACTGAACAAAATGGAAAGATTCCCACTTACTGCAATAAAATAGATAAAATCCTATGTTCCAGTGCTTCCACTCAGTGACATCATACCTTGAAAATAAGAACTTTAAAAAGAAAACAAAAATCCAAACCCTCAAACAGAAATAAAATGCTTGATGCTATACCTGAAAACCTGCATATCTAGCAAAGCTGACATGGCTTTTGTTAAAAAGACTAGACATTTCCTCTAGCAGTAGACTGTTATCATTGCCACAGTCTCCTTCAAGCAAGAGTTTCTCACTTATTATCTTTCCTCTGACCAGTATCATTCCTACTGACAAATTATAGGCCTTTATTATCTTCCTGTGGCCTTGAAAAACTAGAATAGATTGTTTTAAACAGTTTCAGTTCTGTTCATCCATCAAGAACAAGAGCTCACTCTTAACACAGAGCCACCTGCTGACAGCCAAGTATATTCACACATTAAAAAATATTAAATTAATATATCACACATTAAACTATCTCTATTTCTGGGAAAACAGCAGTTCTTGGCATTTTTTTTTCTCTTTTTCTGTATCAAAGGGCTTCGAGGGACAGATGTTAAAAAGCAGGTCATTAAAAACAAACATAACGATGAAGAAGCCTTGTTGAATTTTCAAACATTTGTAAATGTGCACAGATTTGAGAGAGGTGTTTATTTCTGCTTGGAGCTGGATGAAGAAATGAGTGGGGTGCTTACACAAGGCAGTTCCATCTCTGTTTATTTCCTTCTCAGAGCTTTAGAGAAGCAGTCTGCCAAAACCTGATGCAATTATTGATCTAGCAACATTTGATCCCTTCCTGTTCCAGTCATCTTGAAATATCTCTGGTGGCTGCATCAGGCTCCTTCTGCATCCATCACCACCTTGCAGCTCAAGGATTGTGGAGATGTAACTTGCCCTAGCTCAACTCCTGCCCATAAACCAAAAAAAACCCTTTCCTGGAGACTGACTCAGCCAGCCTGGCTTGCCAACAGAGGGCAGCTCTAGGTTGGGATAGGTTTGTGTTCCCAGGCACCCGGATCCACGCATCTGTGATGCCTCCTGGATGCACGCTGCCACACTGGAGTTCCCCCATCCGTCCCAGTCAGCCGGCCAGAGCGAGAGACAGACTGACCCTGCACCTCGGGCATCGCTGATGTGCTGCAATACAGAAGCACAAGAGGAGCACCTTAAAGCCTTGCCCTACAGCTCTCCCTGAGCTCTGGGAGAGGCATTAATGTCTGATGATGCATCTCTTTGGTTAAGGCTTGTCAAGCAACACATGGTCACTGCACACTTAAGGCTTCTACTCTTTTAAGAGAATGTGAGTCAGGACTAAACACAGCATCTAAGACAGAGGATTCAGTATAAGGGATTGTGGGTCTATACCCACTGTAAGAAGCAAAAGGGACACTTGGCACTCATAGGGAAAGCCAGCATCACAGAAAGGCATGTGCCATGCAGGAAAGCCAATTAGACGTGGATATAGTTAATATGTGGCAACATGGTAAAGTGCTTCAGTTTTGTTTGTGGAAATAACATGAAATACAACCAATATCTACAAGGTTGTCCCAGGAACAGCAACGAGTTTTAGAACAATATGTCAGATTGGCCTGATAAAGTGTGTCTCAAAGGAGCAGCAAGTAGGCAGCATCTGGCAGATCTCAGCAGAAAGGGCCAAAGTCTTGACAAGACACCTGCAGCCAAGAGCCTTTAAGAACCCACTCTGAACAGATCCAAGCTCCCAGGTCTGTGGTCAGCCCAAACATAGCTTGCTCCAAGCACCTCTTCCAGGTATGCAGCTCGGAAGGCAGACAGAGCACATATTCCATCTGTATCCCTCACCTCTACGCTTTCCCTAAAAATAGACCTTAACTGGCATAAAACTCACAGAGTTGAAACAGGCTGAACTTTTACCTTGGATATGCTTATGGCAGCATATTGTGCATATGAAACCATAGCCTGATCTCTCCCCCAGTAGTTCCCAAGAGTGACTACATCAGCATTACTTTCTTCTTTCTTTATAAACAAACAAAAAAAACCCAACCCCAAAATATTCAAAAGTAATGATGAGGCCAAAGTTTAGCTGAGAAAACTGTTGAGACAGAGGCCTTGGCTGAGTGCCCATCAAAATCAATAGGAGCCTTTCCATTTACTTAACAGGCTTTGACTGGGCTCTGAGTGAAGGGGGGGTGGGAAGGTGGTGGAATCTGTGCTGATTACCCACCAACAAAGACGTGTTTGAAATAATCTGCTGCCATCTGTCTTTGTTTTGCTAACCCACTCAGTTGGGCCTAAACAGAAAACCCATCAGCTGAATAGAGAATTAATTATTGAAAGAATGATCCCTTTGCATTTCTCACCTTCCCGAGATCTGCCCCCTGACCGTGTGGGAGATTCCCCTACCTGATTACAGAAAACCACCACAAACAACACTGAGGGTCTAGGGCTGTCACATGCACGTGTGTGTCAGGCAAGTTACAAAAATAAGTAGATTTCTTCAATCTCAAAGAGCTGCTGTAAGGCTCCTGTTGTACCTGTTAGGAGGAATGGTTCAGCTGTGGCCACGAGATAAGGCTGGCAGCCCCGTAACCTCCTCACTGTGTTCCAAAGTGATGAACAGCATAATTTCTCAGGAATCATGCAGACTTGCTATCAATGCTGTGGCTTCACCATAAGTGAAAGGGTATAGTAACTTCATGCTCCAAAGTGTTGTGACCCACACTAATTGGGTTTGTTGGACAGATCATCCGATGGCCAGAATCAAACCAACAGAGCCACATCTGAGGGCGGGCGAGCGACACCTGCATGGGCTGGGGCCAGTTGGGGAGGCACAACCAGACCTGAGGGTGTGAGTGGGGAGGTGACAAGGACTTTGCAGCTCAGGTGGCCAGGGGCAGGAAGCTGCAGTGGTAGAAATAAGGAGTGAGGAGTGAGACTATTCAAATCTGGGAACTATTGACCTCACAGCACAAACCCATTCTCCTTCTGCAGCCTCACCCACCTAAAGGCAGTGCTGGGGTGCATCACAAACCCACCCAGTGGCTATAAACTCTTGTTCCTAAGGGATTATAAAAGATCGCTACACACATGGGAAAACAGTCACAGTGTAAAAAAAAGCAGAAAAGGACCTGTTAGAATCTGAGGGCTGACTGGATATTTCACAGGGATGGGTACAGAGGCAGGCCAGCTCTTGCCAGAAAGCATTTAGCTCCTAAGTCAGGCTTAGACTCCAAATTAGGTCTGTCAGGCACTTGGCTTTGGGCTTGCAGCTTACCAAGAGCATTTTTGTCTAGAGAGCAAAGTACCTGAGCAGAATCTAAAGTCAGTCATAGCAATGTTTTTCTCAGTCTGTTTCAACCTGTGATCCATAAAAATTTTCTAGTGGAGCTGCTTTGGAAATTTCACATGCACATAGATTATTGTGTAGCATCTGTGAAGCTAGTTCCTGTTCTTGCATGCCTTAAAAATGACTGTTCAAGCTCACAGGTGAACCCATAATAGGCAGAAACACATGGATTCAAATGCAGTGGGACCCTCAGGAAAGTCACCCATTAACCTGTCTATTATTGCCTTAGTCTTTGTTTTGGACAAAACCGAAGTACAATAATTGTTATTTTTAAACTTTGAAAGGATGCCATATAAGACAGAAAGATGCTCCCTTTCTGAGAAGATTTTTTTAAATCTATTTTTTTAAATAATTAATGCAGCTACCAAGGAAGCATGAGCTCACAGTTCAGTCTGAGGCTCAGTAGTTCTGGAGTGTTGCCTGGAGTCTGAAGCTCTTCAAGCCCTGCTATAAAAATCATAACATGGCTGTGCAGCTATGGGACAATTCCACAGCTGATAGCCTCTCATTTTGTGATGAAAGACCTCATAAAAGAAAATTTCAATGCTTGTGAAATAAAAATTCCTGTTTCTTCTTGAATATTTTTTTCTTCCTGTGGGGAGTATCACTAAACAATAATAAATTGTAAAAGTATTAGAAATCAATGAACAAAAAAGTGATTTTGTTTTATTTAGAGTTTATGCATCTTTGAAGTTGCAACTTCTGAAATATAAAGTAAAATATTTGAGATTATCCTTGGTATGATCAGAATAAACAAATATTAAATTTCCAGCTCATTATCTTCAAAAATCTCCTGGGCAATATTTCTCCTTTTCAGTACTGCTGTCACACTGATGCTCTCCATAAGTCAACTTTCAGCTAAATGCTGCCCACAAATATGTGCAGTTCATTCACACATGCACTATTGCAAAGGGGGACAAATGAGGGCAAAGCCTGGCCTTGGGATTTTAATACCCCATCTAGCTATAAAACATCTATATTTAAATTTGTGTGTCAAAGTATTTCACACCACTGAGATGCTCTTGACAGGGTAATTTTTCCTAAGCGTGCAGCATGTGCCCACCCACCAACACTGTCTTCATCCTATCATTAAAACCATTGAAAACATTATTATTGAAATTATTGAAAAATTATTGAAATTATTGAAAAATTATTGAAATTTGAATTGAATTTTTGAATTGAATAATTGAAATAATTGAATTTTTCAATTATTGAAAAATAATACAATAAAACAAAATACCCACCCATGAAATCTCAGAATAAAGAACTTTTTTTTCTGGTCTAGATAATTCACTGCAGTGAAAGGTTGGTCTTTAGTTCAGACAGAGCTTTCAACATCAGAATCTTTGCTGGCCACAGAACAATTTCCAGCAAATTTCAGAGGATTTTGATCAGTATCAAAAAATTTTCCCATCTTCTACACAGCCATGCAGAGCAGCGAGATTACCTTTAGGAGGAGCCTCATCCCCTTCTGTACAGCTGACAAAAACTCTCAGTAGCTCCTGCAAATCTGTTGGATATTACAAAATATGGTTTCATTAGCAAAGATTCTGAAAAAGATGGAAAATAATGAAAAGCAACCTCATGAAATCTACTCCATAGTCTTCTCAAAACAATCTGCTGTGTATAAACCCCTTGTGATGGATGCTTGTCTAATTTGCTCTTTAAAACTTTAACTGATGGTGCAGTATTGGTTAACACAAATATTAAGAATGAACAACCAAATCTTTAATATAAACAGCCTGACAGACATAAAACAGAACCAGAGGCAGTGGAGATACAAACCTGCTGAATAGTATAAGCAGTTTAGAAACACTTATGTTTGTTTTGAGGACACAGTGAAGAATAGAAAGTTGGTTCTCTGTGGAAGGGAGAAGAAGCAGTTAAATTTGCTTGGGGGTGATAATGAGACTGTTTCTAAGAGAAATCAGGATCAGACTTAACTGAAAGCAGGGAAAGGCAGAAAGCTGAACAGGTCATCTTTTACAAATCTAAGCCAACCCTTCTAATCTGCTACCTTTGTTGCTCACGCTGCTGTAAATGCATCTGTTCACTTCTTGCACTCCCCTCTTGGGTCAAGGAAGGTGAGGTAGAGATGCACTTTATTCTGCATTAATCTCATTCATGTTTTTTGTCCAAGCCTTGAGAAGTAGAAGGAATGTCCAAATTGATCCTTAGTGTCTGGACTTGTCCTTTGTGTTATTTGACCACTGGCCCAAGCAATGTCAGTGTCTAATTGAATTCACATCTTCAGTCAGCAATTGAGCCCAGCACTTAACAGTCACCCCAGAGGTGAAATGTTTCTTAGTGAGCAACCTAATTCTCCTTTCCTACAAATTAAGCCCCTGTAGGCATAAAGAAAATGTTATTCCATTCCTCTTCAGAGAGCTCTCTAAAATCACTAAAGTCCATGACTGATATCTCCACCCAGTCTTCCCAGTTCCCAAACTACACAGCCCATATACCATGTTTTTCTGCATGTCAGATCATTCCCACTTTCCTCTGAGTTTGTTCCAATCTGACATTTTTTTCTCAAAGAGCGATAAGGAAAACCTGGCCTGATACTGCATGCTCACCAATGTGAAGTTGCAAGCAAAACTATTTCAAGTGCCTCCTCCTTCCTGTTAAAGCTTCCAGATGCAAACCTTTTTCCATGGCAATATAACCCCTGTGAGGAGTGACCTAATCAAACTTGTCTAACTTGAACTGCAGTGGAAAAGTAACACTTGTGGAGGCAGTCACTGCTCTCAGCAAGGGGACACTAAGAGAGTAATTTAGCAAGAGGGATTAACACAGTTGCTCATTTAACTCCACCTCTAGTGTTCACTCACTTCAGCCTCAGCCATGCACTTTGTCCCCTGCACGATTAATATTTTCAGTGATGACTGAAGCAAATGTTGCTAAGCATTCTGGCCTCCTCACCTCAGCCTACAGTTTGTTTTCTCTCCCTGTAAGAGTGGAATGATTCTGCCTCTTACAGCTATTGTCTTTATACTGGATATTGTCTTGTCACATCAGGTTTTAATGACATCTCGTTTGATTGCCCTGGCCTGCCAGTTTTGGCACCTGCTACTGGTTTGTAGTCTTCCTCAGTAGGTTCTGTGCACATCCCATCTGTATCCTGTCTTGCTCCTGTTCAAAGACTCTTCTTTCTGAGGAGCCCAGCTCCTAGGTCAGGGATTTTACCCATCTGATGGTTTACTGCTGCTTGCTCAGAAAAGAAAAAAAAAAAAAAAAAGGAGTATTTGTGCAGCTTGTAAAACTACAGGTAATACCCTTCTCTCCTTTTCAGATCAGGACAGTCTTTAAAAGGACATGTTTTTCCTGTTACTCTTGTACCTCTATGTTTGCATTAGTTAGGCATCTGTGTTTGTATTGATGTTGAGTTACAACAACTGCCATGCAAATTGAAGCACTAATGCCGCTGGAGGAGCCTGTCCTTGCAAAACACACTGTCCCTGCCTCGGAGCTGTGGCAGGCCTTGCATGTCACCTGCGGGGCTGCTTAGCGGTGGCTGCACTGGTCGGACGCCTCTGCAGAAAACTTTGGGAAGAGGCACGTGACCAGAGAAAAACTGAGCTTCTGCAAGACCAAAATTTCCACCTCCTCCAGACATTTGTATCCCAGCTCGGTCAGAAAAATCCCTAAAGTTACTGCAATTTCCATATGATTTCTAAGGGGCACTCTCCCTTCCCTTCCCTTCCACAGACAGAGGTGGAGACAGTCCATCCGACAAAACACCTTCTTCTCCCTTTTTTTCCTTCCTCCACAGCAGGAAAAGCTGCAGTATACACATGAGTTTTTTGACAGTAGATAAACACTTTTTAAGAACTCCTTAAAAATGCCTCTTTGCAGAAACAACATCAGCTGTGCCCCACAATCAACCACAAGACACAAATCCAGGGGGAAACTGGCTGTTTGGAGTCCAGTGCCCAGAGAACTGTATACTGTCCCTCACTTCCTGCTCTCTATGACATATTGTCAGGGACTAATGGCAGAAGTGTAACAAAACTAAATGCCCTAGGAAACAGGGAAAAAAAAAGAGTTAACATATGAAAAGGATCCCTATACACCTGAAACTTTTCCCAGGGACAAGTTTCTTGGTCTAGACTGTGCTCTGAAGAAAGGAGACATTTGATTTATCAGGCTGGTAAGTAGATGCCATCCAAGAAAACAATTTGCCATGGACCAAAAAAGTTGATTTCTTAACAGCTGATAAAGGCCCCAAAAGCTGAAGAAGACATCTAGCAGGTGTCAGCCTGCCTGCTAAAGAAACCTGGGACAGTAAGAAGTACCTTGAGTGGTCCTTTCTATCCTAAACAGGCTGGTTCAGGAAAAACAATCCAGGCAATCAAGTAACTGATTATTCTGACCCTGGGGGTAACCTGAGTGCTGGTGGCAAGGGCTTCTGGAGTCATTCCCTGATCAGCAGCAGCAGGGTTTCCTGGTGCAGATCCTGGCCCTAGGTCAGGCTGTTGCCTGAGGCAGGTTCTGATGTTCCTGGCTCTGTTTTTCTCATACGATAGTTGCTGGACAGCTGTAAGCAACAGAACCTGGTTCCAGAGCCCAAAAGAACCGTGAAGAATTTGTCTCCACGTGAAGAGGAAACACTCCCTTTGCTCCTGTGTAGTAAACAGAAGCCACTGCTCCCCTGTCCGTAGGAATAACAGTAAATACCTCCACTACTGTACACATTAATCCGAGCTGTAAGCTTATTCACAGGCCCTAAAATCAGAAGCTGAGACACTTAATCTGTTGATTTGGTCTAATGCCAGGAGGCCGCAAATGAGATTGGCTTCCACTGTTACTGTATCAGCTGTAACTAGCTAACATGTAGAGTGCATCTCCCACACACGCTAAACAAAATCTTTCCAGCTCTTTTCCCAGCTCAACCATACGGCACTTCCTGAAGAAATATCCCTTCCCAAAGCGCGCTACCTGGCACCTGTTCCTGCATCCCTGGCGCTGCGGACAAGCGCTGAACCCGGGCGCGGCTGTCCCGGCCGTGCTCCCTGTGCCGGGACACGGCTCCCGGTGCGGCCGGAGGGAGGCAGGCAGGGAGGGGCCAGCGGGCCGGAGGAGGAGCCCCGCCCGCTGCACTTAAGGGCCGTGACCGGCGCTGGCCCGCGGCCGGGCGGGCCATGGAGGTGGCACGGGACTGCGTGGGGTCGCTGCTGCGGTGAGTGCGGGGACACTCCCGCCCTTTTCCCATTCCCTTCTCCATCCGTGCCGGCAGGTCCCGCTGTCGGGGATGCCAGAGTGCGAGCAGCCCTTGGTCGGCTCCAGCGCTGCCGAGCTGAGGGCGCGGTGCGAGGGCGGGCGGGCCGGGCGGGGTGGTGGGGGATTAACCCCGATGGGCGCTGCGTGGGAGAAGCAGGTCGGGATGCCGTCGCAGCCCGGTGAGCCTGGCTGCAGCTCAGCTGAGGGAAGCACAGGTAGGAGCCCTGCAGTCTAAGCTGCCTTTGAGGTGCAGTGGCCTCTCGGCACCCGAGGCTGCTGCCGGCTGCGTGCCGGGGGCTGGCGCGCCGGGAGCGGAGCCCCGGAGTAGTCGGGAGCCGCTGGGACTCGGTGACAACGTGACCACAAGCCCGACTGCACCAGCCGCATCCGTGGAGGTACAGCTCCGGACGCTGCTCGGAAATCCATCCGCTGCCAGCTGAGCTCGTGGTGGCTCTACAGGTCACGTTGGAGCAGGAGAACCACGCTGCGATCTGGTTGAACCCTCAGTCTCCTGACTAATTTCTGACTTTTTTTTTTTTTTTGGTTGGTTTGTTGGTTGGTTTTGGTTTTTTTTTTTTAAATTTTTGGAATTTGTTTTGTTTTGTTTTCTCTTGTTTCGCCTCGCTGTTAATGCCGCTGTCGTTTGCCAGCGAACCCTAACCTAAAAACCAATCCGTGCCGGATCCTGGAGCGTGTTGTGCAACGTTGATTTTTCTGAGTGAGACTGAAGACCATTGCACCACGTTCTTAGACAAACATATGGGGCATATTGCAAACAAAGATAAAGAGTGAAATACGTGTACAGGGCTCAAGGCAGGCTTTTAGTCACTGTGTTCCCCTAAAAAAATTAATTAGTCTCTCCCACCAGCTTTGACACCAGAGTGAATGCTTGTATCAGCATATGTGAAGCCCTCTCTAACAGGTTGTAGTTAACAAACTGGATAAGATGCTAGAGTTTGAAGATATTTGATATTTCAATTATAATGTATTTTTGTATTTTCCACTAACAAACGTGGGATTTCTTCTTCCTTTAGAGAAGAGTTAGGAGTTGACCTTTTTGGCTTTAAGGAATAGTAAAACAATAGTGGAGTCATCTGTATTTAACATGTCACTCAACTTTCTAATAAAACCAACTGCACCTTAGTTCCCTTCTACCACTTGTCTTGTGACTTAGCTTGATCAGCTTTTAACAGGAAATTATTTTTGGTAACTCCAGTCTAGCAGAGAAATTCCCTGTATCAGGAATTGGTTTGTCTGTGTTTTGAGGACAGCTGCAACAAGAATGGATCTAAGAGCCCTGAATGTAGGCTGGCCTGTTTCTAGCCTATGATCTAAAAAGGAGAGTGGCACACAAAATAAAACAAGCTTTCAGCAATAGGCCCAGAAATGGAAGGGTTCACTCTGCTTCTCTGGCTGGTTTTCATCATCCTGGCTTTTGTCTCCTCATTAGCTGAAACCTCAGGCTGCCCTGGAGCCCAGACTCGCTGCTTCATAAGCAGGCTTAGTTTAAAGATGATATTGACAGGTTTTATCAAAATGTAAGTGAAATGTCATCACTGTTAAATAACTTCTTAAGATTTTTCCTGTTCAGTTACTGTCTGGTGGCGATAATGTAAGCCCTGGTTTATTAATCTGTTTGTTTGTTTGTTTTATTGCTCTGACTTTAGATACTACTAGGCAGCAGTGTGAGGTGACTGATCCTGACTCCTTGAGAAACTTCTGCTCAGAGCTTCAAAGCATGGCTCGTAGAGTGGGCTGGGGGTGAAACCTGTTAGCTTAAGTCCTGCCCATGAGCTATGCCCGTAACACTTTTCATTCTTTGTCAGCCTGTTTGATTTGGCTGTTTCCCTTATGCTTTGTCTTTTGTGAATGACAGCTTGGCTTAAGTAATGGGAAAGAAAACTTTTCAGTGGGACTGATATTGACTGTCCTCACAAAAAAAAAAAAATTGGCAGTACTCATACCTATCACTCAGGTTACTATTCTCTGTGCAAGTTTTCAAATTTGTGAGAGTGAATGAGGTGTAATCAGCTGTGAAATCTCTTGAAACCCAAGTGCTGCACTTTCTAACGTCAGGGTGCCCAGTGAAGCGGTGGCACCAGCCCCAAGGTAGATGAGCAGGCTTCCTTTCTGAGCAAGAGACTCAGTGATTCAGAATGTGAGCTGCCCACGACCAGTGGGGTGATTGGGGGCCTATTAACATAGTCAGCAGAGAGATTGACAAACACGTCCTGTCCTAGCAGGCTTCCCTTCTGTGGAGCTTCAATGCCCTTGTCAGTGCTACTGTCACCTTGTCCTCCTCCCTGGCCTTCACCCTTCTCCAGGAGGAATTGTGCTTATTAGCTCTTTAATTTGAAACAGTCCTTGTTTCCTGAAAGCCAGACTGGCTGCTTATCCTCACCAGCTTTGCCACAGGAAGGAGAGAGGTTTGCATCAGCCATGTGTCCCTGAAAGCCAGGGACCTAATGCAGAGACAGGACTAACAACAAAGGTATATAGTATGAGCTAGAACAAAACTGCTGAACATTCTCCTCCTTTAAAAAAATTAAAGCTCCAATAACAGCAAGGAGTTTTTGAGAAACCTTAGTGTTTAGAGGAAAGGCAGTAGCCCTGAAGAGTGGTTCAGAATGAGAGCAGGAAATAAATTACTTGCTGAAATCCCAGTCTGGGCACAAAAATTACATTCTGTGCATTCCAGAAATAAGCTTATAGACCAGATAAGAGGTGTGGAAAATACATTTATGCTCCACAGTCGGTGTGGATTTGCTTAAAAGGTGTGACTAGGACATCATTAGTTGAGTAACTTTATACCATTTCATTGTTATTCTAGGAAGTCCTGTATTCACACTCTGGCTGCAGATAAAGGCTGCCAGTTCACTCTACCCTCAGTGAAAGTGTCTGAAAACAGATTTTCCTACATAAAGTTGACTTTTTACACCTCTGTGGGAGAACAAAATGGGGATGCATCCCTTTCCCACCCTTGAGCAATTCAGTATTAAGGAGCCAAAGGTATATACAGAGGGTAAAGTCCAGGAGTGTGGGAAACAAAATATTGCCTCTCTTTAAAAGACTTAGAAATCAGTCCTTCCCAGGTGTCAGGCAGAGTGTCATTGGCAAGCTGACTATTGACTTAGTCATTATCATTTGGCAGAAAAAAGTGTCACTAGGTATAGATGAGAGCAGGTCTGTACCTTGGTGTGGGAGTAGGCTGTTACTGGTGTTATGTGCTTGGTTTACCAAAGATAAACATGCAAATGTCCAGAAAAATCTAAAATCTCTTTCTCAAAGTGATTGAATTCTTCCAGCCTCGCTGGCAGCCTGCTCCAACACTATGCATTTATGTGCTTGGATCTTAACTTACATTTCATTTAACTTCTTGTGATACAAGTCTTACTTTGTGTTTTTCAAAACCAGATGGAGTTTTATAGGCTGCAGATATAATTTACAAATGAATGCCTTGACTCTTTGGAAGTTAAGTGTAACTCTCTTGCAAAGCTCTGCTTGCATTCTGCCACTGGGTGTTTGGAATATGGGTAATATGTTCAGTCTTCCTAAAGCAAATTCATATCTTAACACAGAAGATTGCTTTCAACTAATTATGTATCTCACTGAATATTTAGCTTGGAAGTAAAGAGAATGATCTAAGTAACTGAATGCAGTAATAGCTGTTGCCTTTTAAATTCAGTATTACAATCCATCAACTTCACTGTGATTATGACCTTGATGTCAGCCGAGCTAGAGGTGTCCCACATCTGCTTGAAATTGTGTTAATTTTAAAAGTCTTTCCAAATGTCATGGGCAAGAGAAAGTTCAGAGATAACATATCTGTAGGGCTGTGTAGTATTTAGTTCTGAAATTAAGCTCCACGATGTGATCTGTGAATTACTCCTATAATGTGATTATGTCAACAGTCTTCCTCCTTCTCGCAGTACTTGGCATGACTGTTTTTGTAACTACGTTGAATTTCTTTTTGTCTTAGATCTTTCATATCCATGGGAGCATCTGTAGGAGCAGTAACAAAACAGACCCTGTTCCCTCCTCTCATGCCTGCAGGGCGCCCTTTCCGTGTGTCCAATGCCTCCCGAAGCAGCCGGAAAGGAATCGTTGCAAGCAGCCTGCAAGAGCTCCTCAGCAAGGTACAGCAAACAGTTCCACTCTGACTGACACAGGGAAATACAGTGTCCCAGAAAGACAACCCACAGACTCTTGTTTTTTCTAAAAAATCATTACTGGGGAAGTTCAGGACAATATTTCACATAAGCAAGTCTCAATATGAAATGATGGGCTCTCTTTAGAATGCTAAAATCTCCTGGGGTTTTTTTCAGACTTTAGATGCCTTTGTTATAACTGCTGGAATAGTTACTCTGGTTTTGGAGGAAGATGGCACAGTTGTGGACACAGAAGAGTTCTTCAGGTCCCTGGATGATAATACACACTTCATGGTTCTAGAAAAAGGACAGAAATGGACACCAGTAAGTGTTGACTGCTTCTCTCTCTCATTTAAGTAAAAGTGGATGGAGGAACGTTTGCAGCTGTTAAAATTGTTGGAAAGAAGGGAGAAGAGGAAGAAAAATTCCCCTGAAGAGGCAAGGTGTAAACTCCTTGTTGAGCCTTCCTGGATGAAAAATCAAGTTCATATTTCTTACTGTCCCTTGTTTGGAGATAGATCTGTTGGCAAAGATCCACCAAGAATTGAAATAAAACATTGCAACTGAAAAGAATTACAGGGAAAATACCCTGCTTTTGGAGAAGGTCAGAAATATCTTTGTTCTTGTGCCTTTTTGTAACATAAAGAAAATTAGAACTTTGACTCCATGAAGTTAAAAATTACAATGTCCTTAAAGGTTAGATTTAGACTGTAAAAAAATGTCCAAATTAAGTAATATAAAGCAAGTTCTGCCTTCTGAATGCAGTAATAGTTTAGTGAAGGTTAGAAAAATGCCTGTGTTTAATTTTGCAAATAGCCAGAAGTTGGCATCAGGACCTCATGTTAGTCTGCATGCTTCAAGATATTTAAGAACTATTAGAACTGGCTTGCTTTAGCCTTCTAATCATATCAATTCAGTGTTCAATTAGTTATTTTGTGGGGAAATAGTCATCTGTGCATTAATGACAGAGTCAAACTGGTAACTGTTTTTCCATGAGAAGGTTGTTGCTTGAAAGCTGCATCAGATTTTTTTCTACCAGGCACAGAGCTGGCCATGGAGCCGTAAGTCAGGGACACCATTTATGTTCCTGCACACGTGTGGCTCGACCATGTGGCCTTGTTTGCTCAGTCTCCTGTTGCAGTGTGGGCAGCCTGTACATTTTTCCCCAAAATACCTCACTGGCTTATCAAGCTCTGCATCTGGGGCATGAGCTCCAAGGGCAGAAAAGAAGTTGCAGCTAGGGTGTGACTCCACCTTGCTCCTTTCCCCTGTCTCCTGTCTGGCATGGCAGCAGCACGAGTTTGACTGCAGCCCCTCTTCAGAATGTGCTGAGTGACAACAGAGGGACTGTCACAGCTTCACCAGTCACCTGGAGTGTAGCACAAATATTCTGGCTGCTAGTGGAGGTGTGGGGAGATGCTACCAAGCACACCAACTGCTTGTACATGTCCAAAGCTGTTGTTGATAGGGGACCCTGGTGCTGGAGCTTGCAGGCTATCAAAGTAAAACAGGCATAAAATTGCTGGCTAATGATATACTGCTGTGTTTAACTTTGTCTGACTTATCATGACACTGTATGAGGCTGGGGTGACAAGTACAGAAAGGCCCAGTCTTACACAACTTTATTGCTTCATTTAGCATGCAGAAAACAGCCTGGCAGCTGCCAGGTTGTTAACCTTGAGCGGAATGTGCTGAGCAGAGGATCCCTTGTATCCACTAGATGTCTCTGTAAATATGGGTTCTCTTCACTGTTTTCTTTTTGCTTTTCCTCTCTTGAAGCACTTGCCCTGCAGCAGACAAGGGCTGCTTTCAATAAAGGAGGGTGGGTTTAAGGTGGAAGATGACTTTCCATGCCCCCTCTCCTTCGCTTTTTCTCTTAAAATCTCGTTATTAAACCTTAGGCCTAATCAGCAGTGGTTCCCTTCCTGTGTTTCTTTTTAGTAGGAAGAAAGAGGTGTTATGAGCCAGGGTTTGAAATGAGTATGTGACTTTTCACAGATGTCATCTTTGTAGCTGTCCCCAAGAGTGCTCATCAGTATTGTGTTCCTGACTAAACAGAAGGACCTAATGTCATCCTGGTGGTTCAGTGGCCTAACCTCGCTGCCTCAGAGAGCAGCTGGAATGTACCAGGATAAATAAATGGCAGGAACACTGTCCAGTGGCATTACCTGTGGCTTCAGTGTACTCTGAAGAAGCTCTACTACAGAAAATAAATATTCAGGAGGTGCTATGTCACTCTAGAATTTCAGTGTCTGGAAAACTTCAGAAGCCTGTTCAGGACTTGAAAAACAATACATAAGCTACAGACCTCCTTTTCTGTGTGCTAAGAATTTTAATTCTAGTTTAGAATTGACCAAGAACTAGCCCCAAGACTGGAACAAGCAAAGTTGCTTATGAAGAGCTGCACTGTTAATAATTGTCTTGCTGTAGTTTCCTGGGTTGTGGTACAAACTGCATCTCTCTCTTTTTAAATCAGACAAAAAATGGAGTTGTCGCTGTGAGAAAAAAGAAGAAAATGGGAGTGGCTAACATCACATTTGATCTGTACAAACTGAACCCTAAGGATTTTATTGGCTGCTTAAACATCAAGGCAACCTTCTATGAGATCTACTCTATCTCATACGACATCAAGTGCATGGGAGCAAAAAGCGTGTTGCGGTGAGTGTGTTTCCACTACTGATCAGGTGTACGTGTTAATGTAAAAATCTGTGGTTGCTATTAGTTCTGTGAAGCAGGTGTGCTTATAAATTTAGTGTTTTTGTTATTTCTTACATACTGGCCAATATGGTGACTCTTTCTTCACAAGGGGGATAGCTGACTGGTAAAAAACTTCCTACAGTTTTTTATGATGGAACCTTATATTTTCCCCAAGGCAAAACTCTTATCAGCTTGTATTTACTCCAAGGGTGTAAGTACAGTTTCTTCGTTCTGCTGAGAGATTTTCCTCACATTTCCTTGACTTGTTTGTCTGAAGAATGCAGGAGGCTGGGGAAGAAGCTCTTTGAAGAGACTTAAAGGGGATGAAAGGAGAGGAATTTGAGATCTAGCATCAGGGGTCTTAAAGCTTGCTCAGACATCCCTGTTAGCCAGATTCACCACTAGAGCTACATGGAGGCAAAGGAAAACAGAAGAGAGATGACACTCTGCTCTCTTAATGTGGATTTGTCATCTGTAGTGATGTCACTGTTCTTAAGCCAGCTGGTGTCGTCTCTAGGCTAGCTCAGGGAGCCTGTCAAGGACCACTGTCTCCTGCAGGACTGATCTGCAGTGGGCTGTGAGTTTGGTACAACTGGCTGTTGGGAAATGCTGTCCTACTCAGGGGCAAAATAATACCTGTCCTGTCCACTGTTTTCAGCAATGAGTTGGAAGTTGGTGTCTTGTCAAAACCAGCTGTGTTCTGGCTGGGTTCAGGAAGACTGCTGAGTTCAGACACCTTCCCAGAGGTGCTGTACTTTGACAGCTGTTTAAGCTGCAACCCCAAGTTTCTCTACCTGACTTTTAGAGTTCTGGTTGAAACACAATGGTGTGGTGCTGCTGTATTTCATTACTTGAGGACCAGATCTGACAGACAGATGTGTATGTCATCAGTGAAGTTTTCACTTCTCCTGAGTGACATGTAGCCTTTAGATGAAGCCTTTAAGCAGTCCTTCCTCTCCTGATGCAGGTATGCTGATTAGCATTGTAATGCTGATCTTGTTCTCTGTCTTTCAGTCTCACTGACCTCTCCCACTCTACTTGGGTGGCCCCCTTCATTAATTTCTCAGGCTACAGCTGATGTGGCTGTAGACAAGGTTCTTCTCTGGTCAGGATGAAGTGATTATCCAGCGACATGCTACACCCACCTGTAACACTGACTTCATTAGGGTTTCTTCAAAGCAGAGGTTTGCCCTTGGACAGCTGCACTCCTCCAGTTCCTATGTTTGTCAAGTCTCTTGAGCCAAAACAAACTCTGATCTCTGACTGCCTACTGTGGAACTGAGTATCAGCACTGAAACTTGTGCTGCTAAGGAGAGTTTGAAGTGACAATTCTGCCTCCCTGCCAAGGCAGGACAGCTGGTGAGAAAGGAGCAGTGCTGGCAAACAGCTGAAGTAGCTGTGGAGTTCTTCTGGAAGCTCTGTTATGTTACAGAGTTGAGCTGTAAGGGAAGTGCCACTGTCAGGGTGGGAATAGAGTCTGCTAGCAAAGAACAGGGTGACAGAAGAGATAACCTTGGGTACCCTTGAACACAGCAGTGACATGGCCTGTCTCAACTTGCTGTTCAAATCAGAGACAGATGATGTTAGGATCCTGCTGTAGTCCCTCAGCTAATGAGTACCAGATTGTTAACTCTGATACCCTGTCCCTGAGCCCACACGCAGGGGGTGAAGGGAAAGGACTGAAAAATGCTGCAGCTGTTGGTGATGGGAGGGGCTGGAAGCGTGCCAGGTCTGATTAGTGCATTTCCCATCGTGGTGTTTCCCTGTAGTGTCCGACTGAAGGATCAAATGTCCAGTTCAACAAATAACTTGCTCCATGGCTTAAGTGGCAACTGCTTATGTGTGCAAGTGACACACTGCAGCTGCTCCAAAGCCCAGTACCAGGTGCAGCTTTCTTTACAACTGTAAAGCTCCTTGGCCTGTTCTGTGTGATGGAGGAAGAACGTGCTGAAATGGCACGTGTGGGAAGCATGAATAAGGGTACGGTGTTCTTTAAAGGCCTCACAGGCTCCAAGTACAGGGTATTCTACTATTTTGAGGCATTGGATTTCAACTGCAAACCTTTCATGACAGTGGGGTTAAAAATGAATTTGTAGGAAGAAGATTTTTCCTTCTCTGCTTGAGTTCAAAGGACAAGTGAATAGCAGCAGAGGGTTCACAGCTGCATGTTTTCTCAGACAGGAATTCAGAAAATCTTCCCACTTTTTTTGCAGAAGAGAGACTGATCTGGTTTCTGCATCTTCAGAAACTGATACCATTCCAGTTTCAGAATGGTTCCAGTTGTTTTGTACTGATTCCCAGTGCCTCAGCTTCATACTTGTGAGTGCCCTCCTAACTTCTGGGGGATGAGACTCAAATGTAGCTCTCAGTACTGATGTCCCTGTTGTTCCTTGCAGAATGGAAGGAAGATGCAGCTACAACTAAGTTGAATAAATGACCATTCAAATACTACTATCTTTATTCCCCTGTGAACATCCACAATTTAAATTGTTGACCTCTGATGCTTACCTGATGTTTTCTTATGGATTTGTACTGATTCTTACACAGCACTATGTACTTGAATGCTGATTTTATCAAATATTTTAAAGGTAAAATAGTTGTGAACTGAGAATTCTTAAGGCTTGCAGCTTGGCCAGCACTAATTTGCCTGGTTCACCTGTTTTGCTGTTGAGTGTCCACTGTGATGTGATTGTCCAGCTTCAGATCTAATCAGGTTTGATCTGTGGCTCAGAGATACAGGCAGGGTTGTATTAGTGAATGACAGAGGTGAGACATGAGGCGAGTTTATGCTGCAGGAATGCTGCTGGGCTCCCAGGCAAAGTTGTCTTCTGTGGGACTGTGATGGTTTGAGTGGTGCCTTCGCAGGAGGCCTGTAAGGGTCTAGCAGGATGTCAGCCTGCTTTGTTAAATGTGTTTTCTGGTTCTGCCAGCATGTCAATAGTTTTCTGTTAATCAAGTATTTTCTCTAAAGAAGGTACAAAAATGAGCATCGTCTCAGAAGTGAGAAGGAATGAGAGGGGTTTTAAATATATCAACTTAACTCATCGTAAAAACATTGTGGGTGGAAAGGGGTACTGTAATCTTGCTGGTGATTTTTTTCTTAAACAAATTACTTTTCTTCCAGGAAAGTGCTTCAGCTAATATCCCATGCAGCACAAATAACTGGGCAGTTCCTTCTCTATACTGGGACGTATATGTTGCAGTTGATGGGTGAATATGACGAAGATGACATGTGCACAAGATCAAGGCGGGAGTAGTGACCACAGCTGCACTTCTGATGTCGAATCCTTTTGCTTAAAGACATTCTCTTGCCCATTTCTGATTGTAACCATGTTATAGTAGGGGGATGTCCACTAATGTGAACTAACATTTTTCCCATTTGGGAATGCTTGTAGGCCTTAGTCATAGTGTTTGATGCTCACAGGCTCTTAACACCACAAAAAGATGAGTGCCTAATGTATAAGAATTTGGCAAAAGGAGAGAGAGGGCAGGTTTTTGCCCCAGCAACTCAAAATGGAGAATAAGTATACTTGGAAATTTGCATGCTTTGTAACCAGTGGAATATTTTTTGCACCAATCAAGACATTGTTTTGTTCTTTTTGGGGTGGTTTTTTTTGGGGGGGAGGGGGGTTGGTTTTTTTTTCTTTTTTGGTTGGGTTTTTTTGTGGGGCTTTTTTTTGTGGGTTTTGTTTTGTTTTTTGGGTTTTTTTCATGGCTGTCTACATTCTGAATAGACTGGGCTGTAAGGTGAGGGTAAGGGGACTGTGGAGTTTGTTTGTTTATCTGTTTGTTTTAATCCTTAACAGTGCTGGTATTAGTGTGAAACTGGCATTGAGGTGAAGTGTACTTATTTACTCCTGCTGACAATGGAACCACACAGTACGACTTCAATCCTAGTTCAATGACTGACTCTTCTCATGAAATCTAATTGGAGGTTGTGCAACTGCTAAGTAGAAGATTAAGATTTAGCCTTACTTCCCTTAAAACAAATAAAAGCTTTTCATTATAGTTCTTTATATTTTTCTTCAAATCTTCAGGATGTTCAGGTTATTACAGCTCATACAGTTGAAGAATCTGATATATTTTTTTAAATGAATCTGATGTCCAGTTCTGCCTGAGCATTGAATCATCTGCCATGATTTCATGAATATGGTTTACAAGCAACCTGCTGAAGCTTTTTTCAGGGGTTAAACCACCACTTCTGTAGTTTTTACTATTACAAGATGACACTAGGTCTCAAGTTGGGCTTGAGGTACATGTAAGAGATGCTGGGTATTTTGTTGCCCAGGTATTTGCTGGGTATTTTTGTATTTTGGTTCAGGGGAGAGCAGCAGGACACTATCTAGTTTTGCATAACATATATGTATGCTTTAAAGTGAGTATTTGCGGTATTATAGCCTCCCAAAACAAGCTGTATTAAAGGGCAAAGTAACACTTCCTGCAGCTTACTGAACTGTTGCTATGCCCAGCTTTCAGTAAGCTTTTCCTCAAGTGTGAAAAATTGGAAATCAAGTAGCCTTACGTATCTTGTGTCAAAACGCAAACTCACATTGGTGAAGGAAAAAAAGGCCAACTTTGGTTGTTCACAGGTGTGGCTTTTGAGTGTGTTCGCTTGCACATGAAGAATTTTAGGAAGGCTGAAATCTGTTAAGGTGACATCAGATGCAGGAGGTGTCTGTCCTGACAGTAGGTGCCACCTAGTGAGAGAAGCTCTGGTGCAGAGAGAACAACTGGGGTAGGGCAGGAAATCAGTGGGAGTGAAAGGGAAAAGACCACTCTGGGCCCCACAGTGTTTGCCATGCCACTTAGACAGGAATCCATTAACTGTGTGCACCAACTGCATTGACCAGTTGGAGGAAAACCTGATGTGCTAAAAGAGAAGCAGGAAGGTGGAAAAGATGAAGTGTCATGGTTGGTGGGATGTGTTCTGACCTCTTGGCTGGGTCTGTTCACTTCGAAGGTCACTCATATATGGGAATATTGCTGTAGATTTTATCTGTGAATCTCACCTTCCTGTGCTTATTTTTGCCTTCCCATTATGAGTGTGGCTATGCCAGCTGGAGCTGCATCTTTTGAATCACCATGGAGAGGAAAAGCAGCCTAAACCCAAGTGCTAAAGGTACTGATGGACACAAGTTTTGGTAGGTCTCTGCCCATCTCTTCAGTAATGGTATTACAAATAAATAGACAGCTAAGAAAAACCTTGGTGTCTTTTCCTCGTTCCTGTTGTTTCCCATCTTCTTCTGAGTGTTTGCTGGAGGAGGCAGAGGGCATACTGCTCCAGATAAGGGGAGGACTTGTTCTTTCCTAATTTCTCACAGGGAAGAAGGCCTGGAGCTTGCAGCACTGTCAGGTGTCCTTCAGAAGAAAACAAACTATTCTGGGAGTAATGAGAAAGCTTCCATTTTGATATAACTCCTTTATATTTTATCTGTATTTTTCTTGACACCCCCTACATAAATGATTGTTGCTATGTTAATTGTTGGCCAAAGTCTTTCTATCCCTGTCAAGGAATTGCATTTAACTGACTTTACAAGGATATGATAATTAACTTTTTCAGCTTTTAAGGACCACTTATTCTATTAAAACAAGCACACCTCTTGAAAGCAAATTCTCTTAAATGTTTCTTAGAATACTTATGTTGCCTAGAGTGGGAGCACCAGCATTAAAAAAAAAAAAGTAAAACAACCTGAAGAGCTCATTGTTGCTTTGAGTTGCTTCTTCAACATCTGTAGTACAAAAGCTTTTGCATGTCTGAACCGTGCAGATCCCAAATTCCAGCCTTCTCTAGCCAGAGGCAATTGTTACAGGACTTATGCTCCATAGTTTACCGTGGCACTATCTGGGAATCTAGCAGTGATCTGAGAAGCAACCTTGCTATGAATGTGCAATGTTTTTAAGCAGCTGCTGCTTCAACAGCTTAACACTTAAAACTTGAGCTGCTGAAGGTCCTGTGTGCAGCAGCCTCTATCTTGGAGCAATTCCCTCTGTTCAGCTGTTTGCATTTTGAATAAAAGTAGCTCAGCTTTGATGTTTTCTCAAAATGGGAGAAGTGTCCTGGAAGTTGGGTCTAGAATTGTTTAATTGCTTCTGAATCTGGGTCTTTCACAGGGTTAGCATTTGGAGGTGATATTTGCTACTGTATCAACTTCTTTCTGGAAATAGAGTTCTGGCTTTGGATCAAACTGGAGGAGTTTGTCATTCTCTGAGTTGGAACCAGTTTGATTATTTTTTAAATTTTTTTTACAGACTGCTTAGGAAGCATAGCTTTTACTTCAGCTGTATATGGTATGCAGCAAAGAAAAACTTTAGCATTATCTACCTTTCAGAAAATTATATACAAGTGCTGTACAATATCTAGCAAGGATAAACAGAAAAACTAAAATCACAGGCTCTTACCTGCAGGTGTGTGGAGAAGCAGCTAAATTTTTCTACTTGGCATTTCTAGCTTTAGTTTTAATTCCCATAAACTCAGTTAACCTGCACTTGTTAGCGTTGCAGACAAGGCTGGGAGCAGTGACATGCAGAAGGTGTGAAACATGTTTGCTGCCTCCCTGCTTGCACTGACCCTTTTTGCCTGTTGCTTTGCATCACTTACTAACAATGCACCAAGTCATACTCTCTGGTTACCAAAAAAGGAATTTTCACTGAAGTAAGAGACCTTGTTGACTCAGGCACTGCTCATGTTCTGCAAACAGAGCAAAGTTGCTTTCTTCATGACCAGAATGAAGAATCTAATAGCTTTGTGTGTGTGTGCAGTTTATCATTACTTCATTTCCTTCCTTTCATAAATCGGTGAATGTTTTCTTGCACCTTCCGATTCTTTCAGGAGAAATAGGATTATAAGCCCTTCTGTTCAGGGTGAGAGGAAAAAGCAGGGTCTAAATTCCTTAGATCATTTGAAGTATGCTGTAGGAAACGTTGTGAATCCCTTCCCTACAGAGGAGGGAAAGATAAAAAGCAAGGAAGTTGGACTTCGAGCTGGAATTTTTTTTGGTGAAATATGTACAGAGGTAGGCATTCACAATTTTGGAAATGTTGGTAATTCTGAATTTTAACTGTGAAGATAACCTCATATGATAATTTGCAACTGGCAGATGTATAATTCTAAATAATTTCAGTGTGCTTCTTCCCTGAAATAACACTTGAACTAAAGGCCCAAGCTTCTTAATTAAAAGCAAAAAAAAAAAAGTTTAAAACCAAAGTACCAAGCATATTTTTGACTTGATGTCCCAAGGGTTATTAGAGGTCTTAATGTGAGTAACACACCACTTCAGTTATGTATTAGCATGTATCCTTGTGGGGTTTAGAGTTTATCACTGCTTTCTCTACCTTACATTGTCATATATGTAGCTAAGATATTTTTAAGTGTAAGGATTGTTGTTATGCTAAGGGAAAATATAGTATTTTACCACTTCACAATTTTCAAGCTCAGTAGTTTAACTTGCTGTGAAAATTGAGATGGGTGGAAATTGCGTTCAGTGATTGCAATATTTTCTGCTATGTGGTGCCAATTTTAAGGAACACTGTTCATGAATAAATAAAATCAAATAGTGGCTTTGGATGTTGTCTCTATTCATTTCCAGAATAACTTATTCCTGAAATAGTAATGAATATTAATGAATCGATGGTCTGGCACAAACCATTTCCAAATGGACTGTGGCAGTGAAGTAACTGGATACTATTATGTGGCTCTTAAAAGCAAACTCTCTACTGCTGACTCACTTTCTGGCCTCAGAGAAACTGTGCAAACTCTGTTTCCTTTCATACAAAAGGATTGCTTTCCTCCATCTTTTACAAAAGTTGCAAAAGACTACAAAATACTGAGTACAGGAGATAGAAGGGTTCAGTGACCTCTGGTATTCACTAAACACTGTTAGGATCAAGGACCTCTTTATTTTGCCTCACAAAACCTCTCTGCAGTCATTTACCTAAAGATAGAGTAGTAGACATTTGACTGCAGGGAAAAAATTAATTCAGTTTAGTGAAATATCATATTTGTCTAGTTTAGGATTGACTTAAGCTTGAGGGGGGTTAGCACACAAGTGTGATTTGTCTACTGCTCTTCTATCTAATAAGTACCTCTTGTATTAACTTAAGGGACAGTTTTGCAGAGCTTGGCTAATGGAGCACTTCCCCTCTTGTGAGGGAATCACGGTCTGGTTTCTTGCTGTGGGAAAGCACAGAATAGAGCTGTATTTGGTTCAGTGGCAAGGCTTTGGCAGTGGGAATTAGAGGGATGCTGTGGGGGTGTCCTGTGTGTGGTACAGAGCTGCTTCTGTCTGGCTCTGAAATGAAACCACCATTGCCCAAAGCCGAGACCTTCGGATAAGCTGGTGGTGTCTCTGTGGAAACACATCTAAGAAAGGGTAAAAAATGCTGTGCAGCAGCTGTGAGGAAGAACTGAAAAAAATGTGGGAGATAACCTGCAGCCATCAAGGTCAGTCAAGAAGTGGGAGGAAGCGCTACACGTGCCAGACAGAGCTTTCTCTGCAGCCTGGGGAGGAACATGCTGGAGGGAATATCCCCCTGTGGAGGCCCCCCTCCCACAGCAGGTGGACATGCCTTGAAGGAAGCTGCAGCCGTGGAGAGCCCATGAATGAGCAATTTTTCTGGCAGGAGCTGTGGCCGGTGAGGGACCCACACTGGAGCGGTCTGTTTCTGAAAGACCACACGCTGTGGGAGGGAACCACACTGGAGCAGACTGAGAAGGACTGAATCCTGTGGGAAGGGCCCACAGAGCAGCAGGGGAAAGGGGCAGGATGAAAGAACAGCACAAGAGAAGGGATATGGACTGATCATGACCCCCATTCTTCTACTGCTTGGGGACAGGGAGAGGAGGTAGAAGAGCTGGGAACAAAGGAGTTCCCAGAAGCTGAGCTTGGGAAGAAAGCGGAGGTTGGGGAAGGTGGTTTCGGTTTTGTCTTTGTTTCTCACCATCTTATTCTATTTTTTGCTGAAATCAAATTGATCTTTCCTGGGTTGTGTCTGTTTTGCTGATGTAAAATCAGCAGTTGGTGAGTGATCTCCCTGTCTTTATCTTGAACCACAGACTTTTTCATCTTATCTTCTCCCCAAGTCTGTTGAGGGGTTGAAGTGAGAGACCGGCTGGTGGGTGCCTGGCAGACAGCAGAATTTAACACACCACAAGCACAAAACACTAGAAGTACAAATAAGCACAATCTCCAAGGTGTTTGTGCTAATGGTGGCCAGTAAAATTGGAAACAGATCTTTTGGAGTGTTTTCTGAATGACTTTTCACAGCAGTGTTTGGAGGGACAAAATCCAGTCATGTGCAGGACAAAGTTAATATTTTCACTTTACTAAGCTCAGTCTCAGGCATGGTTTTTCTAAGGTCACCCATCAGTCTGAATTTTTCATAGTAGGCCCCACTCCTAATGTGTTCTTGATTAGGAACATTTATTAATGAATAGCAATTATCACTTGAAAAAGAGCTCTGAAATAGTACTGTTAGTAGTTTTATAAAACAAAACAACTAATGAAATGTAACACTAGAAATAAAGTGTGTCTTAATAGGCTCCAGAATCAGGATAACGCATTCTATCCAGTTCCAACATAAAAAGTTGATGGACCAACAGTTTTCTAAAAAGTCTGCTTCAATGATTAGCATGCATTATGTATAGATCAGGTTGGGGTTTTTTTAAGTATTGTAGCTATTGTGACAGGTTGTTTGTGGCTCTGTCATGTGTTAAAAAATAAAAAAAGAGAAAGCTTAGATCCTCAGACAACAATTTTATTTAAGAAAACAGTAGCTTAATTATGTGTGTAGTCAGTCTATTACAGACCCAGAGAAATCTCAGACATCTAAGAAGTCCTTTAAAGTCCTAAAAGTAATTTCTTCTGACACATTTTTAATTACATCATGAAGTCCATAATCTTTTATGTTAAAAACACTTCTAATTACAAAGCATCTTCCCTTGCATAGGTACATGGCTTGGTTTGCTGCTGCTCTTTATTAAGGAGTGTTTTCAAATGCTCCTCTCCCGTCTCAAAAATCAGGAGAGAATGTACAAGAAAACTATAAATAATCTTATTTAAGTAGAAGGACTGCTGGTTTATTACTGAGTTAGACAAACTGAATTCTATGGTAATCTCTATTTTATTCCTGAGAAGCTGAATTGCAAATGCCATCATTTCAGTGATTCCTGTACAAAATATGCTTAATGTAGGTGCTCTCCGAGCTGCAGCTCTCCTGCTTTCTTGCCCACTTAGGGAAGTTGCCTAGAAGAGCTGCCTTGAACAGTTGCAGAATATTGGTCTCATTTCCACCCAAGTGATCATGCTTTCCAAATAAAAGTCACTATCTTCCAGAATAACTGATGTGTTTTCAGAGATGATTGATTATTCAACAATAAATTCATTTTACCAGAAATCATAAGGTTTTAGATAGCTGCTGCAAATATTCCAGTCTCCCAGAAAAGCCATTTCGTCTTTGGATGGGATGATCAAGCTGATTTTCCTCATTATTATAATCACTTTCTGCGTATTAGGATCAGTATTTCATCTTGATAAGAAAAGTACTGTCTCTAATAGTTCCACCTCTGTGACCCCTGAATTCAGTGAATAGTGCTCCCAATTCCTTCTAGTCTTAGCTGGCCCTGACATGGTACTGTGTTCAATTTTCACAAGAGTTGTGATCAGGGAAAGCAAAGCAGGTTTTGTCACTAGCAACATCAGCTATCACTAAAGGCAGTAGCAATCTAACAGATAAAAGTCACTTTTCTTTCTCTGACTTCTATCTCTCCAAAGGTTGTTGAGTTTGGGGTTTTTTTCAGATTGGAGTGGGGGGATTTTTTGGTTGGTTGGTTGATTTTGATATTTTGGTTTTTTGTTTTTCTTTCACCAGAAAAATTCCAGCTGCTGCATTCTGTTCTTTTTCTCTGTGCCTGGTGTCGCCAGCTTCAAGCACTCAAGTTCCTTTGGCTATTTTTCCATACCTTGCTCTGGTGACCCCTTTACACATGAGACCTGTTATGTTATTTCTCTTGTGGCCAAGGCCACAAGAGAAATAACATAACAGGTCTCATGTGTAAAGGGGTCACCAGAGCAAGGTATGGAAAAATAGCCAAAGGAACTTGAGTGCTTGAAGCTGGCGACACCAGGCNTGGGGGGAGAAGGGGGTGGGGTGGGCACGAGGGGGTGGGCAGGTGTTTAAGCAAATATAAATTAAGAAAAAAAGACATTTATATCTGTCTTGCTCTGGCTGTTCATGTAAAGTCTTTTTACATATAAAAGATCAGCCTCCTTGTGTCCGTAGCACTTTTAGAACTTTTAACTGTCTTCCACACTAACCAAGCTGCTGTCCTGAGATAAGACTCTTCTGATTACTTAGAGCTGTGCCCTATTCCTGACAGATCATACAGGCCACATGCAACATAAAGTCCCTGTTCAGTACAGTGAGGACACCACAATGAAATAAATTTACACCACAGAGGTGTATCTCTCTGCAAATCTTCCATGCACAGGCAACAGCTGTGTCTCCACACCCTTCCCACAAAGCAGTGGCATTCGATTGTGCAGCCAATGTATATTGTAGCCCCATATCCTCCCTCATTCTGGTTCTCTGCTCAACAAACCGAGCGTGAAGCGCATTATTCACCGGGCCAGCAGTGGGCTGAGTCCTGGCCCTGGGCCAAACTGACCTCTTACATTCTTAGCATTCACAAGCCTTTAGGTCATGAATATGGTAATGCTGCTCACAGGCTGCAGTCCAAGGCAAGGGGTGAACACCCTCGGTACCACTGCTGCAGAGTGCTTTCCTAAGAAAAAGAATGTTCAGTTCTCTCTGTGTGTGAATGTTGGCTTGCCCTCCTAATTCCCAGTGGGTAACTCTGGGAGTACCCTGCCCACAGGGGCATGGTTCAGCTGCTTTTGTGCATTCAGTATCAGAACACATTCCTTCAGTGGCTGCACCCACCCACCCCTGACAGTGCTGAGGAAAAGAAGCCAGGCTTTGTCCAGTCATAGCTTGTGCTGTGCTGTTTGTCCTGGGGCTGGCGGACTCGTGAGGAGTGGTGCTCTTCTTCTCACAAATGTAATCTGAGAGAATGATTTGTGAAGCAGGCTGGGAGTGGTATGCTGGTCTGGGTTGGACATGTGTGACAGATGAGTGGGATCTCTGCTGGTGAGGGAAGGGTGGCAGCCAGGAGCCACTCACCAGCTGAGAATAAGGGTGAGGAGGAAAACTGTGACTCACTTAAGAAACCCAAGACCTGATTAGAGCAATTTATAGTCGATTTTAGCTGCAAACCTGCTCTTATAGAAGAAGTGTTTCCCACAGTGAGATGAATCACTTTTACTTGGACAGCTACACATTTCATCTCAAATACATGCTTTGCTTGGTAAGTGTTAAATAACTGACAGTCTAAACAGGAGTCCAGCCTTTTGTCTTAGAGGNGTTTTAGATAGCTGCTGCAAATATTCCAGTCTCCCAGAAAAGCCATTTCGTCTTTGGATGGGATGATCAAGCTGATTTTCCTCATTATTATAATCACTTTCTGCGTATTATATTAGGATCAGTATTTCATCTTGATAAGAAAAGTACTGTCTCTAATAGTTCCACCTCTGTGACCCCTGAATTCAGTGAATAGTGCTCCCAATTCCTTCTAGTCTTAGCTGGCCCTGACATGGTACTGTGTTCAATTTTCACAAGAGTTGTGATCAGGGAAAGCAAAGCAGGTTTTGTCACTAGCAACATCAGCTATCACTAAAGGCAGTAGCAATCTAACAGATAAAAGTCACTTTTCTTTCTCTGACTTCTATCTCTCCAAAGGTTGTTGAGTTTGGGGTTTTTTTCAGATTGGAGTGGGGGGATTTTTTGGTTGGTTGGTTGATTTTGATATTTTGGTTTTTTGTTTTTCTTTCACCAGAAAAATTCCAGCTGCTGCATTCTGTTCTTTTTCTCTGTGCCTGGTGTCGCCAGCTTCAAGCACTCAAGTTCCTTTGGCTATTTTTCCATACCTTGCTCTGGTGACCCCTTTANTGGGCCAAATTGACCTCTTACATTCTTAGCATTCACAAGCCTTTAGGTCATGAATATGGTAATGCTGCTCACAGGCTGCAGTCCAAGGCAAGGGGTGAACACCCTCGGTACCACTGCTGCAGAGTGCTTTCCTAAGAAAAAGAATGTTCAGTTCTCTCTGTGTGTGAATGTTGGCTTGCCCTCCTAATTCCCAGTGGGTAACTCTGGGAGTACCCTGCCCACAGGGGCATGGTTCAGCTGCTTTTGTGCATTCAGTATCAGAACACATTCCTTCAGTGGCTGCACCCACCCACCCCTGACAGTGCTGAGGAAAAGAAGCCAGGCTTTGTCCAGTCATAGCTTGTGCTGTGCTGTTTGTCCTGGGGCTGGCGGACTCGTGAGGAGTGGTGCTCTTCTTCTCACAAATGTAATCTGAGAGAATGATTTGTGAAGCAGGCTGGGAGTGGTATGCTGGTCTGGGTTGGACATGTGTGACAGATGAGTGGGATCTCTGCTGGTGAGGGAAGGGTGGCAGCCAGGAGCCACTCACCAGCTGAGAATAAGGGTGAGGAGGAAAACTGTGACTCACTTAAGAAACCCAAGACCTGATTAGAGCAATTTATAGTCGATTTTAGCTGCAAACCTGCTCTTATAGAAGAAGTGTTTCCCACAGTGAGATGAATCACTTTTACTTGGACAGCTACACATTTCATCTCAAATACATGCTTTGCTTGGTAAGTGTTAAATAACTGACAGTCTAAACAGGAGTCCAGCCTTTTGTCTTAGAGGTCTATTTTTTTTTCTTTTTTTTCTCAGAGGATAAAGCTGTAAAATCTGTTTGTGCAATAAAACCTAAACCTATCTTTCCCCCTTTCCCTCCCACATGTTGCAGTACAGATCTCTGCTGCAAGGTATTTTACTCAAGAGTGTTAGGGAGACTGAGCTGGATGGGGTAAAATGATTTAGCAACAAAAGACAAGAAAATTCTAGATGAGATCCGCTGATTGTACTTGGACCTGGTC
Source organism: Aleadryas rufinucha (assembly GCA_013397815.1). Classification (NCBI taxonomy): domain Eukaryota; kingdom Metazoa; phylum Chordata; class Aves; order Passeriformes; genus Aleadryas; species Aleadryas rufinucha. The sequence goes on along the minus strand of VZTH01003031.1, from coordinate 47,158 downwards.
TGCTCAATTCTAAATGATCTGGGGGAAAAAAAGTACTGAACTGGTAAATCACTCTGATTGTATAAAAATCTTCAGGATAGTTAATCAGGCTATCAGCTGGACTGATTTTCAGAAGTATTTCATGATACTAATTTGAATAAACAACACCTGATGAAATTTAACATCCATAACTGCATAACACAGGAAAAAACAACTCTTTGTTGCCAGTGGTGGGATTTAATTTAGCTGTCACCACTGTCAAAAGACATCTTGGAGGTAGTGTGAACAGTTCAATGAAGGAAAAATCTCAGTAGCAACCAAGAAGGCAAACACAAGGCTTATTAGAAAAGAAAAACCAGAGCAGGAACCATCCTATAACTGCATAAAATGATGGCCATGATTTAAATACTGTTACTCCCATTTCACAGACACCGAAGGAGAGCTAGTAAAGATAAAGGAGTGTGATAAGCAAGGACTATCACAGGAGTGCAGGGTCACTCTCGAACATGGGGAGATTAATTAGTGTAATACTTTCAGCTCAGAAAATGTTGGACAGGTAGGGAAAATGAAGAACAAAACAAATACTAAATCCTTCTCCTTACACACAGCTACAATGGTCATTTGGACCTGGTAGTCACTATTTCTCAAAACAGAAGAGTTATGGGGCACCAATATCAGGTGTCAGCTTTACAAGAGAAAGAACTACTTCTTAACAGAATGAAATTCAGTTGTTCATGGAAGGCAATGCCATAGGAGACTTTGGAGGCTGAAAGTGCAACTGGGTTAAAAAGCAATTACATAACTTCAAGGACACTTGAAAAGAACTATTAAATATGGGGTCCAGATCCTTCCTGTGGTTCAACAAAGGCTTAATCACCAATTGCCAGATGTAGAAGGGCATTTTTGGGGAAGCATTACCGTATTCTTTCCCTAGCATCCATCACTGACTACTATCAGAGATGTAATTCTAGATTAGACAGATCTTCCACCTAATCAAGGCCAGCTGCTGTCAATGCACTCATCTGGTCAAAACATGCTTTTTCTCCCGATAGTCTTTAGCAGGACTTCTGGTTAAGAGATCTTTTTGTCATTGTTCTGATGTCTCCCACACTCAAAACACCAGGACTTCATTGATAAGCTCTGCATTGTATTGGCATCTATTCAGAGCTGACTAAACTCCAAAAGCAAGCTGTCAATATCTCATATTCATTTTCCTCCTACAGCTGTGCCACTCACTCACCACATGATACAGATAATGGAGGGTATACATCCCAGCTAAATTATGTTTTCACTCTGTCCTCCAAACTGCTTGGTTCCCCAAAATCTTTAATGTGTAGAGAGGCTGGAAAGTTGAACACAGATAAGTGCCTGCCTGAATTTTGTATTCCCATACTCTTGGTTGTAGCTGTAAGGAAACACTAACCTGGCTCCTTTACTGACTCTGTTGAACTCAGAGTGCAGCCCATTCTCTGGCTCTGTTTGTTTGTGTAGCTAAGTGACCGATTAGAATGGAGGTTAAAAACAGCCACACCAAACACACATTTCTGCCTGACAAAACAGGCAGGTACATGCTTCCCTCTTCTCCAGGTGTTACAGCTATTGCATAAAAATCACTATGACCAACTGTGCAAAAAGTCCTGGGTGAGTAATTGTTAGCATTGAGGCTAAGCATGGGGAGAAACAAAGGGCTGAAAGAAAATATTCATTTCTAAAGGACAGAAAATATGTTACAAATCAAAAGACATGAAGTGCTGGAAAGTGCAAAAGCACCTGTACTCAGGCCCATGAATATTCAGGGTTGGAGTTATCGTTTTCCATCCATCTGATCAAATAGTGGTAAAAATGCACAAAGAAACTCCTTTGCATGAGATGGTGGGATTCCTCCAGCATCGCTTCACAGTCTCTCAGACTTTGCACCTTAACATATTTTGCCCTGACTTGACGTAGTGACCTTTGCTTTCAGTTCAGACCACATCCTGTGGGCTAAAACAAACATCAGCAGTATCTCCACTGACAGCTACAGATAGCAGCCAGATGAGTGGCTTTAGAAGAACCCCCTGAGTACTGTGTTTGAGCATAGTTGGCAATTTGTGACACCACAGCTGCCACAGCAACAAATTTAATGGGCAGGGGCAAATTCATAGGTTTTTTCTCAAACAAAGCATATGTTTCACAACCATATGAAATATAATGGCTTTTTTGGGCAGAATATAAGCTCCAAAACACCTGAGCTAAATGTGTAGTTTGGTGTTTGCCTTAATAGACCATACGCTTCTCTGTGTGTATGTCTTGCTGTCTCACTTCCCCTTTTAAATGTTTTTGTTGGGTTCTTGAATTGTTTCTACACTCATCTGCAGCTGCAATGTGTCTGGAACTCATGTGCCCCTTGTAGATTTTGTCACAAGAGGATGATGGAAAAAGAGGTAGTGGTGGAGATGCTTGAGTACACACTTGAACAGGAGCATGACTTCCCATGCTTGGTTTTCTCAGGAAACCAGGCAAAAAAACTCAACCAAACAAACAAAAAACAAACCAAAACCAAAACCAAATTCTTTTAAGTTTTTTTCTTCCTTTTTTAACTTGCATGAAACTCTTCAGGCTTAAGAGTAAAGACAGGAACTAGATTGATCTTTCAACCTTCCTCTTAAAGGTCACCATGGACTTAGTAGCATTTACTAGCCTGCTACAACCTGTCAGAGTAAATCCACCATGTGGATTACATTTATTGCTTTCGTATTTAATGTAAGTGCTAACAAACTTTCTAACACTGGATAGACCCTTGCTGATGTTCTTAAATATCAAAATGTGGCATATCTATCATTCTGAAAAAAGAAAATAGTACTAACACGTTAAATGTTCTGTTATGGCATGAATTTCTCTCTAGTCCTTAAAAACTCCAGTAAATAGAAATAGTCTTAGCAACAACCCTGATATAAACACAAATGTGTTTCCTGAAAAGCAGGAAGCAGCTTAACAATCATATCATATGACTAGCTAAATACAGAAGAACTTTGCTGGGTTTTTTTCCTGGGCATGAAAGCAAATTTCCATGTGACTTTGTGGGACATGACTGTTGCTTGAGCTGTTATTGCTGCAAAATCCTTTTACTCTGCAGCATGGGCACTTTACACATTTTGTCCTGCCATGTGACATTCATCATCTTGTAGGAATCCATTTCAATTCAGCCTGTGCACGAGCAATGAGAACATGAGAAAGCCTGATGAAAAAACATTGAAGGCTCTGCAACCCCACATGGCCCCATCCTGTGAATGTGTGCAGCTGCTTCAAGGCAGCTGGATCTCACACAAGATCAGTGGGAGTACTTCATTAGCTGCTACTGTCTGATACCTGGTCAGTTCTGACTAACAGGAATGAAGAACCATATCACATTGAAGCCCATCACATTGGAGCACCAAAGAGTTGTCCAGTGGAAATAAACTGTCTTGGGTTTTTACCTGCTAGAAATGTCAGACTAATCCAGACATGGCCTAGCAGTCAGATCTTCCTTAATCCATATCCCCTCAATCATAAGTGATCATGCCATTCACAAAAATGCAAGTGTGGACCTCTTCTAGTATTTAGTGCTTTGCTTCCACATCTGGGAGCAACAGATACCTTGGGAATGTAAGTCATGTAAACTGATTGTTCAAAAGGCTGCCTGGAGCATCAATTTACAAACTTGAGCTGGTGGTTTGTAGCTATTGTGACATTTTACTAATTTTCAGGTTAAATATATTTATTACTTTTTTTTTTTTAACAGCAGAAGTGAAGTTAAAATTACAAAAGGAAGTAAACAAGGAACAACAATGAAGGCAGTAAATCTGCAAAGGAAATCTTAAGAAAGTTCTTCTCCTATTTTGTGCATGGTGGGAAAAAAAGCCATACTCTAAGTATTAAATTAACCTATGAAGTGAATAGGAAATAAAAAAAGACTATGAGTTATGAAGGTTAGAGGTCAGTATATATTATAGGCATGTGAGAAAGAGATATCTGAGAGAGCCAAGTATAACAAGTGAGAATCCATTGTACAGAATTTACAGTGTGTTTCTATATTAATCTAATTATAGAATGAATATCATGGACTCATTCAGATGAAGCACCTAGAGAGAAATTTTTAAAGACATTTAGATGCCTTAAATTTCCAAGAGGTGTTTAGAGGGGTTTTAAAATACGGCCAGAAGTAATCCATGACAGTTAAGCACATAGGAGGATTTTGAAACACCTAAGTGCCTTTAAAATCCCAGAGCGAGTCTGTGGAGACTTAAGGAGAATAGGCAGGCTTCTATGGACACAGGTTATGATGGCACCTCCACCTCTGAAATCAGCTGAACTATTAAGTAAACACAAGCATGGATGAAAAGGATTTGAAGGTACATTTAAATTCAGTGATCAACAAAGGTGTCTTCTTTCAGATCACCAGGAGAAAACGTGGAGAAGCTGCAAGTTGATTCAGGTCTGACTGAAAATTAGAAGTTATTTACGTAACTATAAAATTTGTACATGCAAATTTGCTGGGTAAACTGTTGCTCACCTTCATTAGGCACACAGCTCTACAGCCTTCTACATACTTCAGTTACTTTGTTTGTGTGGGAAACTGGCTGAAGTTTTGGCCTCTAAAAGTTGTTTGACCGACTGCTGCTCACAAACAGTAGACAAACCTTTCAAAGATGACAGACATTGGCAGTGCAACCTATAGAGCTCTTCAGAAGGCACATGGACTAAAAGTTCTATAATACACTCTCATTGCTTCTTTTTTCCCCTTACTGCCTACCTATGTCCATTTTTTCCTTCTTACTTTTATTCTCAAAATGTAATTTCATTCAGATGATCAAACGGGTTTGACCTACTGCCTGGTTATGTGATTCAAGGCTTATCTCCACAAACAGACAGAAGGGAGCACAAAGGAACACTGAGAGGCAGGTGGAGAAATCCAATAGCATACCCAGACAAAAGGAGCCTCTGACCTGGCTCCTCTCAGTGAGGGTTCAGCCTGTGGTCTGGTGTGACACCCATCACCATGAGTCAATGGGAGAGGCTCCATGGACTGCTGTATAGAGAGGAGTTACTGCCTGCAGGACTTGGGAATCTCTAGGGGATGGAGGGGAAGAACACCTTTGGGACTGCACAAGACAGCTTTTGGGATGTTTAGAGGAGGAATCAAAGGTGGGGTAAGAGGGGATAAAGATGGCTTGATATAGAAAAATAAAAGGGTACGGGGCTAAAGTGACCTGATTGGGTGTAAACAGGTTGTTGGTCAGTATGCTTGTCTGGCTACGCCTTGCACCTGATCATCTCAGTCTGTCTTGTCTTAGTAAACTGTATTTTAATTCTTTTTCGTGGTGAGAGTGGCATCTATATTCCATAGATGTGTGTGTGTATGTGTGTGTATGGTGGCCTGACTGCCAGCAATTAGAGGTGGGGCCACAAGTCACAGGGGCCTGTGTGTCTTTGATGGAGCAGCTGGAGAGACGAGAGCACACACATTATGGGAATCTGTATGTCCGTGTGTGGTCACCAGCAAACAGCAAGCCAGGGTAGGTGGGAGTCAAGTTTTGGAGCAGCCATGAGTCCAGGAAAGATAGTGCAGAGACCAGAGGATCTCTGAGTTGGCTACTGGAGAGACAAGGGGTTCTAAGTCACCTGCTGAGGAGACTGTGGTGAGGTCAGCTGCGGGTAAGGCCACAACTCTGGACTAACTACCAGGGAAACTTGTTGGCCTGTTTGTATCTCTCTTTGAGGCAACTGGGGATCCAGAGGCCAGCTGCTGAACAGGCTGAGTGTCCTAAAGCCAGCTACTGGACAAGGGAGCCATAGTTCCTGTGCGTGTTTGTAGATCTGATTACCAGCAACTAGAGTGGAACTGTAGGCCTCTGGGATAAGATTTCCACATGCCAGCAGCTGGAAAGGCTTGGGATCCAGGTGTTAACAATAGAATAAGGTTACTGTCTCAGACCAGCCATAGAGGGATCCATATTGTATAGATGTATACAAATATGTATTTATTTTCCATTAATGGGCTCCTGTCCTGATCAGCCAAAGAAGGGAAGAGGATGAGGCTGTAAGTGCTGCTTGTGTTTGTGTGAGTGCTGTGTTTTCTGCCTGGGTCACTCAGCGTGGCCAGCCAAATCTCTATGTGTGTGTGTGTGTGTGCGTGTGCGTGTGTGTGTGTGTGTGTGTGAGCCTATTGGGAACACACACACAGCCTTACCACTACTTGGATCTGGGAACCTACTGCATCTTAAAAACTGGTATACCAGCAACAGGCGAGTGGAGGGCAAGTATGAACAGTAAACAGGAGGATTTGTACAGCGTGGGGAAAGCCAGGCCTGGAAGGCATAGTCAAGGACACATAGATTCAGGCAATGTCCAAGACAACCTCACTAATCAGGCTGCCGAATAATGACTGACTCATGGATCTCTTCCAAAAATGCCGATCACACAGAGAAGGACTCTCATTTTGAGTCCTTCAGCAGAGAAAAAGGTACATAGTATCCAGTCCTCCTCTAATGGCTGCTTGCAAGGCCAACATGCTGATCCTGATCCTCCAGCTGCTTCCCTGATGTCAGAAAGACATTTGACTCAGCCTAGCATGATGCATGTGAGCTACTCAGAGGTCATTTGCAAGATGCTGCTAGCCCTGCTGAAAAACATTTATGGAAAGGTAAGGTTGGAGCTGAGACCGCAGTCTAGCTGACACTGGTCATATCACAGCAACAGAAGGGCAGACAGGCAGCAGGTGGCCTCCCAATACACAGATTTTGGGTTATTTGGAGGTTATATATTGATCAGTGGGTAGATCAGTCTACCTTGACTGTGTTCAAGCTGTAGAGAGCACCTAAAGATTGTTCTCCGGAAGAGCTCCAGCTGGGCCTTTCAAGAAGTGGATAAGGAGGTGCTGTAACTCTGGCCTCAGGGCTGCTCTTGCACAACAGCAGAGCCTGGGTTGGGCAGCACAGATGTGCATGGACAGATGAATGTCTCCCACCAGGGCTAAATACTGGAATAGGCTATATAGACAATGGCATCCCATGGAAGTGTCATGCAGGCATGACAGCAGGCATCCTCTACTTGGGAAACCATGCAGCAGTTACCCAAAGAGATCATAAAGCAGATTAAGCAGCTGTGGGAAGTGGCTTCCTCTCTGGAGGGGAAAGAAAATCTCCTTTTTCGTTAAAAACCAAGCCATTTCAAACCATGAATATCCCAGAGCATGCTCTGTATTGTGGTGACACGGGCTCTCAGGAAAGTTGCTCCACAGAGACTGCTTGCCATCCCAGTTACAATTTTCAGGCAGGAGCTTGTCTTATTGGCAAAAAACCAAAAAATATCAGGGAAGAGCTGTGTGAGGAGGATGGCCCTTGGCAAGGCACAGAGAAGGGCTACCCATCCCTTTGGATGCCGCCCCTTCACAGAATCACAGAACCACAGGATCAGTTAGGTTGGAAAAGACCTCTGAGATCATCCAATCCAACCCAAGACTAAACACTACCATGTCACCTAGACCATGGCCACATCCAGTCTTTCCTTAAACACCTCCAGGGACCCCACTGCCTCCCTGGGCAGCCTGCTCCAATGTCTCATCACCCTTTCTGTGAAGAAATTCTACCTAACAAGAATTCTGCAGCGAAGGCTGCGATCTGCGCGCCCGTCGGGGCAGCGGGACACGGAACAGGAGACGGAGCAGGCGACGATGTCCGGCCGCCACACGGCGAGGGCGCCCGGGGGGTGAAGATGCCGAAGCCACGTTTGCTGAACTGGGTTTGAGGCAAGCAGCAGGTCACGGACGGGAGCTGCTGCTGGGGCAGGAGGACCCGCAGGGACCCCCACTGCCGGCGGGGACAATGCGAGGGTTGGTGTCGCACGGCGGGCGGCGTCGCCCCCTGTCCCGAGGGCGGTGCCGGGCGGGGGCGGCCGCTGGGCGAGCGGCGGGGGGGTGCGGGAGCCCATAAAGCACCGCCCGGTGGGACGGCGCCGCGCACAGCCGGGCTGGGCGGCGGGACAGCGGGCGCACGGCGGGGCGAGCGGGGGCGCAGCCATGAGGGAGATCGTGCACATCCAGGCGGGACAGTGTGGAAACCAGATCGGGCCCAAGGTGAGCCTGAAGGG
>VZTH01003031.1:479-39042 GCA_013397815.1 Aleadryas rufinucha | reverse complement strand
GCTGCCGCGCGGGCAGGGAGGGGCGGCGGGCACGCCAGGAATCCCGCAGCTGCCGCGGCACCGCCGCCGCCCCCGGCCCGGGCGCTGGGCAGGGCCCCCGGTGCTCCGCAGGGCAATTCCCAACCCACTTCTCGCTTTTCCTCCCTTAGTTTTGGGAAGTGATAAGTGATGAGCATGGCATTGACCCAGCCGGAGGCTATGTCGGTGACTCAGCGCTGCAGCTGGAAAGGATCAATGTCTACTATAATGAATCATCTTGTAAGTGTGGGACGGGGAGGGGTGCGGGACAGGGCACTCCGTGGGAAGGGGCGCAGGAATCAGAAGACGACAGGCTCATAAAGCCATGTTGCACATGTGGCCATACTCCTCGCATGCCACCAGTCCCCCAGCTGTGCCCAGTTCAACAAAAAATATTTCTTACAAAGTATTAAGATGGTTGGGTGCTATCTCCCGAGACCCAGGGAAGTGGCACAAGGGGCTATCCTTAGGGTCTGGAGGTGGAGGTTTGTTTATTATTTAACATTACGGTAGGCATTTGCTCTTCTAATATGTGATTACTTCACCAATGCATCTGTTCAATTACTCCAAATTAACCTGTTGGTTGTATGAGCCCTCTTCTGTAGTACTCTGTCTTTTATTTTCTTGAATGAGAGGGTTGGGCCACAGGTAATAGAGGACAGAACAGGGATTCATAAATAAGATGCCAAAAGGCACCCAAGTCCCCTGAGTCAGTCTGCTTTTGAAAGGTGTTAGCAGTGTAAAACGGGGATCTGGAGTCCTTTGGTCTGTTGACATGAACCCGCAAGTGTGAATGTTTCATCGTTAATTCATATTATTTACCTGAATTTTCTTGGACAAATTCAACTTGACACAGATTGTTTATTTTGTGCTTTGTGGTAGATGTGCTGACTCCTACTGTTTGCCATGAACATCAAGTAGCTCTTTCAGTGGAGGAGAACCCTTCAAACATAAAAGCTTGTGGAGTTGTATTAGGATAACTTGAACATAAGCACTTCAGTCACCCTGAAATGCACAGAAAAGATTACCTACTTTCTTATAAAGAACGAGTAAACCAGTTTTTCCAATCAGAAACTCCCTCACATCTACTGCTAATAAAGAGCTTACAAAATGCAAATCTGTAGAACCTAAACGATGTCAGGTCTGTTTTTCAAGCTGAATTGATTTGTTCCTATGGAGCTGCGTTTTTCACCCCCATGATTTTCTGCGTAGGAAGTACTTACATAGGTATGAACTATATATTAGACTAACAATATGAGATGTAATATATTTGTGTATTAAAAGCTATAACTGTGTTAGCGTATTTCTGAACATTAAGGGCATGCTTGCTTTTTATTGTAGCCCACAAATTTGTACCAAGAGCAGTCTTACTGGACTTGGAGCCGGGAACCATGGATAGTGTGCGGTCTGGTCTTTTTGGTCAGCTCTTTCGGCCCGATAATTTCATCTTTGGTATGTGGATGTTTCTTTTTAAAAAACAAAGCTCTTCAACAGCTGTTTGATTACCACAGGAATGGTCAAAAAGCATTCAATCTCCCTGTTCCAAAGTGATCCTACTGAGAAATCCTAATAGCTAACAACGGAATTGCAATTATCTGTCAGCCGGTCAAAAGATACTGTTGACTGAAAAGGTCATTCTTCTGTGGATCATTCCTTCAGTTAGGAACTGCTGAAACTTTCCTATGGTATTCAGATAAAGTACATTTGCTTTCCACATATATGAACTCCAGAGAAATCCTGAGGCCAGTTCTTCACAACAAAATGCACAGAAATTCTGCAGAAAATGGAGGGGGGAGGGAAACCCTCAACCACAAACCAACCAGACTACTTTTCACTTGAATTCACATTAAATGCTTGAGCACTAAACTTTTTTTAGGCTGTGTAATTAAACTTTTTCAGCAGATCCTTGCAGTATAGTAACAGTGGAAGAAGATCAGCTGTAATATGGGAAACATACATGTAGACAATTACTAGGTTATTTTCTAGCATAATGAGGAACAGTCTGAGAGGATGTGGAGACATTCTGGTTTTGCAGTGTTCTTGCACAGGGTTGTTTTTGCTTTTACTGCTTTACTTTGGACTTCTGTAGTACTTTCCATCTAAGCTTAAAAATGCACATTACCCTTTCAGAGCATCCTTGTGAAGTATAGAAGCATTATCAGTACCTTTGCTCTAAAGGAGAAACAGCATGTGGAAGTTAAGTGAGCCACTTGCTGAAACAGGAAGTCTGAATGAAATCTACCCTGAGAACTTTCATGTCCTTTTAGTTTCCAAGTCTGCACTAGCCACAAACACATTTCCTCCTGACAAGGCAAGCTTAGGTTGGAACTTAGTTTGGTATGTTATGTTAACATAAGGAAGGAGCAATGCCAGGGACAGACAGAGGAAAGATAAACATAATTTGGGTGGTATAAAACAAACTTAAGTCTGGGTTGTTGGGGTTGGAGTCAGAGTAAAAAAGCTATACAGAACTCTTTAACTCTTTGACTTAGAACTTTATGGTATTCATGTTGTTCTCCTGTAAACTCCCTGGCAGTGATGTTAAGGGTCTCTTCCAAAGGAGCTGTAAGTTACAACAAGTAGAAGTAAGCTTAGGGAGAAAAGCCAGGGACATAGGCAGCTTTATGAAGTCTGTTTCTGTATTCAGGTTTTTCCTTTCATTCCCTTTCACCTGCATGAACCACACAAGCCCTCTAAATGTGAATTCACCTGACCTATGGAAATACCTGAACTGGAGCTTTACAGTTTGGCACACCACCAGTTAAGCCAGAGCAAAATCAATTCAGAGTGTCTTCAACAATAGTCCGGTTTGCTATACTCCCTTCCTGCCAAGATAACAATGAACCAACAGCATGTGATCAACTTGTATCTGACAGAGGCCCCTGCCAGCATCAGGCACTGTCCTCCCAACCTGCTGAATAATGTAGAATGGCTGAGCGCTGAAGTAATGATCTTCTGTGTCAAAAGCCAACAAAGCATTTTGTTTTCTCTTCTAAAAATCTGGCCTGGGCCCACAAAGGATTTTGTGGCCGAAGCTGTCAGTCCCATACTTGCTGTACCCCAGGCTGTGTGGGCTCATTCTGATGAGGATGTTTTCCACCTCTGCTTGTATAAACCTGCATGTTCCCATGTCTCCACAGCAAGTAACCACAGGCCATCAATCAGGATTTCATGCAGGTGTATTGAATACATGGTCACACACTCCAGATACAGGAATTTTATATCAAACCGGCAAGAGATTTGAGATGGACACAAAATAATCCTTATACTTTAATGTGTGTATTGACAAGGTAGTGGTTTAAAAGGTGAAGAACTGCAGGTGGATTGATCTTGCTGTATGAGAGCAGCAGGCCTCCTGGCCTTCTGACAGCACACAATTGCCCACCAGGAGCTGCTCTGAACTCTTACGTGTTAACCAGTTTCATTTGTACACTTTTGCATTTGTCATTCTTTTCTTCTGTACACCCTTGCTAGATTTGCTACAGAGATTTGCTACCACTCCAATTTAGTTTGTATGAACTGACGGGGGCAACCACAAAATAGCTGTCTGGCAATCAAAGGCAAGTTCGGCAGCCTGTTCACACCAGGCTTCTAAGTGTTAATATGCAAGCTACTGATCTCTTTTACCAGGTTTATCTTATATTTTGAGCAGTGAAGAGAGTAGAGGAGTGAAAGAAGATTGTAGGAAACAAGTGCCATTTTAGGGATTAAAAAATAAATTCACTCTTAGACAAATGGCTTCTCTGCATGTGCAGCTCAACCTGAACATGTGTGATAACCCCTACAGCATGTTCGAGAAAGAAATAGTGATGGAAGGATCTGGAGGTGCCAGGAGTGCAGATCAGTTGTGGGATTGCTTTATGTAGGCTTCTTTAGATCCTGGCAAATGACAGATGCAGGATGCTGGGGATGGGCTTCCACGACTGGCAAAAGATTTGCCAGGTCCTGAGTTTTGCGGGCACAGGCTCATTTTCCACCTAAAGAGTTTAGTCCTGGTGAAATTTGACCATTTTTATGTGTTTGCCTTAGATTTTCAGAGGTCAGGTAGGTAGGTACCAGATAAGTGGTGGGCATCCAGTAGAGTTTCACAGGATCATGATCATGATTTCCAGGTTTGTGGCAGCATTGTCAGAGCCATGGCACCTCCAGACTGCAGGTATTGTCATGGGTTAAGAAGTCTGGAGCTTCCAGGGCATGTTGTACATGCTCTGTGTTGTGGTAGTCTTACAGTGCTGTAGAGCCAGTGGTTCTGGAAGATAAGATAACTGGGTGTAGAAGCAGGAAACCTCCAATGAAAATGCTGGAGACCCTAGGCACAGGGCTGACTAGTGGAAGAAGTGTAGTGTTGCCACAGGAGTAGCTGATAATTGTCCTAAAATCAGAATTTATGTCCACTAGGAGATAAATGCCTTCTGCATTTTGGAATGATGTCTGCTTTTTTGTGTGCATCCTGAAGCTCTTCCCTATCCATAGCAGGGGATCTGCTCGAGCGGACTGCAGGTGCTTACAGACATATTTAATTCTGGAAGGATATGACTTTGTGCTTTGCCCAGCTGGACAGGAAGTGCTGAGCTCCCTAGGCTCAAAGAGAGAAAAATATAGCAACATACAGAACAATGCATTAACTAACCAAATACACCATGAGGAAACTGAGCATTTATGCAGTGAAAAAAAAAGTGCACAGTATTTCAAAAGTGTCCCAGCCAGCAGTTTCCCTGGTTCATATGTCTGGCACCAACACTGTGCCCTGGGAATTGAAATCAGATATGGTAATAGGAAGGTTGGGGAGGGTCTTGGGGAACAACACAGAATTTGCCAGCTCTATACTTAATTCTTAAACTATTGCTCTGTCTGAACACCACTCACAGGAACACCCTAAGTGAGTTCAGTGGCACAATGTATGTATGTAGTAGTCACTATGAGGAACAGGACTACTAGAAAACTGATTCCCCAATTTAATCCTCCTTGTTATCTAAGCAATAACAAAAGAGTGACATAGCAAATGATCCACACTGTTTATCTTAATAAACTGAGCAGCATATAAAACAAAAATGGAAGCCTTAGGGAGAAAAGAAAGGGCTCGTCACTTTTTTGAAATATCAGGAATCCAGTTTTGCAAGTCATTTTGCATATCCTGAAGAATAGTGAGTTTGTAAGGAAATCAGTAAAACCCAAAAGGCACTTAACTTGCACGTTTTTGAAATAATGTCCCTGAAGCTTCTGTTGATCACTGTTTTCATTCAGGTTAGGTAACCGTGAATTTAAAAAGCTATAGTTCCTGATATAACAAGTTAAATAGGATTCTGAAGCCCAGCTTTTCTTGAATGACAATATTTTCTCTTTGACTCACAGAAACAGTCCAAGAACCTTTCATTTTCATTGAGATACGTGTATCTGTGATTTAGCTTTGCATGCATCACAGTCCTTACAGACAGAAAGTATTTAAGTATTAAACAGTCATCTTGTGTTTACAGAATCATCAGGATTGGGAGTGTGAAAATTTTCAAAACAAGGACTTAAGGCCATCTTTGCATTTATGGAAGGTAAAATGACAACAAAGGAAAAAAACAAAAAAACACCTGAAGGCATTAATGAAAACTGCCAGAGACTATATAAAAAGTTTATGTTGATACTTCCAGAGTTATTTGTAGGCAAAACTGAAGAGCACAGTTATTTACCTGACAGATTTATAGCAGCTTTTGTTGCAGATATGAGTCCATTTAGCGTGCTGATATCAAACCTTGCCAATAATTTTGTATATTTTCTTTCCCTGTTGTGTCTTATTTTAGGACAAACTGGTGCAGGAAACAACTGGGCTAAAGGACACTATACAGAAGGGGCAGAGTTGGTTGACTCTGTACTTGACGTAGTAAGAAAAGAGAGCGAACACTGCGATTGCTTGCAAGGATTTCAGCTCACTCACTCCCTGGGAGGAGGGACAGGGTCTGGCATGGGAACCCTACTGATCAGCAAGATACGAGAGGAATATCCAGACAGGATAATGAATACCTTTAGTGTCATGCCTTCTCCTAAGGTTTCTGACACAGTGGTGGAGCCTTACAACGCTACGCTTTCGGTCCACCAGCTGGTTGAAAACACGGATGAAACCTACTGCATTGACAATGAAGCTCTGTATGACATTTGCTTCCGCACCCTGAAGCTCACCACTCCCACGTATGGTGATTTAAACCACTTGGTCTCTGCCACCATGAGCGGGGTAACCACATCCCTGCGTTTTCCAGGCCAACTCAACGCTGACCTCCGGAAGCTGGCAGTGAATATGGTCCCCTTCCCGCGCCTTCACTTTTTCATGCCAGGCTTTGCTCCTTTGACAGCCCGAGGCAGCCAACAATACCGAGCACTCACTGTCCCAGAGCTCACCCAGCAGATGTTCGATGCCAAAAACATGATGGCAGCCTGTGACCCGAGGCACGGCCGGTATTTGACAGTCGCCACCGTCTTCCGCGGGCCCATGTCCATGAAGGAGGTTGACGAGCAGATGTTGGCCATCCAGAACAAGAACAGCAGCTACTTCGTGGAGTGGATCCCGAACAACGTCAAGGTGGCAGTGTGTGACATACCTCCCCGTGGCCTCAAGATGGCCTCCACCTTCATTGGCAACAGCACTGCTATCCAAGAGCTCTTCAAAAGGATCTCAGAGCAGTTTTCTGCCATGTTCAGGAGAAAGGCCTTCCTCCACTGGTTCACCGGAGAGGGAATGGATGAAATGGAATTTACAGAAGCCGAAAGCAACATGAATGACCTGGTTTCAGAGTATCAGCAATACCAGGAAGCAACAGCAAATGATGGAGAGGAAGCGTTTGAAGATGATGAAGAAGAGATCAATGACTAAAAGAATTAGGTGTGCAATTTTTCCAGGCCAAATTCTCAGATCTGGATTTGTGATAATTAGGTTTGTAAATCCATACTTACATTAAAAAAAAAAAAATGAGTTTCAGATGTTAGAAGTGCTCTTCAGAGTCCATTTGGATCACTGTGAGAACATTCGGCATTTCTGGAAATCAGGCCCTTTCTATTCATGAGACAAATGCAAGGCATTCAGTTAAGACTTTGGCCTAAGAGTCTGAACATGGAGATTGCTAGTTTGGGATCTTTAGGGTTGTCATCCGTAAAGCTGTAGAAGAGAAGATGTAAAATAGGCATGAAAATCTACAAATTAGAGCTGCACTATTTTCATCCAGTTATGAGTAAGGAAATCTTGTGAGCTTGAAGCATTCTGTACCAAATGTACAATACTGAACTGCCAGAAACAAAATTTATTCGTAATAAAAGAAAAAGTTTTTAGATATTCTGTACAGTAACTGTTAACAGTGATATTCGATTCCAGTCCTCTAAAAATAAAATAAAAATGAATAGCATCCTCTCGAGCAGAAGTGTTCTGGGCAGTCAATGCTACATAAATATCCAGTGAGCTGCAGGCTAGAGGCTGGATTTGTGTGATGTGACTTCATCGTTTGCTGCTGCTGAATAATCACAGATGACATATATGAAATCCCTCCATTTGTGATGTGTTCATCGTGAATCCCTGGGGTTTAAAGTGGCACCCCAATATCTTGCTGGTCCCCTGTCTTCCTGGATATCTCCAGGTGCGGATGCTGTTCCTAACTCTGTTTCATCCAGCCCATGTAGCTGAAATCCAAGTATTCCACAGATCATGGTGGGAGAGGGGACGTTGGCTGTGCGCCAACAGATCTCACTACCTGGGTTTGTAAGTTCACCACACCTATAGATGCTGTGCATGTCTTGCCACCAAGATAGGCTAAAACAACTGGACAGGTAAAGGTTAAAGTACAAGAGCAGTTATCCACAATACTCAAAACAGTTGGCAAAATGAAAGATGAGCAACAGGTTTATCTGCCCCCACTAAAGCCAAGCCAGACAGGTCCCTGCCTAAGCCAGCTGACAAAGTGACTGCTGGGCATTCACTCTCCGTGCATGCTTTATGTTTCTGCTCATATCAATTAAACAGTCCTTCTCCTTTAGAGAGCCTCGACCAGAGAACACTGTGTCTACTTGGAGTCTCTTTTATAGGCCAGTTTCTAGGCAACAAAGCAAGCAAACAAAGGAGAAAACCTCTGGAAAGCCAAACTTTAAATGTTTCAAGAACTCTTGCTTTTTCTTCCTGCCTTCAGAAGCACTTTCCAAGCACAAGTGTTGCTCAATACTTAAAAAGGCACTTAACAAACACAGTGAAATTTCCAAAGGTTTGCTGCTCTTGACAGGATGACGCTTTGCTAGTTTGGGATTCAGGGAACGAGACAATACTTTAGGAAGCATACGAACCTGTTAATCACATAACCTGAAGCTGTCTGCCCAATTCTATTCTACGCAGAAATGGAACTAGCTTTAATCAAGTACAAGTTTTTCACAGAAAGTGCTTCAGAAGTTGAGACAGTTGCTGGAACCTGCCAACCAGACTGGCTTTGGCACGGAGGCAGAGCTTGGGAGGGCCTGGCTGATTGTCTTTAGTAGGATCATAGAGGAGTCAGCAAATTCACAGGGGCCACGTTCTTTGCAATGTCTAGTGATGCCTAAAGAATTTATGAATAGCCATAGAGCACCTTAAAATATGCATTTTATAAATGTGAGATGTGGCTATGTATTAATCACAGCATGAGATAAAGTTATAACACAATATGCATTAAAGAGAAATTACCATGCAGTACAATACAAAGCAAAATCCATTGGGAATAAAGTCATTAAACTTCGCAGTTTAGTTGATTCTTTGTAAATGGTTGACTATTTGCTTTGAAAGGGAGGAGAATGCCTTACAGGCTCAGAGCCTGCCATCACACAGCTGTGGTAGAGGCTTTCCAATTAAAGCACTAGCATAGTTTCTGCTGAATGAAATAGAATTAACCATCTTACAGTGTATGAAACTGGAATTTGCTGTTACACAGATTTCATAACTAGGTCCAAGTAATAAATTTTGGTATTACTGTGAAAAAAAAAAAGTTAATACTTTAAAAATGCCAGAAATCTTGACATTGCTAAATAATGGAGTTATTCACTTGGTGAACCAGCCTGTTCCTTATTGCATTTCATACACTTGACTTAAAATGCAGAATGCAGACTATGAGGCTGTGGCATCCAGACCTCACAATGATCCTTCTTTGACTCACCCATTCTTTCACATGTGTTTACTTGCAACTGTTTGATGTGAATTTCTAGAATGTGTGGAGGTGGAAAAGGCAAACTAATGTCCTCTTTAGAAAAAAGAGACAGCTCTTCCATCTGATCCTAGGGGGAAAAAACCCCTCCCACCCTAATGAACCCAGGAACCTGTAGCAGGAGGATCATCAGAGGACCAGCTTGTGCGTAAGCAGTAACAGAGCCACAGGAAGCACAAATGCTTCCTGTTCCTCTTCAGCCAATCATCAACTCTAATCCTCTTCCTTTCCTGAGATACAACTGAAAATTGTTTTAGTAGAAAGTTTAGTGAGCAATTCCTTCAGTTGCACTTCCTTTCAAATGACTTCGTGCCTTTTTCTTGGAAGCTTCTCTCTTATTTTGCAATCTCCATTTTGATTCCCAATTCCCACCTGGATTTGTTCCTCTTCTTCTCAAATTCCTCACCTCTGTGTTTTTCATTTCCCCTCTAGTTCTTCAGCCTAGTTTCTGGCACCTTTTATTTCTGTGCCTGGCCCATCATCTTTTTTTGTAACTGCTTTGCACCTGGCCACAGAGCAGTACGGAGCAGCAGGCTGCCAGGACAAGCCAGATCCCAGGAGGCCCAGAAGTGCAGCTCCCAGCACTGCCCAGACACAAACACCTGTGTCAACGCTAGGTTGAGGGGAAAAAATGGCAACCCATACCACTGACAGCACTTGAAAACTGGGAGTGGGCGAGGTGTTGCCTGGGAAGATGGTGTGGCATCAGGACAGAAATTGGGATCTAACCCAAGGGGCCAGCTTCTTTGCACAGTCACTCTGGTCAAAGGCAGCAAGGAATGGGGCAGGCCCTCAGCTCACAGGCAGGAGAGTCCTTGCACATGTCACCTTGACCAAACCCCCTCAGGCTCTTGCTTTCTCTGCACCCCACGATTACTGCTCGGATTACTGCTCTCCATTCCTTCTTGCACTTGTCTTGCCCTAGGAAAAGGTGGTCAGCCCTTGGGAACAGGGTCAGGTTGGGAAAGAAGGTCTAGATCTGCTCCTTCTCCTGGTGCTGGGAGGAGCATGGAACTCAACAGCTCCCTCAGTGCTGCACAAGCCCCTGGGAGCTGAAGCAGCACTGCTCAATGCACTTGCAACAAAAATTAATCTGGCATTATTGGCAGCCACAGCACAGACAAAACTTGATTTTCTTGATTTATGTTCAACCACCTGACATCCTGAATTTGGGAGCTGAAGGAGGCTAGCAGTCCTCTTCAAAGAAGCAGGTTGCCTAAACAGGTTTTTTTGTTGTTTTTCCATATCTTGTTTTGATTCCCAAAATCCCAATACTGTCAAATTCTGCCATTTTTGGCATAAAATACTAAGACCTACTGATGTAAGGCTAAGCAAGCAAGTTAATGCTCTAAAACAGAGCCAAAGGTAAAGAGGTAAGGCCATTATCATACACTTATTAATTGCATGCTGCAACAAAACAAGAGTGGAATTTATAAGTAGACACAAACAGGGAGTAAGAGAAATTGCCTCCTGGAGATAATTCTTTCAGTCTGGTAGTGCCATTGTGAAGAGTCGGGTTAAGGGTTTTGGGGGCTGGGTGGTTGATTGCTGTGATTTCTGTTGGTTTTATTTAGCAAGGAATGAAGAAATGCAGAACTCTGACCTTTACTGTATAAGCCCAGATAGTCCTCAGCACTGGCTACAAACTGAATACCCCAGACAAGAAGAGTTCAGCTAAAGTGGGGGGTGAGAAAAGAACAAACGAGGCATTAATGCAGATTACATGTAAGATACAACCCTAGAGCATAAGTGCAGAAATCAGTCACTTTTTATCATGTGTGAGAGACTTGAGTTTTATAGAATTTTACTATTGCAATAAATCATTCTAAACTTTGACTCCAATAATTAAGGAAATGAAGTTGTTTTTTCAGGCTGCTTTCCTGTTTATCATTCTTTCTTCAACAAACTCAATAACCCAAGCATTTAACAACTAAAAATGCCCTGTAAATACACCCCAAATAGCTGTATTTGCTGTTTCCCTCATTCTTCTCCACTGTAAAGCCAGGTAACCTCACAGATGGAAACAAGTTCTATCATGAAGAAAAAGAAAATCCAAAAGAATAATTTCCATAAATAATTTAACTCAAATAACTTTAGAACCAAGGGTCTAAACTTTCAGACAAACTTTTTCCTTTGTTATCCTACTGCTTTCCAGTATGTTGCAACATACAGATGGAACCAGTCACTAGTTATCCTTTTAACCTGCCCTCTGACTCATCACCCTTAAAGGATTTTTCATCCAGCAGAGAAGATTGGTTCCTTTTCCTTCCCCACTTAACCACCACTCCACCCTCCAACCATGTTTCCCTGTCTTCTGCTGGGATAGGCAGACAGGCCATTAATTTTTGAACAGCTGAATTCTCCAGCTAATGAATCCTTAGCATGCTGCAGACAACCAGAAGCAGATTACTGAGACAACTGTATTTAACTAACCAGGGGAAAAACCCCATTGCTTTAGGTTAAGCAAATGAGTATGAAACTCTGACAATCTGATTTATCACCTTTGGTTTTGGTTGCTGCTTTTGGTATTTGTGAGCACAACCCTGTTATTCTATTTTAACAGGGTTTTGTATTGTTCTGAATTGTACACCAAGAAACCAGCAAAAAAAGGGTAAGCTTTGTTCAGAAAAGTACTGTTTTTATTGACTCAAACTGTATTTACACAACACATTCATATGTTCAATATTTTACAGAACTCTGTAAAAAACTGACTGGTAAAACTGCAGGAGCCAAACAGTTTCAGACTTAATTTAAGACACTGAACCATGAGTACATTTTAAGATATTTAAGCAAGTGTCCAGTCTTACTATCAACTTACATGGCAGTTCTCTGTAGACAAACTCTAAAATCAAAATGATGTGAAGGGTCAGATGAAAGAGCTGATAGTTTTGCAAAGCTAGTACTTTGTACGACCAGACTTTCACATTTGACAATGCATTTTATATGATTCTTTTTCTTTTTGGAAACAGGTCACATACAGGTATAGTTTAGATAAATAATCAAAAACCCCTTTGATTTTTGTAAGCTTACAGGCATTTAAAAAAAAAAAAAAAAGACCAGTGCCACAAAGTTTGTGCATGAATCTGAACTGTTTCAAAGCTTGAGAGGCTTGGTTCTGGCATTTCACTGCAGTTCAAATCCCATGTATGCTTCTCCAGCTGACAAACAAAAGATGATCACCTTTTACCGGTGAACTGAGGATCTCACACATGTACATCGGAAGCAGAACATCCTTATCTCATCCCAAGAGATCACTCTTCCACCCATCCCTAATACAGTTCGGTTGAATAAATATTTTTTGTTTTGAAGTACAAACTGGGTGAGTTTGTTTCTCTCTTCCAGAGTGCAAGTCAACGTGGGCACACACTTCACAGTTAAAATGGCATTCCTCCTCTGATCTGCCTAGCGACCTGTTCATCTGTTGTCTCCTCTTTTTCTTTTTCACGCTCTTTGTTCCAGTCTTTAAGGCCTTCTGGTAGTGAAGTATCCTCATCCAAACTTCCTGTACCTTCCACAAATTCTTCGTAAGTCGACTTTTCTGCAAATGGTCTTGGGCCGAGCAAGTCGAGCATGTCGCTTTTATCGAGCACTTCCTTCTCCAGTAGCCGCAGGGCAACCTGGAATAGCACAAGTTATGTCACACATATAAAATACCTAAGATGGCTGTCCTGTTTGAAAGAGTTTTTTAGGGCACTTAATTTGGCATTGATTAATTTTGATAGAAAAACCAGGTTGTTCAGAGTTCACCAGATACAAGATTTTTCTTCCCCTTGAGCATTTAGGGAGAACAAATACAATTTTATTTTTAATCCTGCTTTTAAGATTAAGCAAAGTGCCCTCACTGTGGGTCACTGTTGTTTTTATTGTTGCAGCTTTCCACTTCTGCCAAAAGGCTCCTGATGCAAGACATTAAGCTACAGATGAAAACAAGTTTCCAATGGGGATGGCTCAGTCAGGCTGCTGTTGTATTACAAGCTCAAGAGCGCCATAAAATACCAATGTGTGAATACTGTACCAGGGTAGTTTGCAGCCTTGGGTCAAGTGAGCTCATTGTTCAGCAAAAACCACATTCAGTGATCTTTTTTGGGATGCTGACCCATTACAACAGGATTTATGGAGCCCATACAAACTTGTCTTCTTGTCAGTAAGCCTACTGGATACCTATCCTAGAAAATGATCCTTTTGCTCTTATCAGGTTTTGTGGCACGAAGAAAGGGAGTATGCACAAGCTGAATCTCGGCTGCAGCAAGGCAGATCACAAGCAGCCAAGGGACAGGACCAGAAGAAGATAAAGATACTTGTATTAATGTTCAAAAGGAATTCAGAGAAAGGAAGTCATATGAACTTCCCTGCTTACAAGAGCTTCTTTTAGCCCAAAAAATTTGGATCCTGGTATTTCATCTTTGGGCTTTAAAGTTTTTTATTTGTCTACCACATCTACTAAACCCTATGTTAGTAAGCAGACTCTTCCCTCCAACTTCCCAAATGAATATTAACCACATAAGCAGGGAGGGATGTTTAATCATGCTTGTGAGATGCTCAGAGGCGTTCCAACACAAAAGGAGGTTTTTATTAAGTCTTGTGACACATTCTCAAGATTACATCAAATGGGTTTTGAGCAAACTTCCTCATATACTTACATAGTCACTATTTTAAATCTAATTCAGTTCAATTCAGATTTTGGCTTATCAGCTGGAACTTAGTGGCTAAAAATACTGTAATGCTCACCTTCTCCACCTCTGCTTTCTTCTCAGTCAGAAGATTCAGTGTTCTCTCATAGGCAATGTTAATTAGCGACCGCACTTCTTCATCTATCAACCTGGCAGTTGCCTCGCTGTAAGGTTTCTCTAAGACCATGTCTCCTTGACGAGGAAGATCAAAGGAAATCTGCCCCACTTTCTCATTCATACCAAACTGAACAATCTGAAGGAAAAAAAAAAAAATCAAATAAACAGAGGAGAGACAGCAAGATTTTAGGGTATGTTGATATAAAATATGGACAACAAAAAGGAAAGGAAGAAGTCATTTTGCTACAACCTAATCTTTTCCTATAACATCAAACCTTCCCTGAAACTTAAGTCTACCTAAGTTAACATACATGTGTTGACTTTCACTTATTTCTTTTTATTGATTAAAGTGAAGGACACAAGTAACAGCAGTTCAAAGTGGTTACTAGTGGTATGTATAGTGCTTTGCTGTTTAAATACTAAGATATTACACAAAAAACCACTTCAGCCTTCCTTAAGCAGTAAAACTCTTCTCCTTTACAGAAATATAAGTGTTTTGTCAATTCAAAATACTTCTAAAGTTCAGCATATTCTACTCACCCATAAAGATAAGCTGACTTAAGCACTAAAGTAGAGGGTCTTGAGGATTTTTTTCTATCAAGTCCAAAAATCATATGCTATTCCTTATCCTAAGACACTTCTCTACAAATGTGAAAACAATTCTTATCTTGCTTGACTCAGTACCAAATACTGACTTGTCCAGTTGCCAAATATGGATGTTTTAAGTCGCATTTTGCTCCCGCAGAGGCAGAAGCAAGTTCAAACTGCTATTTATTTATTCACCCCATGGCTACTATCAATTTGATGGTTACTAAAGCAGCACTTCAGTCTAGTGAGATCCACATAGGTATGACACCGAATATTCAGAATTCAAAGAGATCTCATCATTAGAATCAAGCCTCTTAACCTGCTTCCTTAAGAAAAGTTTGACAATTTCTTTTGGTTAACATGTACAAAAGTCTAGAAGTAGACTTATTTTATAAATTTAAAATTGAACAAGAGTCACTGAAGATCCCATAAAATTAACATGATATCATTTACACATTTACTTCCAGAACTGAGGCTACAAGAAGCACACCTGAGACCGGGAAGTAGGTGGGGTATGGGGAGAAGCATGCAGGGGAAGATAAGTGTACTCCAAAATGTCTCTTGCTCACCTTGTGAGTATCTTATGAGATAACATCTTTTGTGCTGATGCAGGAAATGTAGTAACACACCTGTATATAGCACACAGCTACACTTAGGTGAGTCACGGCATTGATAAGATTTTAAATTACTCATCTACATTAGTTAATATGATACAAACACAAACTGATGTCTTAATTCCCATAGCCTTAACTGACATCAAATAGTGCTTTAATACAAGGTTGTCTGGATTTCAGGTGTGAATCCAAACTGAATCTTCACACTGGGCAACTGTAAATGTAGGATGATATGATCAAATCTGAGCACTAAATTCCCTTTTAAAATAAGTATATAATTTCCACATGTAATTGAATCCAACTGGATCCAACTACAACATGCATGCTCCTGTGGGCAGATGTAGGGCAGTAATCAAAGCCTAATGCATGGACTGCTGTTGTGAGACTGAAACAAAATACTTGAGTCATCAACATCTCTAGACAACATCATGATGTTTATTCATGCAGTGTTTTCTGAAACTAGGCTTTTGAGGGGTGTACCTGATGAAATTGCATCATATCAAAATAATAGTTAGGTCGGAGATAAAGAAAACAGTAAAGGAAAGAGAAAAGTCTCACTTAAGTCCATACCTGAGCATATGCACTCTGGGTCACCTTCTTCAAATCGTCTTGGGCACCCGTTGTAATTCTTCCAAAGAAGATTTGCTCAGACACACGTCCTCCCAGAGTCATGCACATTCTGTCCAGTAGCTGCTCTTTGGTATAAAGATACTGTTCTTTGGGCAAATACTGAGCGTAACCCAGTCCTTTACCACGTGGAATAATAGATACCTACAATCAAAATTAACAGAGTGCTACAACTAAACAGTGTTAAAAACCATAAAGCATTCTTCAGTTTGACTTACTTTTTAATACCACAATCTACACCATACTCACCCTTGAGGTTTAATTCAGACATTATTTCCGTTTACAGTTTTGCCCCCATTGTGTTTTATCCTTAAAAGCCCTGGCTAGCTCTAAACTGGGATAACAACTACTAGAATATCTGGAAAAGAAAGGTAAGACCACTGTCATATCTTCTCTAAAAACTGTATGATTTTTAAAGACACCATTTTAATTACAATCCACAATTCCTTGAGAGTTATGTATTGGGCATTATGTACTCTGCAACAGACACAGCATTTTTCCATCTCTAGCATTCTGAACAGTTTAAGGAGTCTCCACATTTACTAATGACCTTTCTTCTAGCAATAAATTGTACAAGATTAATTTGAAGCTTGAGATGAGATTAAAAACACAGCTATGCAAAACTATGAAAGTTAAAGTAAGTTTAGGAGATTGGGTGCTTTTTCCTTTACCTTCTACTGGTCAAGCTGTGAACCCAAAAGAAAGCAAATTGAAACTAAAATTAAACTTTTATAGTTATATTCCTGAGGTATACCTGTGTAACCTGGTAAGACTAACTTAAACCATTGATCAATATTGAAAGCCTCAGAGAAAAAGCAGCTATCAAGGCAGGCAGACTCATGGGAAGATCAGGTCTCTCACTTTCAAAGGACATTTACACTACAAACTATGTAACAGCTAAGCCAGAAAACAGTTAAGAAAGTTACAAGAAATGAACCAAAATGTACTCTAAAATTGACATACTTATACTGCTTTTTTTAAGATTATATATTTTAATATCTTCTTAACATTAGGGGGGAAAAGAAACAACAAAGAAAAAGATGTTGTCTACACTACTGTTAAAATTACAGGTTCAAATTAGCCTTCTTACCTTTAAGAGTGGGTCAGCATGTTCCAAAAACCACCCTGCAACTGCATGCCCTGCCTCGTGATATGCTACTGTCTTTTTCTCCTCTGGCTGGAGTACTTGAGTTTTCTTTTCCAAACCTTTGTAAAATAAATTTGATTAACAGTTTCAGACACACCTTTTTTCTCTGAAATCCTTTACCTCATTTGGGAAGACGGTGAGCAATACTTAGAGGCCATGCATATGATCTATTGAAAAAGTTTAAAAAACTCCCAAACTTGCAAATTTTAGAAATTTGCATCTTCCAGGTTTCACGGTAACCTTGTCCTTTATTAAACTTTCTAGTTTCAAAGTAAGTTCTTAAGAATATTCAAATATTCAAATATTTAAATAAAACATTTGCACTTTAAAAATCTCTTGTAGACTATTTCAGGCTAGAAGCAGTTAAAAGCACCCCTAAATCCAAACAGCTTTTCCTCTTGCCAGTTTGAAGAAATTAGAGAAGTGTCCTGATGAAATTTCTCTTTGTACCCCTTCCTCTATTACAGAAGTCAGCAATATAGACAGGATAGTTCTTTTCTAGATCTCAGGTGTGTTTAGGAGAGGAAAAAATCCCCCTTGAAGAACAGGACAAAGATTCAAAGCA
Source organism: Aleadryas rufinucha (assembly GCA_013397815.1). Lineage (NCBI taxonomy): Eukaryota > Metazoa > Chordata > Aves > Passeriformes > Aleadryas > Aleadryas rufinucha. The sequence goes on along the minus strand of VZTH01003031.1, from coordinate 21,505 downwards.
TGGCTTCCTAAACATATAAAAAAGGAAGTTGCCTGTCGTACCACAACTTTTGAGAAACAATTGATACAATTCACCTACCTCCAATAACTCTTTCGATTGCTTGCTCAAAATGCTTTTGGTTTATAGCATCTGAGAGATGCCTTGCAGCAATTAAAGCAGCTTCATTACAGACATTAGCAATATCAGCACCTAAAAGCAGAGAAGGTGAGAATTACTGATTTATTATAATTAAGAATTATAATATCATTATTATATTGTTATATAATTATTATAATAATTAGGAATTATTATATAATTAAGAATTATTATCCTTTTCTACAATTTTCTCTGAATTTAGTATAAAGATAATTTTATCTATAACTAGTTTGCTATAAACTCTCACTGAGCTTGAAAATTAAAGGTAATGTGCTCTGAAATAGCTTAATTATTTAAGATATATTTAAATACAGGTACTGCAGTTATAGGCTTTAGGACCTTTCTCATAGGTAGACAGTCAGCAAATAAAGTTTATTACCAGTGAAGTATTTGTTTGACACATCCCACCTTCCTTTTCTGTCTGCAACAGATTATACTTAAACTAGTATATATTTAGCTGCATGCATTTCCTACATGTGAATTCAGTATAGTTCAGATATTGGCATACCTCTAAAAGACATCCTTTCACATTACTGATTTAAAGCCTCCATTTTTTGTTAAAACTATTTGCAATAATGCTATTGAGATAACTTAGTTTAAACATCATCACTGTAGCTGCCAGAAACACTGACAATCAAATCTCAGAAAACCAGTTTTATATAGACCAAAAACCAGTGAAGAATTCACAAGTCTTGAATCAGTACGGATGTGAGAACTCTCATTACTGGCTTACAATGTAATTCATTTAAAATCTGTGTTGACCAGTAGTTGAGTTCTGCACTGGTTTTTGGGTTTTACATCCAGAAACATGAATTCCCCTAAAGAACATGCACATAAACTCCACAAAACCCTGGTCTTCTCTAGAAGTGTTCAAGAATGCAACAAACAAAGGAAAGGACAAACTAAGGAAGAACATACGCATGAGTGATAATAATCAGAAACTTCTCAATTGCTTGTACTGAAGGCAGAAGAAACTGCCTTTTCATGCCACTCTGACTAAAGCTGACAAAACTCGAAACTCTCAGAAACCTCCTACTTGCTCAAACAGGCAAAGAGAATTTCAGGCTGTGCCAGTAAATACAATGAAATAAAATGCCATCCAAAAGATCAGGTGCAAGAAAACCAGAATTAGTAGGGAAATCAAATATCTACAGCTTAAATAGTAAATGGAGAATAATAGTGGTGTTAGGAGTCACTTACCAGAAAACCCAGGTGTTAGTGATGCAAGCTTTCTTGCTAGGTTATCTTTATTTAAGACAGTGTCTAATTTCAGAGGTCTAAGGTGAACTTTGAAAATGGATGCTCTTCCTTTTATATCTGGGGGTCCTTTAAAATGAAAGACATGGTTTTACTTTTCACACCCACATATATTCAAAATGAATGTGTGCAAGAAAGTTACATATATAACTAGCTGCAGTGACTTCAGAAGTATTCTACAAACTCAGGATGATACAGGCACTCAGGTAAACTTACCAATGTAAATCTGCCTGTCAAAGCGTCCTGGTCTCATCAGAGCAGGGTCTAAAATATCTGGCCTGTTAGTACCTGCCAAAATTGCTACATTTGTGGTTGTATTAAATCCTGTTAAAGAAAAGTGATAAAGAGAAAAGCTGTGTAAATATAATTTCTGTGGAAAAAAAACCCAAAAACAGAAATAAAAAATCTGTCCACTTTACAGGGTCATGTGGACTGACAGTTTAAGAACTGACAGTTTAAACAAATAATCTTAAAGCTGAAAATATTTCTATTTATTGCTGCATTGTCCAGCTTTTCATAACAAGCAAGAAAACGGCCTTGGGCTGTGCTTTGTGAAGTACTATATCAAAACCTGCTTTATCTTCAAAATACAATAATAGATTAACTGCTTAGGAAATTGCAGAACCAGCATGGCTAGCTGTATTTTGTTACGGACAGACTGGTCTCAGCGCGAAGAATTTTTTGGCCTATTCAACTATGACAAAGAGTTAGGAGATAAAGAACCTTCATTCTGTTTCTCTGAATGAATTTTAGTAAAACACCAGGCTGCAGCAAAATGAGTCACCATTCTTTATTTTAGGAAACAAGGAAACAGACACGATTTGGATTTAAGCTAGAATCCAAATCTTGGTTAGCAGGTCTGAACAAGCATATTAGTTCTTTCCAATATCCTTGCTATTATAATGTGGTATTAGACATTAAATACTCACCATCCATTTCTACTAAGAGCTGATTAAGTGTGTTCTCTTGCTCACTTTGTCCTCCAAAGTTGCCCCTTCCTCTCTTCCTCCCTACTGCATCTATTTCATCAATGAAGAGAATGCATGGGGCATTTTTACGAGCCAGTGCAAATAAGTCTCTAACCTTAATAAAAGAAAAGAGAATACATCAGACTGGTTTGTAACTCTTTCGAGTTGGGGGGTGAGGAGGAGAGGAAGAGGCACATCAGTAACAGTAACAATATCCCTATAACTGGATATGGCTCTGAACAAGCCATCCAAAGCCTTCAGCCAGCTCTCAAGGCAATGATACGTTATGTAATTCCCCTCCAAATATTCATTTGGAAGTTAAATTACTTCTAGAAGTCTGGAAAAAATATCCAGGACATGAGTAGACAGCTGAAATTTTTTTTAGACTTTCATATTTTAAACAAGGCATTACCTAACTACTGTGGTAGTTGCAGAACAATCTGACTTGACTTTTAATGCAACATTGCAATGTTGCTCTGCTTGCAAACGTATCAGAAGGACCTCATTAAAACCAGTTCAGTGAGTCAACAGATCTACAACTGAGGAATCGAACTGGAGCAAACAGGAAATGAAAAATTAATGGAAGAATTTTGACCTGAATGAGAATTATATGCAGCTCAGAGTTTTACTACTTTATATGTTAGTGATGCAATTAGAGAAGGCTTCTCTGATGACAAAACAAGTACAGCAGACAGGAAGAGATGCAAATTTTGGACAGTAGGCTGTACCACAGAAAGTCACCCAGATTTTCTGAAAAAAGTACAATGAAGGAACAAGATAAACAAGTATCAGATGTTTAAAGTGAACTACCTTTTCATTAGAATAAGAAGAAACCCAGAATCATACAACTATTTTTAGTGCATATGCATTATGGAAACTAAATGTTTCCATAATGCATATACACTAAAAAACCACCAAAGAGGCCACAGCTGTGTAAGCAGTTTTAGTTGTAGCACATCCCAATTTACAAATGGTCAATTCAGCATCACTAACAACTGCCTTATTTAACAAATTAATAGGAATTGAAAGCAAAACACTCTCTCATGTCGTTTTCTATAGGCATCAGAAATTATCAACAGTGTTGAAACCTCGATTCCCAGCCAAAATTGTGTCAACAGATTTCACTGGGTAAAAGCACTTGCATAGACCGGTACAGAACGGTTAAGTTACTTTGCTTTGGGGCATTTCAGGTATCTACTGACAACAGAAGTCTGAGTATCACTATTATTTTAGGATACCTAATACTTTCCCAAATTTTTATTACCATAAAGTATCATCAGTAACTTGTTTATGCCACTTAATGTGTTTTTAATGAGCTATTTTAAGACAGTTAAGGCAGAAAAGCACAAAAATATATTAGACATATATTTGGTTACTTAACACATGTGATCTCCAGAAATCAGTCACTGGACTCGTATTTCAAGCAGAAGCTTATCCATGTGTCCTAGAAAACTCTTTACAGCTAAGAGTTTGAAACTAAAAGAGAATAAAATTCTTCAAAGAAACAGGAAGGATTTAGAGCAGGAGGAGGCATTCCCATAGCAGTAGTCAAATGAGCTACAGATTTCTGATCCAGCTAGTAAATTTACTTCAGATGAGAGCTTGAAGAGTGCTGTTTTGTGTTCTCAAGCACCTGAAAAGAGGCACATCCTTAATGGCCTGAAACCAGATTCTGAACTGCCATAGTAACTTCTATTAAAGATACAGCTCTGATTTTTTTGTTTAGACGTGCAGCTGGCATCACTTGTAAGAAGTCTGGATAGAAGAAAGAACTTCAGCTCTAATCAAACTGTTTGTCTCCCAAACGTGACAACATCCTTTCAACAGCCAGTACTGAAAGAAAAAAGAAAGGCCAAAGACTTACTCGCGCTGGGCCCACACCAACAAACATCTCTAAGAACTCTGAGCCGTTGACTGTGATAAATGGCACATTGGCTTCTCCAGCTGTAGCTTTAGCCAGAAGTGTTTTCCCAGTACCTGGGGGACCTGTCAGAATTGCCCCCTGCAAGACAAACAGGTATATTTTCCTCATGAAAAATACAGAAATATAAGAAAACATAGAAAACATTTTTCTTATAGAAAATATAAGAAAACATAGTATTAAGCCTATGAAATAACATATTATGATACTGAGTCCACTGGCTTTTCTTCCACCACAGTCAAAATCATGCAAGGAAATAACTGAAGATTAATCCCTCCTTTAAACAAGCAAAAGGAAAAACAAATTAGATACAATACTGCCATGCTGTCTTAGAGTTACATGAACAGTGTTTTCTTTGACTGACTTATTAAACAAGAAAAAGGAAGGTGTGTCATCAGGTGGGCTCCCCTGCCAGCACAGCCGAAAGGCAATTCTGTAATAAGAATATGCAAGATTGATGCTATACCTCTGTGTGTATCATTTCTGGTCCATGTGAACAGATAAAGTATTCCACAAGGCAAGTCTTCTGGCACCACAGTTACACTGCTGGCACTTAATGCCTATTTATTTTTTTTCTAAATGTGAGAAGACAGAAGCTGGAAAGCATTGCATATGTAAACAATCCTAGCACAGTTTAGAATACTGAGGACTACCAGAAGAATAAAGTCTAAGTCATCATTCCCTTACCTTTGGAATTTTTGCTCCCAGATCCTCATACTGTTTGGGATTTTTCAGGAAGTTAACAAACTCCATTATCTCTAATTTGGCCTCCTCACAGCCAGCTACATCTTTGAATTTAACATCTATTTCATCCTTAAGGACTTTGGCTGTAGTTTCACCAACACTGAAAAGTCCACCCATTCCACGCCCTGCCCGACCTAAGCCTGCAGGACCTCTTCTTAATGTGTACAGCAATGAACCAATAATCAGAATTGTAGGCAGCAAACTCAGGAGAAATGATCTGTGGAGAAAAACAAACAAAAAAAGAAAAACATATCACAAAAGTCCATTGCTGCAAATAACACGTAAAAGATGTTGGTTCCATCACAAGCAAAGAAATTCAGGACTAATACTCGATTAACTTGTAATGTTTGTATTTCTGCAGGTTGTTCAAATGGGAAACAACCAAAATAAATTTGAGAACAAATTGTTATATTGATAGTTGCTTGTTTTGAAACCAACCACATCAAGTAACATTGATGAGTTTAACAGAGAAAAATTGCATTACCTAATAAACAGAAGGAGTTTGTTTTTTCAAAGGCATATTTACAGGACTAGTTATGTAAATGGTTACATCCTCAAAATAAGTTGTATTAAGTAGCATATAATCAGTGTATGTCACTACTTCAAGCAGAAATTTCTCTCCAAAATACACGCTCTTCTCCTCTTACATCTTTAATTTTTTTACTTTTTTTTTCTTCTTTCAATGTCTCCATTTTTCTTTTCAAGGTTACAGATTTTTTGGGGGATTTTGGTTTCCTGGGGTGTGGGGGTTTCTTTATTATTCATTGTCCATTGTCCTCCAGCTTTCTAGCACAGCTCTGTACAAGCCAAAAACCCTAACACAGTCCTCTTTATCATAGTATCTGAGCACTGTACAGATTTTTCTGTGAGAAGGAACAGCTTCAACAAACAGCTCACAAGACATTCTATCCACATTCATCAAAAACAAAATGCAGAACAGAAGCATAATCGTAAGTGAGCACAGGATTTCCAGGCTTTACTGACAACCCACATTTCTGGGATAAAGAGGAAAAGAAGGATTTTCCCCTCTACTATGGTATTCAGCAGATTCTGATCCAACAGGAAACAGTAGGACTTTGATTATATATATAGCTGCTGCTCTCTCCTGTTTTCTGTGGCATTCTTGGGGCAGAGCAATATATAGATATACACATGAAGGACAAAGGACCAGAGCTGTGGTCAGAAAGAGGGATTCAGGAAGTAAAGGTCTGTACAAGGCTGAAGAAGGCACAGGAACTGACCTACTTTTCACAGTCTGTCATAAGAAGCCTCAGGCCAACATGCAGTCTTTTCACAAAAGCACTGTGTTGCCCTGACCATCACTTTTTCCCAGGTTTGTTTACATAAGGGCTCAACTGGTTTATTCATGCACCATCCCTAAGAGCATGCTCCATTACAAAGAAACAGAAAAATGAGGCAGGCAGTGTGTAGAACAGGGAAATAAAAACCTCTCTCTGAAGTTGCAGGATTGCCCAGAGTTAAGGCCACCATTTTTCCTGTTGCCACCAAGACCAGTAGGCAGCAGCAGCTTGGTAAAACACACTGCAGAAATAACCAAAACATTCCCCTCCAACCCCCACACCAAAACAGGCACACCAAACTACCAAGAATGAAAACACAGGAGAGGCAGCAAATAAGCCATTTTCATTAATCACATGAGCTACTACACCCAAAGCTGAACTTCCTGATAATGCAAAACCTATTCCACAGACACCAACAGGAGTAATTTTTAAACTGCTCACTTAGAACCAAAAAGAAACCAGTTCTTGGGATACAAGATTACATTTGTCTTCTAAGTCATTTAGAAAAATACATCAGGGAAGCACTTTTACTGTCTTCTAAAGTCCAGGTCAGTAAAATTCAGCTACATAAGGCTAAGAACACAAAGAACATAAATCTAGTATTAGAGCCATTATTCCCTAATGGGGAAGCAACAATGCTGGAAATCTGCTGTAAATCAGTACTATTTTTCTTAACAATTAAGAGCATGACACATCTTCCAGTTTCTGCTAACAGGCAGGTTAGTGTGATCCACTTAATCACCAATTTCTTGCTTTTTTCCAAGGCCACAAAGTTTGACTTATGCTGATTTTTGGGGCAGACATTGATGCCCAGAATATATCAGCCAATATACTGTAGTTCTATGATATAATTTGTCTGTTTAAAAGTCTACATGAGCATCATCTCTGGAGCTCTACTGCTGTGCCTGGCTAACTCTTGCTCTAGTAAAACTCACTGGGAGGAAGGGCTTAAATGAAGAAAGGAGTTATAGTAAACAAACATTTATATAATAAGAAGCCGTATTTAGAGTAAGAGGATATGGATTTCTTCATAGACAAAGTACTGAACAGCTTCTCTTACAGTTAACACTCAAAAATAAACCCAAGCTGATTGTTATTCTGGTAATACTGCCACCTAGTGAAGCATAAGGTGTGTGTATTACAAATCTACTTCTTTGCTGTAAACACAACCATTTTTTTACCAGCGACTTTTTAAAGCAACTTCTTACCCATCACTCTCTGTTGAGTAGACTACAGGCAATCTGTTCTCCACTTCTATTCCCAGATCTTGCTGCACAGTCTCAAGATTCCGTTCAAAAGTGTCCACACTACCGATATTAAACCAGACGTACTGCTGGGAAAAAAAGCAGAGATCACCACAAAGTGCACTTCCACTACAAGCCAACTTCTTCTAGTCTGATAATTCCTTGTGCATGTGTTAGATTTGGACCAAATTTAAGTTGCCTGATCAAGTCTGTAAATGATGTAAGAGACACACAATAGATCTGAAGCCTCCAACCTGAATACATTGTATCTGTCGTTGCTTCTGCAGAGATAACGCCCAATAGTTTTGGGGCTCTTTAAACAGATGGAAATCCTGGCATTTTCTCCAGAAAAAAACCAGAAGGGAGTAATAAACAGATCTTTGCAAGGGAGCTATATAGTCAGAACAATACAGAGCACTGAACCTGGAAACATAGCAGTCGTGCAACTTATTGTTTCATCTGAAGGTCTCAACCCTTCTGATTAAGAAAGGCTTTTGCTTTCCTTAAGAAAAACTTTTGCAGTCTGTACTAGCTTTAAAGTAAGCTGTCTTCACAAAAAAACAGCATGAAATTTATCATAGACCAGAAAAAAAAAAAAATCCAGACATTACTTTCAAAATGCACTGAGATCTGGTCTTTCAGGAAAATCTCCCCTTTTGCACCATGACCTGCCCGACTTGTCCCTTCTTACCCTAACACTGAAAAAAGAAAAAACAGCAGTTAACTGATTGAGAAATGAAGGCAACTGCTTGTATGTGGGCTAAAGAGTAGGTGTATAAATAAGCTACACTGAAACCCACCGATTAAGTAACTGCTGTAGATTTCACTTTACGCAGGAGGGACTTGCAGACCTTATTTCAGAAAGACAGCTAAAAAAAGCTCCACCACCTAAGAAGAGGTAACCTAATAAAGCTTTTCTAATGCTTCTTTGAATTTTCCACATTTTCTATGAAAATTTTCTTTATTTTTTAATAGGTCTCTGCCACTGGGTATCATTCTTTGGAAAACTTTCACCTGCATTAGTCTATTCCTCACCATACTACTAAAAGAGCAACTCCATGAAATAAGTACTTTGGAAACAAACATTTCTTTTTGTTTTCTCAAGTAACTGGCTAAAAGCAATCTGGAACAGAAAAGACTCAAAAGTATGTATAAAAGTATATAAAAAATATTTAAGTCTGATTTTCTTGAGCAGATGGAAACAGCAGTTAAAAATACAGAAACTTCAGCAATTTCTTGCTCTTCCTATTTAAGTATCTGTATTAAAGAGCACAGTGCTGGAAAGGAATTACTTGTCATAGTTTAAAGGTACCTCTGGCAAAACAATTGGTACAGTAAAGTGAGAAACACACAATGTAGGATAATGGAACAGTAATGCAGAAAATATGTTTTAGACTAAGAAATTATTAATGCTCCAGACCAAGTTCCTGCCTCAAACTTTACCTAAAAAGACTGTTTTGCTGCTTCTAATGTCTCATGTACATGTATTAAAAGCGTTTACCCATTCATGAGGAGACTTTCCAGGAACAAAGATGACTCTAACAAAGCGCTTGTTCACCACTTCAAGTCTGTCCACCTGTAGGAGGAGAAAAGAACCAAACCTGAGTGAAGAGTGTACACTCACTGCGCTTCCACCACAGCTAAGAGCTTCAGATACCAAATGTGAATCTGGTTTCCAGTCAGCAGAATAAAATCAATCATGTATATCAGAACAGTTCCACAACCTACAGTTTGCCATTAGGAATCACACATGTAATCAGGAAAAAAGGAATACTGGCACATCAGAATTCAGATTGAAAGACTGACATCATATACCCTTTTCTCAAGGAAAAAACCCAATGCATGCCTCAGCAAAAATCAGTTACAAGTGAAATAGTTAATACTTAATTGTCTCAGTGGTCAAACACCAAAAGCAGTAAGGTATATTATTCCAAACTCTTATAGCAGCTTCCAAAACAAACCAAACTGAGCAAAATGAGGGAAATCTTAACTTTGGTCTTACAACTGCTTTCCCTAATAGAAAGGGCTTCCTGTGCTACCACATTAAACACAGTAACATCAATTAGATAAAGAAGTATTTAGCTGAGGTAACAGATACCATATAAACCTAAAAACTGCGCTGTAGGTTTAGCCTATACCTACCATAATATTAATATACCATTAAGCTCTTTTTTACAAATCTCCTCCAGTGGTTAGTCTCTTGGATTTGACAGGGTCTCTTTACAAGTCAACTAAGATTTTTCCACTTTTTCTTCCCCTTTCCATAAAACAACTGGTTTCAGCATTTTTAAAGCATTTAAAACTAGCAATCTAGTTCTAGAAGTTCAGCCTGAACTGCACACAGGTTAGTAAGGTTGTTCCCTGAACTGACTACATGTGGCCATTTCTGGTAGAATTGAAGCAAAACATGAGCTAAGAAGTCACTCTAGAACTAACCTGATTTCACACAGCTCTACCTGAACACCTTTGTTGAAAAGCACACGACCCCAGTAGTGCAGCCTTCTCCCCACCGCTACGGCAACCAGCAGCACTTGATAGCTACATGTTTAGTTCATCTGAATATCTACTCTACATCTTACAAAGATACAAGAAACTTGGTTTTGTGCTATGGCCTACTTTTACAATGGTTTTCTGCGAGGAGGCTTCAGGCTTTGTTCATTATAACAGCTAACTCTGTAAAAAAATTAGTTTAAGTGTCTTACTGTTTCAGAAATTTAATCAGTAAGGGTTTTTTCACAAGATGTACACCATCACCAATTCAAAACAGGTCTGATTATAAGACAGTCCAGGCAGAAGGTGAGAAGCATGCAGAGCGGCTCTGCAGAGATCAGTTAGAAAAGAAAGGTAACAAACACCCTGTTCAGCACTTTATCAAAGTAAAGGAAGGTTAATTTTGTGTTAACAGAAAATCCCTCTAGGTCTGAAACCTAGAGGACGAAGCAAACCAATGCTTTCCTACTCTGCAGGCGAGGCTACAAGCAGGGAGGGAAGAGAGCAAAGCACTAGTGGCTCCTGAAGTGGAAAAAGCCTGTGCAAGACACAATCTCCTGAACTTCAGGGCATCACCAACCTATCACTCCAAGTGTGGAAAGCTGCCAAGTTCTACAGAGAGATAGGATATTGATGATAAAATTGATTGCTCCAGTAGTGGCTCCAGGTAAGAAGAAATGAGAGGATAAAACAGAGAGGAGGCTACTTTACAACACAGTCAAGGTGATTTACTGTCCTTGAAGGGATGCCAATGTATTGTCCTTGAAGAGATTCTTCCATTCCCCACCCCGCTCCTTTCTGTTCTTGCTGCTGCTTCTCAGATTTCCCAAGGAACTGATTTCAGGCATGAAAACAAGCAGAAAACCTTTTCTTTCAGAGGGATAGGCTCATGCAAGTGGTAATGTTAGGAGTAAGTTTCTTCCAAAGGCAGCTGGCATGTCTGCTTAAGCCATTTGGTCAGCTTACCTGTACTGTAAAGCCATACCCAGAGAGACTGTGGCTACACTGCCCCTTCAAACCAGCATCCACATCAGCTATGCAACAAAAGTTTTGTCCTGAGCTGCTATTCCCCCTCCTCTCTAGAAATGACATAAATCTTCACCCATCTATCCTGAACATCAGATCTAGGAACTGATTAAAATGAAAGCTAATCCCTTTCTCCCTCAAAAATTACTCTGAGCCAGTTCTCGCTCTACAGACACACGAACACAAGCATAAGTGCGGAGGCAGAAATGAGCCTCTTCAGCACTCTGATGTTTCTTATTGATTCCCCTCCCTACTTACCAATCCTTTAGAAAGGTAGTTGTTGACAAAGTCTTTCCAGGTGATTTCTCTCCCAGGGACCCTGAAGAAGAAGTAGTATACAACCATTGTCCAGAAAAAAGAACTTCCCACTACATACATCCGAAACTCCCTGACATCCCATGGAATGTCACCCTAGGAAATGGAGAGGGGAAAAAAAAATTAAGAGTCTGTAATACAGTAAGCATATAGCAAACAGGTTCTGGTATCTCCTTGTGGCTTCAATTCCCTGCCCTCAAGGTTGCCACAGACAATGTCCAACAAAGGTTTGTTTTGTTGTATGAACACACTTCAGTAATTTCAGACAGAACTGAGAATTACAGCAACAGAATATCTTTAAGTGTTTTACAAATAGTAATTGAACAGTTTTGATCTATTAACTACTTTTTTTAGAAAAAAATTACATTACTTTTCTGCCTCCATTCTAAAACAATTATCCTTGGTCTCCAGGACTGCATGCAAGACTGACAAAAAAGAAAGGAAAAAACTAACAGAAAAAAACCAAACCACAAACAAGAAGGAGGAAAAATATTATGTGCACCAAAAGTATTCTTTATATTCCTGTACTATCAGGTGCTATCATATTTGTGTTACAGGTAAGGGCAATAAATTTCAAAAGGAAACTCACATAAGTATTCCATTAAGGTCAGAACAGCTAAGAGCAAACTACATTTAACGAGCATTGTGTGGTCAGAAAGTTTTACAAACTGACACTGAAACGAAACACAAGGCCTTTAAAGGTCTGAGGCTCCACTCTAAGAATACTGACCACTAGCAACCAAATTTACACAGCTTAAACTTCATTAACATTCCTGAACCAGAGGTAGGTGCCTCTGGAGTTATGCACAAAACAGTTATTCATGAAAGGCACTGGGTGGGGAGCCACCTAGAGCCAGTTGCTAAGAAATGCCTGGCACAGGAGGCTTGAGCAAGATTTAGGCAATCAGAATATGGCCCTAAAAAGCAAAAAAACATGCCAGGTTATTTCAAGAAGACAAGACAGTAATATAAAGAAAGATATTTTAAGGTCAAAACCTTCTGTAATCTGGTCCACCAGTTAGTTTCTTCTTTCTTGCCACCTTTTTTTCCACCACTGCCACCTCCTCCACTACTAGTCCCACTAGGTTGTCTGGAAGCAGCTTGCTTTGTTTCTAACCAAAAAAAAAAATTTCTTTACATTTTATACCAATCTCACATTACCTTTTATAAGTTACATTAAGGAGATGCTCTGAAAAATGTACTAGTTTGCAATACTACAAGAATTAGATGATGCAAGAAACAGCATTTTCCATAGAAAACCAGATATATAGCCCATTAAGTGGCAGAGAGACATAGTTATGACCAGAAGAAAGGTCTGTTAACTTATAATTGAGGGACAGCATTCCAACTGAAGCATAAAAATAAATACAGTTCCAGAAGATGAACATTATTTTGCTTTCCTATCATGTATAATAAAAAAAGACAAATTTGTACTTCTAATTAATCTAGTACAGAAATATCTTCCCTGAAAAATAAAGAAAAAAACTAAAACCCAAACTCACAATTGTTATGCCAAAATCTAATTTAATGAATACACATTCCACAAAGAACTGAAGTCAAGCAGCTTTTTTACCTTTTGTTTCTCCGGGTGTACCTTTAGTTCCATTTGATTTCTTCCCATTGGGAAAATATTTTTCAAATCCTATTAAGAAAGAGGAAAGGAGCTCACAACTGTTTTTTATTTTACAATTCTGTCATCACACTTCAGTAGTCACAAGCTGAATGAATACACCAGCAAAGCAGCTAGCAACATACAAACTGTAAAACCAGCTTTGTTCTTGAAAAGCTCTACCTGGTCTCCATACTACATTGACAAGAGAATACTATATGTATTTAATAACCTGATGTAAAGCTATCTTTTAACTAGAGATAGAGAAGTTTAGTTCAACAGAAAGTTTCACTGCACAGTGTGAAGTTGAGCAAACCACACTATTCTTTAATAGCTCCTAGAAATCCCATCAATCAAATGTTCCATCTCAAGATTAAAGGCTCATTAGTAGAAGAACTTACTTCCCCACAGACAATAAACCTAAATGGCACGTGAGTGCAGTCCTTAGCAAGGTATGTAAGCAGCCTGCCCCGTTTCACAAATCAAAGTTATAGTCACCTTTGGGAGGTTGAGAGAAAAGCCTCCTGCAAGCAGCAATTACACTTGCCAAGACAGTGCTCCTGTCAGCAGTAACTCCAGGGGTAACTTGTTCACAGAGCTGAAAGATAAAAAAGAAATATAAAGCAACAAGAACATGCCACAAAAAATCTTCAAGCTCTCTAGTAGAGACTTGCAGCTAGTCAGATGCTACTTTACAACAGACCTTGTAGTAGCTGCTGTGGGCCGGAAAGTAAGACAACAATGGAAACAGAAAAGTTCATCAAATGAGTAAATTCTACAGCAAGGAAATTTTAATTCTCATTGTTAAGAACAGAGTTTCGTCTTACACACAAACAAAACATTCCTTATTAAAAGAGAAAAACCAAGCAGAAAACACTACAAGCTATAAACATTAAATACACACTGATTTCTAGGGGAAGTATTTAATCACACCAGCTGAATGATACTTAAGTGCAACATTAACTGTGACTGTCCAAGCATGATGCACACAGTGCTGAATCATGTTTTATCTGCAACTTTTTTTCAAATAGTTAAGAAGTTGTAGCTTCTCAATAGGATAGACCTGCTTGAATCCAAAAGAAAGGGATATGGCAGACAATGCTTGCATCCAGCTAAGGAACCAACATAGAGGAAGAATCTCAGTTCAAAAAGACCTAAAGCCCTATGTGGGTAAACATCCAGTTATAAAACCACAACAAACCTAAGCCTATAGCACCTCGTCCTAAGGCTGTTTACTGTTATTCATCATTTAAGTGCAATGAGGGAAATTTAAATATTTAAACTCACTAATTCTTAACAAAATTTTGCTACTGTAGCTGAATACTTTAAAAACTGTAAACTGCAATTTTATTAAAGAGGAATCATACCTGATTTTTTCAAGAAGGACATATTTTAGATAAAATCCCATTCATAAGCTTTTCCAACACTTCTGAGAAACAAAATATCCATACCAAGATTTCCCCATAGACTGACTTTCATTCTGCCTCCATCCCCTTCTGCCCCATAAAGGTGCTCAGTCTCCTGTCCTTTTTAATTAGGAGCTATTTACCTTAAGAGCCACAGAGATAGTAAAATGCAAAAAATAAACAACACTAACTGAAGAGCAACAGGTCCTGAAAACATGACTCCAAGTATCCTTGCAAGACAGCAAACATCCGCCTGGGACTAACACCTCTAGGACTACATCTGTGAAGGAAAGCTCAGTGTTATAGCCAAGGTACAGTGCCTGTAAACGAAAACTTATTTTTGCATATTAAAGAAACTTTTGATTACTCGACTGCACACTAGAACCACCCTAGGCATGCTGCCACTCATTAACTGAATACTGTAACTCTACTGAAATCTTCTGTCTGGGAGCTTCCCCTCCACCCCTTATTAAATGATGAAATACATTAGACTTACTTCGAGCATCCCTGTAGTTCCACTTGCTGGAACCAAGAGGAATACCAGAACGTTCTCATTGCTTGCTTTTGCTGTACACTGAGCTAAGAATTCTTGGGCTGCTCGGTCAAGCCATTAATTTTGTGCCTCCGCATGTCTCTGAATAAAACCTGATACTGAAAATCCAAGAGGGTATTTTACTGATTATGAGAAGCATGTGCAGTGCAGAGTCTGGAGAGAAGCTAATGTAGAGAACAGCTACTAAGTCCAATACACTATGACCTCCAACACGAGCAATTCCATCTGTGCTCTTAGAAGTTTTAGGACAAGCGAGATGCATCCACATGGGCAATAAAAGAGCTTGCCACAGACTATGCACAGTTCAAATACAGGCAGTGAATGCTGCAGCAACTGCTGAAACTCAAAGAAACAACTGGGTTTTCTCCTACGTCAGTGGTCTCCTGTAACACCCAAAAAGTAGGGACTTAGTTTTTCTGCAAACTCAGATTACTTTTTATTTGCAAAGAGACTGGAATATTCAGAAAGCTTTACTCCAACTAAGATAAAGCAACTGCTCATGTTTAAAAGAAAAGTTTAAGTAAGCCAAATCCAATTGCCTGGCTCAGCTACACCAGCATATTAAGTTATAGTTTAAGTGAAGGAGAAAGAAGGGTAAACAGATGGAGCTTTGGGGCAGACCTGAATAATGGGACTGGCTTCTTGCTGGATTGTCTCTACAGATCCTAAATTCCATGAACACACGCAGTCACCTGTCAAGTTAATACGCAAAGAGCTGAGTGCTTTGAAGTTGCTTTGTGAGAAAAAAGAACAACTGACTTCATGGCATGTTCAGTAAATCACCTGACTGCCTCGAGAAAAGACGCCTGAGAGGGGACCTCATTAATGTCTTTACGTATCTGAGGGGAGGGTGCCAGGAAGATGGATACAGGCTCTTCTCAGTGGTGCTGAACAATAAGACAAGAGGCAATGGGCAGAAACTGATGCACAGGAAGCTCCTCCTGAACAGGAGGAAAAGCGTCTTTACTGTGTGGGTGACTAAGCACTGGAACAGATTGCCCAGAGAGGTTGTAGAGTCTCTCTCACTGGAGATATTCAAGAACTCTGTAAAACATCAGCACAAAAACTCATCATACTGATCCTGATACAGGGCCTGCCCCTGGGTTGTCTGGCAATGGAAATGCCACAGCAAGCTTAGCTGATACAAGCACACCCACTGCCTAAACAGAGAGAAAGCAAACAGAGCACATTTTGACTGGATGCTGTTTTGGGCTGTCTACCAGCAAACTCTTGCCAAGTGTCTCCCAGTCAGAGGCAAAAAATTTCACTGCATGTAAAACAACAACAAAAAAAATCCGATTTTTTTCTTTCAGGCAAACCTTGTGACACCATCCTAAAAATCAAGACTTTTTAAAATGTTAAGTTCTAGATAAGTAAAATACACAAAGGTCAGTTTTAGAACTAAAATAACCCATAAAATGTTACTAGTCCAGAGAGCCACATAAACCCAAGATCACAAGCAGAATTACTTAAAAAGTTTACAAAATTCCATAAGCACAATCCATTTTTTAAAAACTGAGGATACACAAAGCAGGAACAGAAAGTCCACTTGCTTAGCTACACAAATAGGATAGAGAATCCATTAAATCTAGAAAACTGGAAGTTTACAGTTTTATCCATTATCAAGTTCCAAATCAAAGTAAAATTAAGCTGAAAGTCTTAATTATCTAACAGCCACCAAAACATTACATAAGAACATAATGGGCAGAGGTGACAACATACAACAAAAAGCTGGTAAAGAAATTTAACTTAACACAAGTTACTTTCTACATGCGTAAATAATGACAGGACAAGGGAAAATATTTTTATACTAAAAGAGTAGAGATTTGGATTAGATATTAGGAAGAAATTCTTTACTCCTAGAGGGTGGTGAGACACTGGAACAAGTTGCTCAGAGAAGTTGTGCATGTCCCAACCCTGGAAGTGTTCTGGGTCAGACTGGATGGTGCCCTGAGCAACCTGGTCTGGTGGGAGGTGCCCCCGCCCATGGCAAGGCGGGGGGGGGGTTGTAACTAAATGATCTTTAAGGTCCCTTCCAACCCAAGCCTTTCTAAGGTTCTGTGATTCCAAGCTACTCAGCTGCTCTTTAAAAAAGATCAATTTTAAAAAGTAATGGATTTTATGGAACAAAGATCCTCATTTTGCTGCCTACACACACAGCCAGAGGCTAAAATGAATACAAAGTCCCCTTCCTAAGATTGATTTCAAGTAAGAACTCATTAAATTTTATTGAAAGAAACAAGAATTAGCTTCCTGAGAGATCAAGAGCACTACTGAGAATAGTTTATTTATTGTTTATTTATTGTTGAAATGATGTTCAGCTCTGATCAAACAAAACCAAATTCATCATGAAAAACAAACCACATACTCATGCTGAGGACAAAGCTACTGACATCCTTCTCTGTATTCATCGCACAATTATCACTATACTAGAGATTACCCTCATACCTATAAAGGTGTGGCTGTTCACCACTCTATGCTACAGGAAAACAAAGCAATCCTCTCAAGATGCCAATGAAAGCTAGAGGAATTAAGCATCTTCCTTTTCCCAAGGAGCCGCATAGGCCTGTCACTCCTCCAATATGGTAGGGCTGTCAACAAGCTCATACACATCTTGTAATAGCTGACAATAAAGGCCATTTTACTAAGAATGATCACTCTGACACAATGACTTATCAGTTAATACCACAACAGTAGGTGCAGATCTATGGCACCATTGCACCGTGCAATCCTGGGACACAAACAACCAGGCTTTTTTCCAGAACATTGACACCCAAAACAAACTGCTCAGTCATCTTTAACATTTCAGTCTCTCACACAGCCACAAACCCAACGCAAACCATTACCCTGAGAAAGCAAAGGAAGAACTTTGGAGTTATGTGGGACACAGTACCTGGGAAACCAGTGGAAACCTGGGAACCCTCCTCTATGAAAAGAAGCTGAGAAAGCTGGGGCTGCTCAGCCTAGAGAAGAGAAAGTTGCACAGAGAGCTCATAGCAACCTTACAGTATCTGAAGGGGGTCTACAGAAAAGCCGGAGAGGAGCTCTTTTTCAGGAACTGTAGTGATAGGACAAGGAGTAATGTGTACAAATTGAAAGAGTAGAAATTAAGTTAGATATTAGGAAGAAATTATTTACTGTGAGGGTGGTGAGACACTGGAACAGGTTGCTCAGAAAAGTTGTGGACACCCCAACCCTGGCAGTGTTCGAGGCCAGGCTGGATGGGGCTCTGAGCAACCTGGTGTAGTGGGAAGTGTCCCTGTCCATGGCAGAGAAGTTGGGACGAGAAGATCTTTAAAGTCCCTCCCAACCTATTAACATTCTAAAATTCTATAAAATACCGGCGGGGTGCAGCAGCAGCTCTGGGGCGTCGCCTTGTCTTCCTTCTGCAAGACAACTCTCCTGCAGCCGAAGGAGCCCGCAGGTTCTCCCGCACGGAGTCGGCTGCCACTTCCATCCCGGGAGGCGCGGCACTCCAGCCCGCCCACTCACCCATCCACCGGCCCTCGCTCCCCGCCTCCTGGAAGGGCCGGTACCGAGCAGGCCAGGGCTGCGTCCTCCGAACGAGGTGAGGACGAGCCGGGGAAGGCCACGGGCAGCAGAGAGACGCCCTCGGCTCCGAGCAGCGGGGCGCCTTTCCCCGCCCCGGGGCCGCCCGCCGCCGCCACCACGGCCCTCCCTCGACCCCCGATCCCCGTCTTCGCTCCTCACCTGAGCCAGGCAGGGCCTTGCCCCCCCGAGCAGGCCCCTCCCGCAGAGCAGCTGCTGCAGCGGGGCCCCGGGCAGCCCCCGGCGGCAGCCGCCACCCCGCGCCAGCAGCAGGTACCGGTGCGCCATGGCCGCCCGGACCCGCCGTCACCACCGGCCCGCGGCGCCTGACGTCACCGCGCGCCCGCGTGCATTTCCTCTACGTCCGAAGGGCACCCTCCTGCCCCGCCCCCTGGCGGTGGCCGCGCCCCTCAGGGGGTCATGCGCGTCTTTCCGGCCGCGCTCACCACCGTCAGCCCCGCCCTCCCCGGGGCGGGCGCGTTTCACAGAACCCCGGGATCAATCGTGTTGGGAAAGACCTCTGGGATCATCGAGTGCAACCTGTGACCCAACACCACCACGTCACCTAGACCATGGCACTAAGTGCCACGTCCAGGCTTTCCTTAAACACCTCCAGGGACAGTGACAACACCGCCTCCCTGAGCAGCCCATTCCGATATTTAATCATCCTTTCTGTGAGGAATTTCTTCCTAATGTCCAACCGGAACCTGCCCTGACGCAGCTTGAGGTTATGTCTTCTCGTCCTATCGCTGGTTGACTGGGAGAAGCGACCCCCACCTGGCCACAACCTCCTTTCAGGCAGTTGTAGAGAGCAATAAGGTCACCGCTGAGCCGCCCCTTCTCCACGCTAAACACCTTCAGCTCCCTCAGCCGCTCCTCACAGGACGTGTGATCCAGACCCTTCATTAGCATCGTTGCCTTTCTCTGGACACACTCCAGGACCTCAATGTCCTTCTAAACTGAGGGGCCCAGAACTGAACTCAATATCTGAGGTGTGGCCTCACCAGTGCCAAGTATAGGGGGAATATGCCTGCCCTGGTCCTGGCTGGCCACACCGTTTCTGATACAGGCCAGGGTGCCACTGACCTTCTTGGCCACCTGGGCACATACTGGCTTACATTCAGCTCTTGTTGACCAGCACCCCAGGTCCTTTTCTGCTGGGCCACTTTCTAACCACTCTGACCGCAGCCTGTAGTGCTGCATGGGGTTATTGTGGCCAAAGTGCAGGACCCAGCACTTGTTCGTGTTGAACCTCATGCCGTTCGTCTCCGCTCATCTTTTCAGCTTGTCCAGATCGCTTTGCAGAGTCAAGGGTGTGGGTGAGTCATCAGGGCACAGCCCAGCCCAGCTTGGCTAGCATCACTGAGAAGGGCAGGTTTCCTCGCTGCCAGGGCCAGTTTACTCCACAGTAATCTTCTACAAAGCCTGGAGGTGGGAAATAAGGAAACCTGTCTCCTGTTTTTGCCCCACTAGGTAAGGCATTTCATATCAATGTGTTTGCTGTAGAATGAGTCTGTGCAAAGTCCCCTAGGTGAACTCAGGCTTTTGGTGTCATCACTTTTAAGGAAACATCCCAGTCTGACCATTCATGAGACTCTCTGAGAGTCACATTCCCAAGGCCAGAGACTTTCACTGCTGGAGCCCCTTTCCAGCGGCAACTCCAGTGAGCCCACAGGTGCCCCACTTGATTCCCCTCACACACTCAGGCCAGGTTTTCTTACTGGATCAACCCCAGGTTTCTCATGGCAGAGTCTCAAATGTCTTGTTCCATAAAGAAATTTATTCATGGTGCAGTAACACAGAAACAGCCCCAGCTGGTGCCTCTGAGAAGGGACCCCCAACAAAGGAACCCCTAGGCTTCTATATCCCCACAGTCCAAGCCACATGCAAATTTTGCTCTTACTCCCGAGTCTTTGCTCCTGCTGCGTCTCCCAGTGTCCATTCACCTGGCTGGCACCATCAAAGGGTTGGCAGTTCTTGGCCTCTTGTCTCAGGCTCCCACCGAGAGCTCCATCTGCAGCTTGCAAACGGAGCTAATGCCCCACAAGTATTCCTCAACAATCACTTCATCCCTGGGCACAGGCCTGCACATGCTGTCCCTGGCTGTGTGTCATCCCCATGGCTGTTATTAGGGTGTTTAATCAAAACTCCTGGTTTGATTAAACCAAAATGCTGGTAGCTCACAGAATCCTAGAATCACAAAATGGGAAAGGATGGGACCACAGGGGGTCATTGGGTCCAACCTCCCTGCTCAAGCAGGGTCATCCCAGAGCACATTGCACAGGGTTGCATCTAGATCGTTCTTGAATATCTCCAGTGACAGAGAATCCACAACCTCTCTGGGCAATCTGTTCCAGTGCTCGGTCACCCACACAGTAAACAAGTTCTTCCTCGTATTCAGGTGGAGCTTCCTGTGCATCAGTTTCTGCCCATTGGCTCTTGTCCTATTGCTTGGCACCACCAAAAACAGCCTGGATCCATTCTCTTGGCACCACCCCTCTATATATA
>VZTH01003024.1:0-26229 GCA_013397815.1 Aleadryas rufinucha | reverse complement strand
AGGCCTAAAGCAAACTGAGATTATTGAACTGAAAACTGAACAATATTTTCAGCTTTCCAAACCTAGAAATGCTGCTGGGTCAGTCTTCAACGCTGTCAGTAGAAATGTTGTTGAAGGCAAGACTTTGCTGGTATGGGCTGTGTGCTGTAAACTGATTCTGGCTTCCTAATTATTCATTAGGCTTCTGGGTTGTTCTTCGTGGCTGTTTCTCTGCAGAGCTCAGAAAAAGAGATTTATTTTAAATTCATGACAAGACTGCTGCCTCCAACTAAGTGTGACAGTATTGCAGCTGAAGGAATTTCCCAGCTAGCAAATAAAGACTATTTTTTTTTTAAGCTGTGCTGCCAGACAACTCTGAATTTATAGAGGCCTTACTGGTTTTGTGTATGGAAATAAGTTGTACTAAACCAAGGAAGAGTCACTCAGCAGAAGCAGAGATGGGAGGTTTGTTGATGTGATTTGGAAATTCACTGAAGCAGTGCAGTGTGTTTATTAAACAGCTGGCAGAAGAATGAAGAGGGGGCACTTGGATGATTTTGTCTGTTGGTGGAATCCTCACCAACGTGGAGCTTTGCCATGAATGCAGCATCTGTTTTGACCTGAGGAATCATGTGGAAAAGTCTTGTCTTTTGTGTTAATCCTAGAACAGAATCCAAGTCTGTCATTATTTGTGAAAAAACACTTTCAGTGTGATTGTGAACTCAGGGAATAACAGCCTAAATCAGCTTCCTTCAGCTATAAATGTGGATGTTAATGTCTGTAGAGGGACATAAACACACGTTAGGGAAAGCAGGATAAACCAAATTGGATTTGGGTGAGTATTTCCTTGGTGCTCCTTTACCCAACCTGCAGAGGAGCACCAAGGTTTGGGATGAGAAGTGGTGCCTCCTCTTGGATCAGTGGAGGAGGCTGAGAGAATGCAGATTTTTTGGGAACACCTTCAAGACAGAGGGGTTTGACACGCAAGCAGCTGGATGAGAGCTCAAGGGTTTGTTGTTAACCATCCCTGCCTCCCTCAGACCAGTTAGACACAATTAAACACTGTAAATCAAACTGGGGGCAGGGGCCATACTGGGAATACTTGAAGCTGGACCTCTTTAAATACATGGGATTGAGGAGGGAGAGGTGTTTTGTCTCAGAGACCACAGGCAAGGTGATAATTCTGTCATGAGCCAAAAGTGCTGCAGAAACTGGGGTAACACTGCCTGCCAGCTGTGGAGGAACCTCTGGAAAATGTTTTACCAGGTACTGATGTGGCTGTTCCCTGTGTCTCTGGGGTTACTTCTCAATTTTGGAGGATTTATGGACTGAATTAGACACCTTTTCCTTCTCCTTTTCCTTCTCCTTTTCCTCCTCCTTTTCCTCCTCCTTTTCCTCCTTCTTTTCCTCCTCCTTTTCCTCCTTCTTTTCTCCTTTCCTCCTTCTTTTCCTCCTCCTTTTCCTCCTCCATTGCTCTGTGCAGGCAACAAAGTGGAAATGGAAATAGAACCATGTTGGAGCATCACACAGTCCTAAATTATTTCACTGCTGTGCTCTTCTAAATGCCTGGAGTAGGGATTTCTCCAAGTCATCCCAAATTCAAGGATTTACAGATTTTTCAGAGGCTGCAAAACTCTTTTCACAAATTGGAAATGTCTCAAATTGATAGAAATCTGAGGGTTTAAAAAGCTGGAGTAGTGATTTCTTGTTACTTTTGCTATTAATCACCACGTGGTCTGAATTATAATTAATCCCTGTGTGGGTACCTTGCAAAGGGGGAACTGAGCACATCCTAAACCCATTTTGCTGTGGAAATGAGCAAAGTTCCAAAATACTTCCAGGAAACAAAAGGAGTGAAGTTCAGAATTGTATTTGGAAAAAAATATTATTATTTGGTACATTTTAAGACTACTTCATACCTTGACCTTGATTTGCTTGTGTCTGTGACCAAAGTCTAAAAGGAAGGAATGAATATTTCACTTAAATTATTGTGCAATTACTCTCACATCATTGCTCAATTTTCAAGGCTGGGCCACTTAACTAATTCTTTTAATCTCCTGGTAGTTACCAGGCTTTTAGAAGCCAAACCTACAGAGCACAGCACCAAAAAGGGAGAAGGGCAGAAACAGGGAAAAAAGACTTTTGGCTTTTCCCTTTCTCCCCTCTCCTACCTTGCTCTACTTTTCTTTCACTAAACTTCAAAAAACCCAACTTACCTACGGGGGAGAGGAGGAGGAAAACATCCTACTGGTAAATATTGAGGCAAAACTCCAGTTTCACTGGAATATTTGTGGGAAATTAATTCTCAGAAGTGCCTTTTGCCTTCCTGTACTGTACTGGCTCGGTTGCTACAGGAAAATTCAGGACAATCCCTTCCCAAAGGGAGGGATCCCAGAGGGAAAAGGCAGTGCTGCTTCCAGACGGGTGTCACGTTGCTGCTTCATTCATTGTGTCAGCTCAGAAG
The DNA here is from genome assembly GCA_013397815.1 of Aleadryas rufinucha. NCBI lineage: Eukaryota > Metazoa > Chordata > Aves > Passeriformes > Aleadryas > Aleadryas rufinucha. The sequence continues at coordinate 23,786 of VZTH01003024.1, read as the reverse complement.
AGAAGCAGCTGTTACAAAGTCCAGGCTACTGAAAATAAGCATAGAAACACATCATTTATTCAGCATTAGCTGTGTTTTGTGCATGAATGTGTCTCCTATGCAGAATAGGCAAAAACCAAAGTATTTAATGGTGGTGTCGCAGTCAAAAATCACTGAACTTTTAGGCCTTGTTCCTACAACGGGTCCTGCCACGTCACGTACGAACCACTTCATTACCAGGAGGTGTTTTTTAAATGTTTTCAACTCTTACTTTCTGAATCACTGTGAAAATAAAGGCACATAGACATTTCAGGTTGGGGGTTTTGGAAAGGGGACTGACCCCAAGTTAAATTGAGGTGTATGGAATTCGTGCAGTTGAAGTGCTGCTTGGCAATATAGAATGACTTCAAAATCTATATTGTGGCATATGATTCAAGTAGTGCTTTAAATACAAGGAAAATTGAGTTGTTTGAGTTCTGATTGGGGAAAGAAAAGGGATTGTAACATATTTGATTTCAGACAGGTTATGTGTTAGATACAGCAGGGGGGGAACAGTCTGGATCTAGCAAGAGTAAAAATCCTTTTGTTTACTTCCAGCAAATGCCATCCCTGTCACTCAGGTTTTCCATCACTTACCTGTTCAGTCTCCTGTTCGGTGTCATTTCATGAAAAAGGACTTCTGTATAAATGAAAACAAATGTATATATATTTTTTTTCTATTGAGATTGTTTTGTTCTGGTGTAATATATTGTCCTTAGAACATCATGTAAAACTGAGAGATGAAGCAACTTACACATTATTTATAATGAGTATAAAAAAATACATTAATGTATGATGAGTACTTGTGTCTCTTGTTTTTTATCCAGCGTGAAAATCATGGAATAATTTGGGGTGGGAGGGACCTAAACCCCATGGGCAGGGACACCTTCTATTATCCCAGGTTGTTCCAAGCCCCATCCACCCTGGCCTTGGATGCTTCCAGGGATCCAGGGGCAGCCACCACCTCTCTTCCCATGGATGTTGAAAATAATTCAAGTAGCATCTTCAAATTTATCAAAGGCATAGTCATTAATAAAAAGGACAGTTTGACTCTCTGAGAAGTACTTTCTTCCATTATAAAAGTATGAAACTGAAGTGTAAAAAACTTGACAGGTACTGAACACACCTTGGCATATTTTCAGCTGAAGTTGCATCCTTACTCCTCACCTTTATATGGGAAATTTGAGTGCTTGTTGCAAGCCTTTCACAGGATCGTGGAATGGGAAACGCTGGAAGGGACCACAGTGGGTTCCTGGTGCATCCTCCCTGGTCAAGCACTGCTGTGTCCAGTTCTGGGCCCCTCACACCAAGACATGGAGGGGCTGGAGCATGTCTGGAGAAGGGAATGGAGCTGGGAAGGGTCTGGAGCACCAGGAGTGGCTGAGGGAGCTGGGAAAGGGGCTCAGCCTGGAGAAAAGGAGGCTCAGGGGGGACCCTGTGGCTCTGCACAACTCCCTGACAGGAGGGGGCAGCCGGGGAGGGTCGGGCTCTGCTCCCAGGGAACAGGACAAGGGGAAACGGCCTCAAGCTCTGCTAGGGGATGATTAAATTGGATATTAGGGAAAATTTCGCCATGGAAAGGGTTATCAGGTATCGGCAGGGGCTGCCCAGGGAGGTTTGGAGTCCCCATCCCTGGAGGTGCCCAAGGAAGNCCCCCCCCCGGCCTGCGGAGCGGGGAGCGGCGCCGGGCATGCGGGCGGTGGCAGCGGGCCGGGAGGTGGGATGCTGTCGCGGAAGAAGACGCGGACGGAGCTCTCCAAGCCGGGCGAGGTGCAGGGGAAGTACGTGAAGAAGGAGACGAGCCCGCTGCTGCGGAGTGAGTGTCGGGGGGACCGAGGGACACCGGCGCGGGGCTCCGGGGGGCCCGGCCCGAGGCCTTTGTGTGCGGCCAGTGCGGGGCCGGCGGGGCCTGGAGCTGCGCGGCCTTGGCGGGGTTGAGGGCTGTGAGGGGGCGTTATCCCTGTGGGTGTATATACGGGTTATTTATCCCTATAAATGTGTGTTTAATCCTGTTGTGAGCCCTGGGAGGTGACGGAGGGAGGTTAAAACTGAAAGGAAGCCCGAGTTCCAAAGCGAGCCCTGCACGCCGTTTTCCACAGGGTCCTCGGCGTACCCAAACTCGGTGGTTTTTATGATTTTCTCGCTCCTCGGTTCCTCAGTTTTAGCAGGCCGGAGTCCAGGCATTGTTTTTACATGAACAGAAGAGATCGCAAGGTCAGGTTGGATGGGGCTTGGAGCAACCTGGGCTAGTGGAAGGTGTCCCCGTGGCACGGGTTGGAGCTGGGTGAGCTTCGGGGCCCCTTTCCAACCCAAACCAATCTGCGATTCCGTGATTCCGTGGCCCTCCTTTTCCAGAATGGAGTGGTTGTTTTCCCGATGTGGGCGCTGCGGAATGAGATAACTGTCCCGCCAGGCAGTTGCATAAAATCCCTGCGGAAGCAAACGCTCCAGGTGCTATCCATGACTCAACCTGCTGAGGTCACCTGGATCTTCCCATGCCACAATCCCTGTGCTCCTAGGGCTGGGCACGACACCACAAATACACACTGAAAGTGCATTAAAGTTTGGTTTTGTTGGTCTTTGAAGACAACCCGAGACTGAAATGGGTTTGTTTACACAATCAATCAATCAATCAATCAGTCAATCATTTTTTTACTGACACCTTTTGGGGTGCACCAGATTTTAACCATAAGTTGTAAGAGTTTATTAACAAAGAGTAATTAATACAAGGCATAACCTCATTCTAAATGAAAGTTATCATTTGTATTGAGTTACCTGCAGGGAAACTACTTATTTATGTCATGTTGAAAGTAAAGGTAGGGAAAGGAGGAGTGTTTCACGTACTGAAGGGAGGCGGCGAAATTGTAAAGGAGAAAGTGAAATATCTCCATGATAATTTAAGAATTTAATGTCTATGGAATGACAGCATTTTTCTGGCTGAACTTTGTGACTTTGGGATTAGGAGGGGGCAGTGTGAATTCTGTTTCTGTTTCTATCCTGAATTCCTGTGGGCATTAACATTTTGTCATTCCCGGTTTGTGAGGACAACGCTCCCAATGAAGCAGTAGCCAGGATATTTGGATTTTCTTGACCCTTCTCACAGAGAGATACGAACCCTAATTGATGTGGCCACAGCCCAGTGTGGGTGGTTTGGGGTTTTTTTTTCACTTGTGTGGTTTTTTTGATGGGTTTGGCGTTGGTTTGTTTGTTGTAGCTGCAGTTTTACTGGCAGAACTGCTCTGTCCTGGCACCAGTCTGCTGCTGGTGTGGGGTGTGCTGGTTTCTGCTGCACCAGGACACTCTGCAGCATTACCATCACATTTCCTTAGGCATTCGAGGTGCCTTAAGTGCGTTCTGCATATGAATCCCTCAGTTTCAGGGTGTAAATCACCGCGGCTGGCCAGATCCTGAGTAGGCAGAGTTCTTACTTCTCCTCCATGCTCTCTGTCAGATCTGATGCCTTCATTTATCCGGCACGGTCCGACCATTCCAAGACGAACTGATATCTGCCCTCCCGACTCCTCATCCTCTGCCTACGCCCCGGGGGGAGATGGAATCGTTTCCAGGAACCAGAGCTTCCTCCGAACTCCGGTGCAGAGGCCGCCTCACGAAATAATGAGGCGAGAAAGCAACAGACTGTCTGCACCTTCGTACCTTGCCAGGAGTTTGGCTGAGGTCCCGAGGGAATACGGCTCCTCCTCTCAATCCTTCCTCTCCGAAGCCAATCCCGGGCTGGAGAACGGCGATGCCGGAGCCCGGGGCTATTACTACGATCATTTCTACGACGCCCAGAGGAGACGTCAGCTGAACGACCGCCTGCACGAGGACTACAGGTATTATGAACACAACAGTGACCTTTTCCAGAGGATGTCCCAGAATCATGGGAGGCACACTTCAGGTAAGGATTCGTTGTTGTTTTTGTTAAAAATACGGTTTTGATGAGAGTTCGGGTGTGTCTGGGTGATTGGGGTCGTGTTTGAGGTGTGTAGGACAGAGCTGCTTTTTCGTGGCATTTCTGGGATTTGGGTGATGAGAATTGGGAGTTTGATCACACATATCCAGAAAGGAAAAACAGATTTAAACCAAGATTATTTTACTAAGTAAATGGAGTAAGGTCAAGCAAGTTTTGGGTTTTTTAGTGCCAGGCATATGTACATCTCCTTTACACAAACTTTCATCAAGTGGTGGCTACCAAGGAATTGTATTCATTGAGGGACATCTCTTATTTTCGTGCTGTAGAGAATAACCAACAGCTCTAAATTATAACATTGCAGCATTATTATTATTAAATTTGAACTATCATCTCATTATTTAATTTCATTGTTTGAATTTGACCTCAATAATTAAAATAATTTCCTATAAATAGTCAAAGGGAGGAATGACTGCTTTGTGTAATTAACAAATTGGCATCTAATTAGTGCTGAAATTAACTTCCTAATCCTTGCCTCCTTTCTTTTAGCTTTTAAAATTGTTTGTAAATATGCCTGTTCCCCCCTTAGTTTCACTGGAACTTGCCTTTGTTTTCTAAAACAGAACAGCATAGGAAAGAAGAATCCATTAAATATTCCTTTTCTGAAATACTTAATTCTGTATTTGATATTACAAAAACTATGCCCAAGGAGGAGTTTGAAACAAACATTTCAAACCTGTAAATAATGTACCTTCAATATGAAATACATTGTCACTTATAATCTGCAAACAAAATAGTAATTAGTGTCTAATAAAATAAACCTCCTATCTAGAAAAAGAAATCTGCCAGGAACAACATCAGCTTTTACTGCTGCTGACCTCGTGTGTGAGATTAGAACCTGTCAGTGCTTTTGTTTTCTTCAGCACAGAAACACTTCCATGAAAAATGGAAACTCCAGCCAGGAAATTCTGAAATACTGGGGTTTAAGGCCTGCTACTTCAATCTTCTTTAATTTTGCTAATATATGTGATTTACCTGGGTTTTGTGTGCAAACCCTCCACCTCTGCCAGTTGATGCTCATCCAGCAGTCATTAAACATTTACCTGGTCCAGGTAACAAGCACCTGGTAGTGTGTGCTGGGATATTTTGGGGAGGAGAGGCAGGAGGGGAGGATTTCACGAACCAATCCATCAGTTTAACCTTCAAAATTACCACAGTGGCTGTGTCTGCTGAGGAGATTCCCAGAAATGGAGCTGTATCTTGGAAAAGGAGGTTAATATATCAAATTTTTAAAAGAAGGGCTCCACAGCCATATTTTTCTCAATTGTAGCAACATCTTCTTCCTAAATAGATTTTTTTTCCTGCTGTTTGTTGATCCTCTTTGCCCTGGAAATCATAAAGGAGCTGCTCCTGTTTGCTTGGTTTTGTCATTCACTTTCATACTTTAACATTTAATAGTTTGAACAAATTCTACACAGGTTTTGTGATGGGTAAGTATTTAATCTCGTGCACTTGTAGGGAGAGACAAAGGTGAGCCTTTCAATTGCCAGTGTTTTTCCCTTTCCTCCATTTTTTTTCATCTCCATGAAGTCCTCTTTTCCTTTTTCTTAAAGAATTATGTGGCCCAAAAAAAGAAAATTTTAGATTTTGTTATTTCCTTCATCTCACCATTAAGCTTCTTTTTATTTGAACCATCCATTGCCTTCAGACCTTCAATGTTTTCCTTGAGTTACCCAAATCTCTCTGTAATTCCTTGTTCCTTGCATTTCCAGAATACTGAGCCTGTTGCTTTCACTGTCTTTGTCTAAATTACTTTTTCTTTACCCATCCCCATTGTTGTTTCTCTTCACTGAGATAATTGATGGCAAAATTGCCTGATGCCTGCAGTTCCAAATGAAAAGTCTGCTAATTAGCTGGAGTTTGTAAATGCTGCCTTCTCCCCTTTCCCTCCTCTCCCACCCTCCCTGTAAAGGTCCCCTTGGTCAGTTCTGGTGTGTTTTGGGTGGATTCCCAAAAGGAAATGTTGCCTGGTGAGCACGAGGTGTTCCTGCTCTGGTGATATTTCATGGTGGTCACACTGAGATGATTTTTGGGAAGCTGCAGAGTCTGGAAGTGAAGAGGTGCCTGTGAATTTCAGCTTTGATTCAAAATCAAGATTCTCCTCTTTGGAATTTGGAGAGGAGTTGAAAACATGTTCTTACAGAGATCCTCAAAGTGTTCAGCCAAGTCTTTAGGGAAGCCCTGTGGGTTTTCAGCAGGTGATGTTTTGGCATTGCCATGTCCTTCCATAGGCATTTCTCCTTGATGTTTTCTCTCTCACTGTCATTCACTTTACCACGTCCTTCCTTTCCATATTTTCATCATATTTCTTTCTAATTATCAATTCAATGCTGCTGATTTTCCTGCCCAATATTTTCAGTTGAGATACCTCCTAATTTTGTACGTTTAGCTACCTCCGTGGCATTTCTTAAATTTTTAATTTTTTTTTTTTTAATTTTAATTAGTGTCCTTTTCAAACTTTTAATTCTAAGAGACTTTACCTGTCTTTCCTCGCCATCTCTTTCCTCTCTTCTAGGTTAAAGTTTTGGGGAGGTCTGTGGTTGAAGTTATACCTACAGTGTAGATTGGAACTAACTTGTAACCAAGACCTCAGAGTTATTTGTACCTGTGTGAGCGGTAAGCTGAAACATTCTTCTGTGTCTATGAAAATTGCTGAGCTTGAAATCACGCTGTAAAGGCACTTTCTGGTGGTGGATTGTGATGAGTTCACTGGGGTGTCACAGGAGAAAAACAATTTAACACAGAACCCAGCGGGCTTTTGGTTCATCTGTTAAGTTGTACCCCTTAAAAATTGCAAACTTGTTTAATGTCAGAGCAAAAGAAATACAAATTGTGACATGAAACCCATTTAGAGCTGAAATAGCCATATTTTTATTTTTCTGTGTGTACATTTGTCTCACTTTTAAACAAATGGCAGTTCCTGCCCTTTTTCTTCTTTTGTGCTGATTTTGCAGTAAGTTTGCAGCATAATTCTTGAAGCTTTCAGAGTTCTTCCTGTCATTTCCTATATTTGTGAATTTGTGCTTGCTTGGAACGCCCCATTCCCACCAACAAAAGAGGTGCTTGTGCTCAGGAAGTTCTTTCAGATACTTTGGAGTGGGTTAGGAAGGCCTGGGACCTGCAGACCCGGCTAAACAGGGGAACTTTTTTTGTTATTTTATTATTACTGTGTCCTTTAAAATGAAACAATTTGTTCATTTTCTCTTCCTGCTCTTCACCCCGCTCCAATGAGGGGAAGGGAGAGGATATTGGCATCCTGAAAAAAAGGCTCTCAAGACCATTGGGCCAATTAAAGACAAATACTGGTTTGTAGTATTTGTTCTCCAACACTTGGAAATTTGGGTGAAGCCACTCGTGGGGAGTTCCTGGGCTCTGAAGTTTCTCTGATGACATCAGGGCATTTTCTCCTGGTTTTCTGCTCTTTCCCCTTTATGCTGTGATGGGATTTCTCTGCTGCCCTTCCTACCTGCCACACTGAAGAACTGCCCTTAGCTGGCCTGGAAATCTTTGCTCCAAAGGATTTCTTTCCAAGCAGGGTGCCCTCAGAATAAACCCCTTTTACTAAGCACTGACATCACTTCCAGTTCCTTTGTTCCATCCCAAAGGAACAACCAAACACAACTTCCCTGAGTGAAGAACACCCTACAGATTGTTCACACTTGTGACTTTATTAGCTTAAATTATATTTTTAAGAATAGGAACTCCTTGCATTGATAAAGTGCACTGCAATGTGCTGCTCAAAGGTAATTAATTCAAGATCTTAAGGTGAGGATTTCTGAAATGGAAGGAAAATTAAAACCTCAAATAATTTCAGTATTGATGTTCCTTAAAAGCAACAGCTGAACCAAAAAATACCCCGTTATCTAATATATTATATTAGAATAGAACATTATAAACAGAATTACCAAATGAGGCTTGAGGCTGTTAAGAGACATTTTGAAAAGGTTTTACAAATGCATAAGTTGAAATTAATTGTTGACCATCCTTGAGATTTGATAGTGCCACTCCAGAGAGTGCAGAGGAAAGGAGACATTTGGAAAAAGTGGATAATTTAAGCAACTCTTTTCCTTGGGAAAACAGGAAGAATGAGGATTTCTTTGTTACAGCTAAAAGAGTGTGTGAGCAAGAAAACCCCAGGAGTTACAACGAATTTGTTCAGTTTATCTTTTGGTGGGTCTCATATCCTCCATCCCAGGAAAACCCCAGGTTTTACACTGGGAATGTAGAGGTTTGTAGAAAAACTCTCCAGGTTTTATATTTGGGATACATAAATGTGGTGCCAGCCCCTAATCCAGGGAATAACCCAGGTGCTTGTAGGAAAATCCTGTGTGGAGCTTTGGGCTGCTGTGAAAATGTTTTAGGGCTCAGACTTTACCTGGAATTTAAATACAGAAGATGTTATTCCTGGCAATTTGCCATGGAAAAGGCATGTTCACAGTCCATGGATTTAGGCAGTCTTGGAATTTTCTTCTTTGGGTTATACTTTGGAAAAGATCACATAGGAATTAACTCTTCCAAGTGATTTTTGGTCCTCTTGTTGATACTTACAGGTGTATATATATTAAAAAAAAGTTCATTTTCCTCTTCTCTTACTGTTCAAAACTTTAGGAGGAGCTTTTTCTCTTTTGTGTGTATCCATTCACCCACAAAGGAACAGCTGAGGTTTATCAGGAAAACCAACAGATAATTTCTTTTGATCTCTGAAAAATAATTTTATGTGATAAAATGTCTAAATTGCACTAATTGTTGATTTTCATGCCACAGTGGTTGAAGGCTTTAAGGCCCTGTGAATATCAACATCTTAAAACTTCCAGCACAGAGACTATTCCAATATAATCTGTGATTTCAGGGAAAAATGATAGTTACAGCCATCAATTTATAAGTCTGGCCTTTGATTTCATGTCCATGGAACACTGTTCAAAACTGGTAATTTCTACATCTGTGTAAATTTATTTTAATGGTTTGGCTCTGCCCCTTCATATAGGAAATCAAAATGGCAAAAGGAATGGATAAAATATTTGTGATCTGGTGTTATTTTTGTTCTTTGCATCTTGGAAATGAAAAATAAGCTGGAATTGGGAGAATCCGGCTTATTATTATGTGTCAGGAGAACTGCTGGTGCAGAGGATGGCTCCTCTTCCAAATGTTGGGAAGCATTAACCTTTACCCCAAGGAGTAAATATAAATATCTATGGATTTGAGGCCAGAATTTAAGGAGGAGGAACTGTAAGAAAAACACAGGGATGTGCAGGTTTTAACAGTAAACAGAAAAATATGGATTTATTTTCTCCCCTCAGTCCAGTTTGTGTGTTCAGATCTCTTGGCAGTGTCAATTTAACAGTCACTATTTACACATCCATGAAATTACAACCCAGAGGTTCAATTAAATAGGGAAAACCCTGGATTTGTTTATCCCAAGCACAGCATTTTCCAGAAGCTGAAATGTTTCTATTTTGTCAGTGGCATGAAAACCAAACCAGTGACTTCATTGTAGCGAGGGGCTGAACCACCTTCCCTACCCCAGTCCTTCCAAAGGTCAGGAAAGCCTCCAGGATGTTTCTTTTCTCTGGAATTAAGGTCTAGCTTGCTCAATCCCAATTAAAGATGGACACAGCCATGAGCTTCCCTTTATAATGCTGACAAATAGGTAAGTACTGACACAAGAGGAAATCCTGTAAGGCCAAACAGCTCAGAACGTGGCAATGCTGGAAAAGGATTTATGGATGAGCACAAAGTTTTAAAGAAACTCAGGAGGACCTTTGTGAGGGGGGGTTTTAATTTATTTTTTATTTATCCAGTTGTTTTGGAGCTTTCCTGTCACTTTATTTTCAATTATTGTTATATTTTGTCAGCAAATAGCTCACCTGGGTTTCAGGTTGTTATTTTAGATGAGAGAGACTCTGCCTTTCCCTTCTCTCAAAAAATAACCACACAAAAATGTTATTCCTGAAATAAAGAAGGAGGGGGTGTATTCCTGTCAGTAAATGTGGGGGAGTCAGTTCTGACTTCTAAAAATGTGGGAAAAGTGACTCCCAAACTCCTTCTGCTGTGGGGAACAGTAACACACAAACTGGTGATAATGGGATGGAATTGATGCATTTGGTTGGGGGATGAAAAGATAATTGGAATTTCTTTAAAACCAGACAATGTTTAGCTGTAAAACTGTGAGTGACTGGAGGGAACTGCTTAAAATGAATTTTAAAAGAGAGTTGAATTTAACCCAGCACATCCAGGAGGTAGCAAATTCCCAGGGATGGAAAGAAACCTGCAAAATTCTTGATTATGTCACCGGGTTTTTGTGGTTGGGTGTCTTGGGGGTGGTTTTTATATGTTTTCTGTACTTGCTCATCTGGCTTTTATTTCACCCAGCTTCCCAAATATCCCTGGGCAGGGATGGGAAAGGAGGTGTGTCTGTACTCATCTCTGACATTCCAGCTGCTAATTTGTAAAAACTCTCTGTGTGGTACAACAAATCACACATTTCAAAGTGCTTGTGAGCAGTGTCTTAAATTCAGTGATAGGTAAATCCCAAATGTGCTCTGTTTCCAGGGAAAAAGTGGGAATTTAACCAGCTACTGTTTCCAGGGAAAAAGGGGGAATTTAACCAGCTACTGTTTCCTGCCAGCTCTCATATCCCAGCCCTGCTTGTCCCTCCTCTCTTGTTTTGCCTCATCCTGTTGCTGTTCTTGACTGGTTCACCTGAAAAGCTTTGTTGGGACTCAGTGATTTTTCTGGATGGTTTTCATTTCTGACTTTAACTAGAAAAAGAGCTGTGGGGTTGTTTTATTTTGTTGATAAATGAAGCAGCTGTAATAATTTATTAACAGAACTTAGAATTTCTGTAAATCTTGAACTAACCACTGATCCCCCCTTTGTTTTAGGCATCGGGAGAGTTGCTGCTACATCTTTAGGAAACTTAACAAATCATAGTTCTGAAGATTTACCTCTTCCTCCTGGCTGGTCAGTGGACTGGACTATCCGAGGAAGGAAATACTACATAGATCACAACACCAACACAACCCACTGGAGCCACCCTCTGGAGAGGGAGGGGCTCCCACCGGGCTGGGAGCGCGTGGAATCCGCGGAATTCGGGGTCTACTACGTGGATCACATCAACAAAAGGGCTCAGTACAAACACCCCTGTGCTCCCAGGTGAGCCTCCCACCTTCCCTGCTCTGCCTGGGTTTCTTTGTCCACTGACACTNCTGCAGAATATGGAGTAGATGGAGAAGAAGAAGGTCTGGAGAACAACAACAATCCTCCATTTTGAAATTTTTGCTTTTTATCTATTTACTACATTAACAAACCCAAAGACTCTAAATTTTTCACCCTGTGACAATCTTACATAACATTCTATCACCTAGTTCACACTAAAGTAGATTCTAGTTCTTCCCAAAGGGTTGGCAATTTTCTCCATGAACAAAGGTCAAAGGCAGTGTTGTCCAGGGGGGTAGAACCCTTCAAAACAGGCAGAGAAATATTCTCTGCACTCTGGATTCCCACAGTTCACTTAGGAAAGTGGAGCTGAGTTCGGATCAAATACAAAAAAATCCTTATTTTCAGCTTTGCTGGTTCTCAGTAAGATTTTTAGAAGTTGTTGAGGTTTTGTCTCGTGTTTGTGAAGTTCAGAAGCAGGATATTGCTCCTAAATCAAACAAAGCAGCTCTTGAGCAAAGTTGCTGAGAACAGAATTCAAATGTAAACTGAAAGGAAACTTGATCTGATGTTCCTGGATCCTGTGAACATCTGAGACATGAATTCAGTCTTGTCTAGAATGAAAATGGGTATTTTAGCTACTTGTAATTTCAAGGTAAAATAAAACTAATACTCACCAAATCCACTGTTAATTGTTAATATGCACCAAATCGAACTGTTAATTGTTAACACACACCAAATCTAACAGTTGTTAATACTCACCAAATCTTAACAGTTGTTAATACTCACCAAATCTAACAGTTAATTGTTAATACTCACCAAATTCAATATTAATTGTTAATCTACACCAAATCTAACTGTTAATACACACCAAATCAAACTGTTAATTGTTAATACTCACCAAATCCACTGTTAATTAATACTCACCAAATCTAACTGTTAATTGTTAATACTCACCAAATCTAACAATTAATTGTTAATACACACCAAATCTGTTAATTGTTAATACTCACCAAATCTAACTGTTATTTGTTAATACACACCAAATTAACAGTTAATTTCTCCTGCTCAGTCCAATTTGCTGATACCCAGGAAGAGAAAGTTCTTTAACCTGTGGCACAAAAGATAAATACATGGGGATGTTTTTATATGGAACAACTCTGATCAGCTGCTGCCTGAATACATCTCTTCTGACATATTAAATGGTGGATTCTATGAACCAATACTTTTTAAAACCATCTCCAGTGTTCTGTCGTGCTCTGGCGAGTGGGGCTGAGGTGAATTTCACCAGAATAACCCCTCAGTGCAGGCCTGCTGAGCCAACACCCCACATGAGATTGCACCACCAACCTTTGCACTTGTTAATCTGTGTATAATGTTAAGAAATGAATGATTCCAGTGTTTGCAGCCAGCTCGGAGGTGACACTTTCCTGTCCCTTGCAGCGTTCCCCGTTACGATCAGCCGCCCCCCGTGTCCTACCAACCGCAGCCCGCCGAGAGGAGCCAACCCCTGCTGGTCCCTGCCAACCCCTACCACAGCGCTGAGATCCCTGACTGGCTGCAGGTCTATGCCAGGGCTCCTGTCAAGTGAGATTCTGCCTTTTCCTCTTCTGCATTTCACACTGAAAATGAAAAAAAAATTGGGATTTCCACACCTGACAGTGGAGCTGGTGCAGTGTCTGGTTTTTAGCTGTGTCAGGGATGTGGTTGACAGCAGGAGGGAGTTGTACCAAATGTTTATGCCATTAATTTGCTTTGTTTCAGGCAGTACTTGGAGTGATCACTTCTTGCAGCTCCCACAACTTGCAGAAAGCTCTGTCAGAGAGGGAAGGATGGGTTTTGCTTTCAGAGTATTTACAAAAATGGTACCACGTGCTCAGAAAATATGTGAAACATTTTTAGGGTGTAACTTCCTCATGTCTCTTTTATTTGTTTTTAAACAGCACAACTTTTCCTTCACCCTTAGGAATTTTAAATCATAGAATCGTGAAATGGTTTGGGTTGGAAGGGAAGTTAAAAACCCATCCCATTTCAACCCCTTCCACTATTCCAGGCTGCTCCATGTCCTGTCCAGCCTGGCCTGGAATATTCCAGGGATGGGGCAGCCAGAGCTTCTCTGGACACCCTGGGCCTCCCCACCCTCCCAGAAAACAATTTCTTCCTCATATCCAACCTAAATTTAACTTTTTCCACCTTAAAACCATTCTCCCTTGTCCTTCCCTCCATCCCTGGTCCAAAGTCCCTTTCCAGCTCCTTTGGAGCCCCTTTAGGCCAAATACAAGCTGACATTTCTATTTCTATATTTCTGTTCAAGAAATTGAATTAAAAACTAAGGGGTAATAAAAAGTCATTTTGTCAAATAAACTGCTACAGGAACAGGGAGTTTCCTCCAAAAAAAAAAAGTTTGAGTCAGCATAAAGAAATTAGGTTTTCTAATGGGTGCAGCTCTGCAGAACAGTAACACTGAATAGAAAACAATAAAACCCCCAAATATAGTTTAATAATTATTAAATCATGTCCTGTTCATAGGAGAATGAGGAAAAACTCAGTTTTACAGCAGTGAGGCCAGTCTGGAATTGTAAATTCAGGCTGAGATGTTCAGTGCCTGCCATTAAAAAAAAGTCTTTTTTTATTACCTGCTTTTAGTAACTACAATTTGAATGAATTTTATTACTTCTTGTGACTGCTGGGTTTGCCAGCAGCCCATAAAGATTTAAATTGCCCTAAAATCCCCCACTACACTGAGGGGCCACACTTAGTTCCTGCAGGATTTGTTCCCTAGAAATATTTCCAGTTTTTGGCTGCAGCTGCATTTTTTTATTTAGCTCTTTGGCACATGCAGACAATGTAATTTTAAATAGTTCAGCCTGTGTTGGGTGGATTCTTTTGGATATTTGTCTTGGAACTTGAGAAACAAATATAAAACAAATTAAACAGTTTATCAGGGATTTCTTTATATCAAGTAGGATGAGATAAATTTTTAATTACCAGCACAGTTTTGTACTGAAATCATTGGGTTAATTTTGTTATGATTTGTTACTTACCCCTGGCACTATAAAGCTGTAAAGCCCAGTTGTTTTTGTTGAGAAAAGTGGATAATTATGACAAAAATAGGGAATATTAAGGTTTTCTCCAACAAATTTCTCTAGAGGAAAAGAATTAGGGTTAGAAAAAGCCTAATAGAGAGTCCAGTAGGTGTTAAACAAAACAGTCCCTATTTATAGGAAAAAATTCCTGGCTGGGAGGGTGGGGAGGCCCTGGAATAGAATTCCCAGAGAAGCTGTGGCTGCCCCTGGATGTGTCCAAGGCCAGGTTGGATGGGGTTGGAGCACCCTGGGACAGTGGAAGCTGTCCCTGCCCATGGCAGGGGTGGCACTAAGTGGGATTTAAGGTCCCTTCCAACCCAAACCTGTTGAGTATCAAGGAATTTTTGCTCCCTTGAGGAATCCTTCTCCCCTCTCCTGGCATCTCTGGGGTTTTTGGAGACCCCAAGTGCAGCTCTCAGAATCTCATGCTGCCATCAGGGCTCCAAACTTGATTTTAACCCTTGGCTTAACTCCCACATGGGATGTTTCTCCCTTTTCCAAGGCAGGTATCCCAATCTGGGAGCTGTTCCCACAGGGATATGAGGGTGAGGACCCCAAAATTCCTTCCTGGCAGAGATCACATGGTTCAGATTCTTCCCCACCTCTTTTGGAGCCGGGATCCCAACCCAGGACTTTGTTCTTCCAGCCCTACCCAGGGCTGGAAATATTGAGGGCAAATCCATGTCTCCTGTTGAAGTTATCCTGGTTTGTGTGAAATCCTTGGTATCCACTGGGAAAAGGCCCTGAGATGGGATATTCTGTTCCAGTAACCTCCTGTTTCTCTGCCAGGGATTTATTGGCTCCTCATGAGTGGGAGAGACAGGGAAAGGTGTTATCCCTGTGATCTCATCAATCCCGAGGTGTTCCCAAAGGTGGCTGTACCTGGAAACCTTCAAACCCCTCTTTGTCAACCCAGAGCTCAAACTCCCAACAGCTGCAATTTGTTATTGCTCTTTTTTGGGGGGAAAAAGTGATTTTAGCAGTGCAGCCCTGTCAGGATTAGGGATAACTGTAGGAAGTTCTTTAGTGTTCTTTAGGAAGTTTATAGAAGCTGTGGTCAGTTTTAGTTAAATTCTTAAAATTCCTCAGAGCATCTTTGGAACTCACCTGCACATCCTGGTGCTTCTCTGATGCCTCTGGAATGTGACCTCTCAGTGGGGAATGCAGTTCATTTCCATAAATTCACTGATATTTCAGCTTCAGCCCCCACTCAGGTGGATCCATCTTCTGCTGTGCCTCAGCTGCACCAAAGAATTTCGTTATTCCACGAGTTCCTCCTGTTCTGTACTAACCAGAGCAGTCAGCTCCCTGTTTCCCAGCTGAGGAAATCAGATTGTGAGTGGATTGCACGTGGGAAAAGCAGGAAAGGAGGGTGATTGCAGTGAGGGTGGAACTACATCAGGGCTTGCATTAACTATCTATTGTAGATTATTGCTGCTAATTAACCAAGAGGGGTTAATTGGAGAGGTTAAGCAGCCAAGAGGGCTCGTTCCAGCTGGATTGGGATCACTTGGGTGGGAGGGAAGGCTGGCACTGTCCCATCCTCTGGGAGGTACCTGCTGAGCTGCTGGAAGGATTCATTTTTCTGTGTTACTCTGACTTTAACAGATGTTTTACAGTGAATGTTCCAGGTGTGCTGTGAATGGAATTGCTGTTCAGTGCTCCCAAAGTGCACTTCCATAGAATCCCAGAATGGTTTGGGTTGGAAAGGACCTTAAAAACCATCCCATCCCACCCCTGCCATGGGCAGGGACACCTTCCACTGTCCCAGGCTGCTCCAAGCCCCATCCAGCCTGGCCTTGGACACTTTCAGGGATCCAGGGGCAGCCACAGCTTCTCTGGGCACCCTGTGCCAGGGCCTCCCCACCCTCCCAGCCAGGAATTCCTTCCCAATATCCCATCCATCCCTGCCCTCTGGCAGCGGGAAGCCATTCCCTGTGTCCTGTCCCTCCATCCCTTGTCCCCAGTCCCTCTCCAGCTCTCCTGAAGCCCCTTTAGGCCCTGCAAGGGGCTCTGAGCTCTCCCTGGATCCTTCTCTCCGCCAGGTGAACACCCCCAGCTCTCCCAGCTGTGTTTCCCTGTGTTGGTTTATTCTGGTCAGTTCAGGGATCTCCTTTGTTCCTGGAGTTTTTTGGACTGTGCCATCTCCCTGTGATATTTCTCCAGCTCACTCCAGACTCAACTCCTCCTTTTTACATCAATCACACAAAACGAGCTCATTGAGCTTTGCTCAGAACCCAACCTGGAGAAACCCTGTGTGCTCTCTCCCTGCAGGTACGACCACATCCTGAAGTGGGAGCTGTTCCAGCTGGCCGACCTGGACACGTACCAGGGCATGCTGAAGCTGCTGTTCATGAAGGAGCTGGAGCGCATCGTGAAGCTGTACGAGGCCTACAGGCAGGCGCTGCTCACCGAGCTCGAGCACCGGCAGCAGCGGCAGCAGTGGTACGCGCAGCAGCACGGCACCAACTACTGAGCTGCAGCCCCCCCCCGCCAGCTCCTCACACCCACAGACAAACTCTCAAAGGAAAGAAGTGCTTTTGTTGAAAAGGCAGCTTATTTTTGTTGACGTTGCACCTTTGTTATTATCCTCTTGAATATTTTTCTATACGTGTATTATGTGTTGTTTATAAGAAGTGGCGATTGTTTGTTAATCTTTTTTTTTTCCGTACCGGGAGTAGTTTGTTATCCTGAGAAACCAGCAGTTGGATCGGTGTCCCCTGATCCTTGATCTCTTTCCTAGCAGCCAGCTGCAGTATTTAAAGCTGGTCATGTATTTTTTAAGGGCAATAGATGCAGCTGTCGTGTCCCGGCTTCCAAACGTTGTCCAAATCCAGATGCCTCGTTCAGGTGTTTCCCTGGGGATTTGGGATCCCTCTCCTGAGAGAGCTCTGCTCTTTGTTTACAGCTTTAATGTACAGAACACCAACCCTGGGCCTGCCCAGTCCCACCAGGAGCTCATTTCACCCTTCGGATCCGAGTTGCCTTATTTTTTACTTTAGCTCATTAGTACTCCAGATTTACTCCTCATTTTCTCACAGATTACTCAGAGGGGGAACACTTGTACCTTCCTAAAGACCAAGGTCTCTAAGCAGAGTGGTTTTGATCCTGCATTTCCCAAAATCTGACCCGCTCCAGTGCGAAGGCAATAGCATTATCTGACCCACTGTGCCACCCCACGGGGAAAATCAGGGATGTAACAGCAATTAGTGTTCTTTTTAATGGGCTTTTGTCTTAAAGCTCCTCACTTGGGGAAAATTTTTAATTGTCCGGTTACCCTCTCCAATAATTTCATTTGCTTCATGAATTGTCCTGATGTGTTATTTATGGGTTCTCTTCAGTGCAATAAACACTGCAGACAAAAAAAAGTACATTTCTTGTAAATCCTATGAATTCAATAAAAATCATTTTGTTCGATGAACGAAGGGTTGTGTGACTGAGTTTGTGGCCTTTTAGGACATCAAATGAACCGTTCTTCCAAGCAGTAAAAGCCACATGGGCTTGAGATGATCGAAGCTCTTGGTGGCACCGAGCTCTGGGTCTGCCAGTGGGTAAATTACCCTCAAAACACCAACTCTGAAACCCCAAATCCAACCAAACATATAAAAAAAACCCAGAGGAGAAGCTCTTGCCTGGCCAGTAAATAACTTTACCCCAGAGAACCGAGTTCTTAGGAACCAAAAGCAAACTTTAATCGTCCTGACAATAAAAGAATAGAACTGTACCACACGTCCTATGCACTATCATGGATAAATATGTACAGAAATACAGTGAAACTTCCTCCAACACAGCTACAAAGTGACACTTTGTGCAGACAAACAGAAACGGCCGCGCTCCTCACAGCACCGTTAACAGACCATAGCAGAAGTGCCCTTACAGTGTCTGATAAAGCAAGTTAATACATTTTAATTATGTTTATGTAATTAAACAGTTAAACGAAGGGAAAAAAAAAACCCGTGGTTACATGTTATAACTCGTTCAAGTACCTGAAATAAATTGGCTTTTGGATAAGCTTCGGCCTTTTTTAGTTGCGGCGTCACGTAAATGATCGTTTCCTCGGTGGTGACTAATTAAGAAGGGGGAAATAAGGCTTCATAAACGAGCTGGGAGTCGCTGGCTATGACAAACCAAAGCTCGGGGCTGCGGCAGCGCCGTATGTACACGGGGACAGGACACATCCATGCCGGCCCTGCCCCGGCGGGGCCGCTCCCCCTGCTCCCGGCGGGGTCGGGGATGGACACGGGGTGAGGGCGTCGATCCGAGGGGGAGACGTCCGTGCCTCGGCCGTGCACGGCTGGGAACAGGCCGGGACTGCGCCCCTTTGGGGTCATTCCTTACACCTTCTTCCTGTCGGCGCCGTCGGCGGGCTCGGCTCGCTGCGCGGGGAAGGCGTGGTGGTACAGGTGCCTGTGGGTGGCGGCCGCGCTGTACAGCTTGTACAAGGCCTGGGGAGAGACACACAGTCACTGACCGGCCCCTTCCCAAACCCAGGGAATCCCAGTCCCAGGGAATCCCAAACCCACAGAATCCCAATCCTAGGGAATCCCAAAACCAGGGAATCCTGATCCATCCCAGCCCACCGCAGCCTCTGCGTGTTCCGTGCACCAGCGCGGTTGGGTCAAGTGTCCAACACACAAAGGGCTCCAGCTCATGGATTTAGGATCTGAGGGAATGGCTGGAGCTGTGTTGGGGGTGTTTAGTGGATATCAGGGAAAGGTTCTTCCCCCAGAGGGTGCTGGGCACTGCCCAGGCTCCCCAGGGAATGGGCATGGCCCCGAGGCTGCCAGAGCTCCAGGAGTGTTTGGACACCACTCCCAGGGATGCCCCGGGTGGGATTTTGGGGTGTCTGTGCAGGGCCTGGAGGATTCCTGTGGGTCCTTTCCAGCTCAGGATACTCTGTGACTCTACAATTCCAATTTTCCAAGCACCTCATCCCCCGAGAGCTGTGTTAAATCCATAATCTGGACTATGAGTGAGGCATTTGGGGGTTGTTTTTCCCTTTGGTTTCCCACAGAGTTTCAATTCCTGCAGCCTCAGCGTTTGCTTTCCCCCCCGTAACTGCCTCACCCCGAGGGCTCGGGGTGTCACAGCTCACTGTCCCCATCATTTTTCTGCAGATAATGGGGATTTTTTCCTTCTGATTTTACCGTTTTCTGTTTGTCCTGGAGCGGGGCCGGGCTCAGAACGGGCGGGAGCGGCTGCCCCGGAGCTGCGCTTCCCACACGGAACCGAGGGCACAGCACCCACGGGGCCGGGACCAGGCTCTGACCCCATGGGGGTCACAGGTCAGTAACACCCCAATGTCCCTCCCTGCCCATTCCCCACCTTCATCCCAGAGCAGATGGCACAGGGGGTGCCAGGACACGGCTCTGGCTGCAGAGGATTCGGTGTGCCTGGCTCTCACGGCTCTGACATTCCCATTTCAAACGAATTTGTCTTTGGGGGAGGAAAAAACCAACCCAAATCCCACCAGTTCCTGCTGGGGAGCGCTGGTAAGCCAGGATTAGCTCTGGAAAGGGTGGGAAGAGGCACCTGAGCAGCAGGAACCCACACACTGACAGGGTGACACATTCCTTGTGTGCTCAGGGGGTGAATGAAGCAGGAGAGGCTGAAGGGGCAGTGAGGAGGAGGAGGGTGAGGGCTGAGATGCCTCCAGAGGTGTCCAACAGGATGCTGATCACATCCCAAACAGGCCTTTGGGAACAGAAGTGGTGTTTGGGGAGTGTTTGGGAACACAGTGGATGGGTGGAGGAGACTTTACACAGCTTCTCTGCTTGTCTTCCTTGAACATTCACCTTCAAGCCCCATCTAAGCGACCTTGCAGCATTTTGTGCTCTTTTAGAGGGGTTTGTGATGCCAAACCAGTCCCACAGAGCTCATTTTTACTGGACAGGGTTTGTCCAACACCTCATCCACAGCAAATCCCATGTTCTGCCTCCTGCTGGGGTTGGTATCCCTGGGGTAGCACAGGGCTGCCCTGGCTGCTGGGAGGGATGAGGGATGGGATGGTTTTTAACAGCACAAATTCCTTCTAAAGGAGCTCCCCACAGAACTCAGGGGCTCAGGAGGTGGCAGCTGCAGCTGCTGGGCTTTGGTGACACAGGAAAAAATGGGAATGTCTACTGTCAGACCTCAGCCAGGCTGGGGAGGACGTGGATTGGGAGCTGGAATCACATCCATGTGCTGGAAGGTTGGGGTTTTTTTGGTTTAGGCAGATCCTGGTGAGGCTTTGCCCAAGGAACATTCCAGGAGCTCCCCCTGGGATCCTGCAGTGCTGGGCAGGAGGAGCACAAGGAGCTGGGCACACAAAGAGCTGCTGGGGCTGTGATCATGAATCAGGGAATCCCAGAATGGTTTGGGTTGGGAGGGGCCTCTAAAGATCATCTGGATCCAATCCCCCTGGAATGGGCAGGGACACCTTCCACTAACCCAGGATGCTCCAAGCCCTGTCCAGCCTGGCCTTGGACACTTCCAGGGATCCAGGGGCAGCCACAGCTTCTCTGGGCACCCTGTGCCAGGGCCTCCCCACCCTCCCAGCCAGGAATTCCTAATTCCCAATATCCCATCTATCCCTGCCCTCTGCCACTGGGAAGCCATTCCCTGTGTCCTGTCCCTCCATCCCTTGTCCCCAGTCCCTCGCCAGCTCTCCTGGAGCCCCTTTAGGCCCTGCAAGGGGCTCGGAGCTCTCCCTGGAGCCTTCTCTTCTCCAGGTGAACATTCCCAGCTCTCCCAGCCTGGCTCCAGACCTGAGGGGCTCCAGCCTTTGGAGCATCTCCATGGCCTCCTCTGGACTTGTTCCAGCAGCTCCACATCCTCCTGGTGCTGGACCCCAGGGCTGAGGCAGCTCTGCAGGTGGAGTCTCACCTGAGAGGGGCAGAATCCCCCTCTCTCATCCAGGTTTCCCTGTCCCTGGAATGCCTGTACAGGGACCATTTTCCCTCAGAGCAGCTCCCCTGCCATGCTGGGAGAGCAGGATTGCATTCCATGTGCTGCCCAGGGAGATGTTGGGGGATGAACTGTTCCTCCTGGGCTCTGCATTCAGCTTAATCCATTCTGGGGTGGTTTTTCCCAAAAAACACCACCCACAGCACTTCCAGCAGCACAGAGAGGCCTGGCCAGGCACGGAGGCTCCTGCACTGTCCCTGCCTCCACCTGCACAGGTGGTGCTCCAAAACAATCTGGGATCTGGGTTTGACCTCCTGGCACAACAGGAAAATCCCCAAACACAACTGCTGGGAGCAAGCTGAGAATCCCCATCGTATCCTGACCCTCCCCACCCAAATCTCTCTCGCCCACTTGGCTCCCAGCAGTGCCTGGAGTGCAGTGCCCACATCCACACCCTTCCCCAGGCATCTGGATCACAGGGCACAGCCAGAGCCAGCCAGGCCAGCAGCTGCTGCCCCAAACCCTCGTGACTCCCACCCTCCAGCAGCCCAGACGTGCTTTTGGGGCCAGGATGCTTTTCCCAGGAGCCCAGGGCCCGGCTGGCCCCGGCAGCATGCGGAGAACAAGAGCCACTTACCTCATTCGTGCTTCCCTGGGAGAGGCATTGGGAAGGGGGAGACAGAAAGAGAAAGAAACAGCTCTGTGTATCACTGGTGTCCACGGGGTGTTCCCAGGGGGGCTCATCCCAAACTCTTGTAGGACCCCCTCACTGCTCCATCCATCCCTCCTGCACCTGGTCCCACTGCTGTGGGATGGAGCCAGCCAGGCTGGCTCGTGGTGGGCACGGTCCCACTGCCCCTCCCAGCACCTCCCCTGTGCCACAGCTCCTTCCTGGGGGAACTTTCCCTCTGCTGGGAAAGCCACGGGGGCCTCTGGAAGCCAGGAACAGCTCCAAGCACTTTGCCCTCTTTATTTTCCCCCCAGCTGGACGTGTTGCAGATGGGCAGCACCTCTGGCTTGCTGCTGTGTCCTGTTCTTGCTGAACTCCCACTGCTTCCTGCACTGGGATGGGCTTAAATATTCCAGCATATCCCAAAGGCTCCTGGGCAAAGAGCCACTGCAGGGGGCTGTTCTGGGGGTGCTCAGGCTGCTGGGGACAGGGCAGCTGGGATGAATCCACCTGGGACACCAGGGATGTCCTGAGCACCACTGGCCAGCTCTGGAATGAAGGAACATCAGTAAATGCTGCCTTTATTTCCCCCAAAGGTGCAGGGGCAGCTGCAGCAGCACAGGGGAGCAGAGGAATGTGTTTGCTCTCCATGAAAACCTCGCTGGTGGAGGAAAAAGCAGGGAAGGGGCAGGTGGAGAAGGGCCCTTCCTGGCAGAAATCAGAGCTGGGATGGCTCCAGAGGGATGAGCTCGCCCAGCTCTGCCGTGGGAAGGGCAGGAGGGCACTGCAGCCTTTGGGCTCTTTGGGCACAGGGATTGCACCCCTGGATGGGGTGCAGGGGGTCAGTGGGACTCTATGGGCTGGGCTTTCCCTTTCTGCAGTGGGAACAGGGAAGGGCTGCAATGGGAAATCGGGGTCTGGTACCAGAACAGGCACAGCCAAGACCTGGCCTCGACCTCTGGCAGAGCCAGGAGAGCCAAAATCCCTGCCCTGAAGCAGGGGAGAGCGATGGCCGTTCCTCTGTAACACCCACAGGCACACACACACCAGGATCCTCCCCAGGGGATCCATGGCAGAGCTGCCCATCCCCACAAGGCTCCACAAACCCACACCGGTGACGGGTCAGTCAAGCAGGAAAGAAAAAGGCAGAACAAAAGAGCTTGCAGGGAGTTTTCTCAGATCTACACAGCTTGTTTTCCACACTGGACAGCGACTGGAGGCTCAGGGACACGGCTCCAGCCTTGCTCACCCCACCTGTGCTGCCCCATGACTTCCCAACACTCCACAAACTGCTCTGCAAACAATTCCTCTGCCCTTCCTCTCCCCACCTGGAAGGTTTCAGGAACGCATTAAAACTCCAATTAAAACAGGGCACAAACAGCTGCATCTAACAACCCTAAAAAACCAAACCCATCTCAAAGGGGAGGAAAATCCCCAGGAAACTCAAGGCTTTAAAAAAAAAACAACCCCGCTGGGGCGCGGGGAAGGTGCTTTTTTCGCGCGCCGCTCGGAAACCGAAAGCTCTTTATCCTACCTGGTCCCACAAGGCTGCGGCCACTTGGTCTATTACTGCTCCCAGTTCTCTGTACTCCCCAGAGTATCTGATATAAGCCCAGGTACAGAGTGTGATAAGTGTCAAGCCCAGAATCATGTTGCACAGGCTGGCTATGATGTCCAAGCCAATGAAGCCGGTGACGCCGGCCAGCACGTAGGTGATGAAGATGACGACGAAGAGCGTGGCCGGGGTGCGGGCGGCGTGGAAGATGTTCTTGCTGTCGTTGTGTTTGATGTACTGGATGTAGAGCTCGTCGATCTCGGCCTCCAGCTGCTGCAGGTAGCGCCGGCTGAACTCCTCCCCGCCCATCTTCTTCACGCCGCGGAACAGCCGCACGGCCTCGTCCTTGAGCTCGGCGTGCCGGGCCTGCAGGTCGCTGGGAGCCAGGAAGGGCTTGTCCCCTCCGCACACCTGGGGGGGAACGGGGGAGAGAGGTGCTGGGATGGT
>VZTH01003021.1:76230-88228 GCA_013397815.1 Aleadryas rufinucha | reverse complement strand
CCACTCTATGATTCTATGAAGATACTTTTCCCCCTCTTGTTCTAGTCTGGGATTTACAAAGGATGGAACAAGGGAAAACAGTGAAAGACAAAGTGCATCTGGGTTTGTTGCTTCCAATAAAGAGGAAAGCCCAAACTAATTAGAAGACAAGGTGCAAATGAAAAGATACTGTTAAGCCATATGTAAGTGGAGTGAAATGACAGCAAGAAATTATGAATGAGGTAACCCTGAGAAGGGACATAACAGAAAACCAAGACTGGTGGTACCCAGCAATACAAATACATTCTCTTCAGGAAGGGTTTGTTTGTTCCAAACCAGCAAGAATTCCCTACAGCAAGCTCTCATTCTCCCAGCACTGTCCAAGGCTCTAATTTTGAGATTTTCAGTAATACCAATTATGTAAATGCCATTGCTGGAACATATTTTCAATGTCTGTATTTTGCTACTCTCAACGTCTGTTTTATTTGCATTAATTCTCAAATTTGCACCAGGCATAAGATTTAAGACCTGAGACAATGAAGTAACAGCTCTTGCTACATGGCAAATTTCAGCATGCGTGGGTAAAATGTGCATTTTAAAGGACATAACAGTTGTAATATTATTAAGTATCACATATGTACCATGACACACATGAGAAGCATTAGGGCTGCAGGAAAAGCCTTACATCTGATCGGTGTATTTTGTACCACCTTCTCCTTGTTTTGGTTAGCAGTTACTTTTGAACAGCAGAAAGAATGATTCTTGTTTCACACAGACTACAGTGGCCTGCTCGCTTACTGAGTTTCCAATCCTTAGCTGTATAAGCATAGATTTTGTCTGGATTCTCCCAACCCATTTATCTGAGAGTAATACTGAGAAGAGAAACCCTATACATCAGAATGAAAGACAATCATAAACAGTTTAAAAATTTTATAAGCCATTTAAATCAGTGATGGAGGCTGGGTTTTAAGTGTTTATCTCCTCTAAGCTTCCTTGGAAGAAGAGCAGATAAATAAATGTAACTCCTAAGTGCTGGCAAAATGAGACACCAATATATTCCAATGAGGATGTACAAATATAGCTCTGATGCTCAGGGTGATGGAGATTAGAAGATATCCAAACCAATACTGGGAGAAGAACTAGCCTAAAATTCAATTACAGGCCTGGAAGTACTCAAGCCCAATATTTAGGACATTAACAGCTGGATTCAATGATCTTAGATCAATTCTACGATTCTATCAACCTAAGATGACCAATATTTCAGAGTCCTAAAATGACTGTATGGCCTTTAATATCCACTCTGATTTTCCATCCTCTCATCTTCTGCATCCCCTCTTCCCAAAATCCACTTCTAATAGGTGGGACAGGACGTGGAAAACACTCAAAATGAGCGCAGCCTTTTCCAGAAGGCAGCAAATCTTTCCTCCAGGCTGGGGTGGCTGTGTGCATCAGTCCCAGCAGTGCACAGCCAGGGTTGGGATACGGTGTCAGCTCCCTTGGGAGCAACCGGCCCTGGAAAAGGAGATACCACGCCGTGCAAGATCAGGCAAGCAGGGATGGATCCGTCCTTCACCCACAAAATTTCAATGTCTCCTTGATCAGAACACGAAATAGTGTTGTGAAACCCTACAAGACCAGTCTCCTGAGATCTCCACTTGGTATCAACCACCACAAAAGGAAGGTATTTCAAAATACCACCCAATTGCACCACCCCAGGGCATGTACCCAAACTGCTTCAACAGATTTCCGTCTAACCTGTTCTCCAAACTCCTATCCCGCAGGTTTTCCCAACAGTCTTTCATTTTGCCGCTTCCCTGAAAGTTCAAACATTTATCCTGCTACCCAGCTTTAATCCTTGCCTGATGCCTTCCTGCCTCTCTCAGGAGTCATGGAGAAAAAATGACTGCCGTGCCTTTTAAAGCAGCCTTTTCTATACTGGGTGACTCGTTTCCTTCTGTATTTTAGGCTAAACAAATCTATTCCTTCCATCTTCCATTACAGCTTAGGTTTGCTGAGCATCCTATTCTTATCACTCCCCTCTGGCTCTTCCCCATCTGCCCACGTCTTTCCTACCAATTCCAATTTTGGCCACAGTATTTCAAGCCCCTCTGAAGTCAGGATGGATCACGTGCATTGCCATATATACTTTTTTATTCCTGTTTTTAATTCATTACCTCAAACAAGTGAGGTTGACCTACCAGATACAGGGAGCACCTGTAAACTGTGCATGCATACTCAAAAAAACATGACATAAAAGAATGTTGAAGGAAAAATTAGCTAAGCTCGCCTTCTCTAATGGCTACAAAACATTTGTGGTACAGTGCTCAAGATCTCTCTCAAGCCAAAAAAGTTGGTGGGGATGGTCTGTCTTCCTCCCTCAATGCTTGAAATATCAAACAAAACAATTTTGTGCTAACAGAGATGTTAGAAAGTAAAAAATCCACATGTTCTATGACTCACAGTCCATCAGGTCTTCTTAAAATTAACCAGAATCACATGCAACAAGCAGAACAGGTGTCCTTAAATCATTTCAATTTTGCTATCTAATCAAAACCGGCTTCCAAGTCTGTAAGTTGTTTTCCAGCCATTTACAGACACCAAGTTTTAACACAAGCTCTATTTTGTTTTCAAGTGAGGTGGGTGAAAAGATAAGCACCTCCAAAATTTAACAGGGTTGTCCCATCACAGGGATGTTCAAAAAATGATGAACCAGAATGTCCCAAACACGAAAGCTCTCTGCCTGAGTCAGAAGTGCATTCCAGGGCATGGTCATAGGCATAGTACTTACAACGAGGAGAAAACCAGAGTTTAGTATGGAGATATGGCCTCATTTTTCACTGCAGTGTTGTACTATCAGCATTCAATTACTTCCTACACTTAATTAACTCCTTGTTGAATCTTAATGTGATAGTGAGAACTTAAATTCAAACCATATACCATGTCAATGCTATGATCCTAACAGCAAAAATAGATTTTATTTAAGTCACCCAAGCCTCATAATCCCTCTGCCTTTTTATAACACCGTGAGCCATATAAGCACAGCAGCTGCATCAGGACGAGAATCTTCCCTGGTTGCCATTAAAAACATTAACAAATAAAACCTATTTTGAAATCAAAATCAGTTGGCTGTGATTAATAGTTCTCACTTATTCATCTCTCTGCAAACTGAAGAGCAGCAGAGATGGTGATGGAGGCTCTCTGGAGATCCTGTACCTGTGTTCAAGCACAGACCTGGTTAGATCATTTGTTCTGACAAAACTTTCACCTTTTGAACAACCCACAGCAGAGACCCATGATCTGAATCCCTCCCTTGGCCTTTCTCTGCCTCACACTTCATAAACTCTTAAAACCACACTACAGACCTACCAAACCCAGAACATTAAGAGCCAGCAAGGAGCACACTTGACCTTCCAGCAGGCTCTTCAACTCTATCAGAAACACCAACAAACAGATCATGTAACTTCACAAAGAAAACTGGCAACATCATGCTTGGCACTTAGCAGCCAAACCTAACAGTCTGACAAACCCAAACTTCCCAAACCTGAAGGATTGCAAAAGCAGCTTTGAAACAAACGGAGGCACGAAATGTGCGTCAGGATCATGTGTTTCCCCCACCAGTGAAATGCAGAACTGCTCTAATTCCCTGACTCCTCGTGAAGAGCACAGCCTTCCACATCACCGAGGCTCTGGGATGCGATGGAGCATGCCCATAACAAGGCACGTGCCTCAAGTCACTGGTAACAGTTTTCCTGATGTAAACTTCAGCCTGGGCACACTTTGCACCTGGATCTGCAAAGCACTTAAAGGCCCGTTTCATATCACAGAGGTGCCTAAATCCCCTTTATGGGCCCATTCTGTGGCACAGAGGTGCCTAAATCCCCTTTAAGGTCTCATTCTATATCATAGANGCCCATTCTATATCACAGAGGTGTTTAAATCCCCTTTAAGGGCCCATTCTATATCACAGAGGTGCCTAAATCCCCTTTAAGGGCCCATTCTATATCACAGAGGTGTTTAAATCCCCTTTAAGGGCCCATTCTATATCACAGAGGTGCCTAAATCCCCTTTAAGGGCCCATTCTACGTCACAGAGGTGTTTAAATCCCCTTTAAGGGCCCATTCTGTGGCACAGAGGTGCCTAAATCCCCTTTAAGGTCTCATTCTATATCATAGAGATGCCTAAATCCCCTTTAAGGGCCCATTCTGTGGCACAGAGGTGCCTAAATCCCCTTTAAGGTCAATGGTGCACAGGTCCATTCGCTGCTCTCCTGAATCACAGCCTGCACAACCCTTCCAGCATGTGCTGCAGACTTCTCTTGCAGTTATGAAACATGATGATAACAGGAATGACTCCGTGCTGGAAGGATTCTGTTTAGAACAGCTGGGTAAGGCCTGCAGGGAGGGAAAGCCAAGAGGGAAGATGGGTGAACAGCCCACCACAGGGACAGCATCCTGTGCTATGGGCAAAATTGCTGAAATAACCTTCAGCAGAGCAAGGAAGGGCGAACAGCAGATGGGGATCACAAGATAAGGACACATTTTATGATGTTTGAACTTCACTTAAACAACAGCAATCATCTGATTGTAATGGGCAGAAGGAAATACGTTCCTTTCGGCCAAGGCTCCTGTACTCCTTTCTTCTAAATGAAGAGTCACACATGGCCTAAACTTACAGCTATAAACAAGCAGGTGGTAACACTGCACAGTCCTAATTAAGTTCTAGGATCATTAAAGCCTTTCTGTTACTATGCATAGGGCTTGGTGCTTCTCCTCAGCCACTGCAAGACCTTGCCATGCGCTGCTCACCCAAGTTCCTGCCTCAAACCTGAGCTCCTGTGCCCATGGACTCTGTTCTCCCGCCCTCCCATGGACTTTCCTGCTGCTTGGCAGCACCAAGTGAGCGATCTGTGATCACCCAGCCCCACACTGGGATGGTTCTCAGCTCTCTCCCCTGTCCCCTCACTTCTGAAAGGGCACACCAAGCAGCTCACTCTGCAGCTGGGGTGCAGGAAACGCTCAGGATGTTGTCAAGGCTTATCTGGGAAGACAAACACTTAGATGATTAGGTAGTCTGTTCATAATCCTCAAATTCACAGTTTAGTTTAAGCTCCAAATTCCTGGGGCTTAAAATCGCTTTCAATTTAATATTAGGCACGTTGGGCCCAGGGGGAACTGCACAGCCACCACCACGGACACTCAGCACATGCTCCCCTGAACTGACCACAAACTCTGGCCACCGTTAGTAACACAACACATGTTCTGAGAATATTTTTCAATATCTAAAGGTATTTGTTTTCCTCTCACAGCAGGTCCTTCTCTCATTAAGAGTGCAACTTCACAGTCAACTTGGAATCATGGAGTGGTTTGGGTTGGAAGGGACCTTAAAGCTCATCCAGTCCCACGCCCTGCCATGGGCAGGGACACCTTCCACTAGCCCAGGCTGTTCCACGCCCCATCCATCCTGATCTTGGACACTTCCAGGGGTGAGGCAGCCACAATTCATGGCCATTTGACTCAGGTCTGACACTAGACAAAGAAGACTGCAGAGAAGAAACCACAGATATATCAGGAATAAGTCCTTCATCCCAAACATTCAATAAACTGGAATTCCCAAATGAATGAGGAGAGCAAATTTCGCAGCATAATTATCTTGCTGAAAGACAAAAGGATCTCTCAAAGTGTTGTTTAAAATTCTTTAACATCGAAGTTTTGATTTAAACACTGTAGAGTTGCTATTTATCACAAAAACCAGAGTACAGTGAGTGATTTTGAGACAAGAAAAATAATACAATAACTAGTAATATGATTTAATTCTACATGCAGTACTCTGCTTCTTGTTGTATTTGGTCTCAGCTATCAGCCTGCTGGAAAAGACAGCCAAGAATTCTTCAAGCCCTGCCAGAGCTACAAATACTGGCCAGAAATCTTTGTCACATCACAGCTCAGTTTCCAAAAGGTAAGATGCTGGACTTTTACAGCCAGAAAAATACAAGGCGCAAAGACCAATAAAAAAATGAACTTATTTAATATTGTTGGAATGCATCAGATCAAACGAATCCAAGCACTCTTAATCCTGTAGGACTGCAGCATGACAAATACACTTCATTTAGATACTCAGCCCCCGTTGAGTCAAACCAGTCTGGAAGATTCAGCCTCACAACTGCTGGATGCTGCTCAATTAGCGTGAGGCAATGATTTCCAGACCTCAGCAACCGAGGCAGCCTCCTCCTCTGGAGAGCCAGACAGCTTTACCTTGGATTAAATGGATCGATTTTTCCACTGTGTGCATAGAACAGCATCGTCAGGCAATTTGAGTGCACTGGCCCCATTATTAATGGACTTGGCTAATTTTTTCAAAGCCCTCGTGAAATACAAAACAAGGTGTGTTATAATGAGGTGTAGTTACAGTAGCAGCTTCTGCAACGTGTGTATCTCCAAGGAAAATGTGTTGACATGCCCTTAAGAAGTTTGGGCTTTACATTTCTTTACTGTAGGGTACAGTATCTTCAGCCACAGGCAGTCTATTCCTTTCAGCCAGCCCACGTGTTGCAGTAAGCCCTGCTCCCAGGAGAAGGACACCAGTGGGAATGAGTATCTCTCAAGGAAACCTCTTTGCTGTGTAATTCAGAACCCAGACATTCAGTAACACTAGTCAAGGTAAATCCCATGCACAAACCTAACAAATTAGGAAAACATTAGGAACCCTACTTCTTCATCTTGGATCAGGAAAAGATTAGGAGCAAACCCAAATTCTGCATCTTGGCTCAGTCACAGGTGTGCAGATGCCCAGCCTCCAAGCCAGGATAGCTGCTCTAAGATCCTGTTTTCACCCACCCTACTGTAAAGCAGCAGCAATGCTCAGCTGTCCAACTAGAATATTTACCTATTTAAAGTGAAAAAATGGCCTGAAAACTGTCTATGATTGGAATCAGGGAAGTCTTTCAGATGAATTCACGTGTAAATATATTGAAGGTACTGACTCTGAAAGAAATGTAAAGCAGGATTTGTGTACTGTTTTAAAGAGGATGAGAAAACCCTTCTCCAAGCTCACTTTGACATAATATAATGATGTCAAAAGTTCACTACTTACACGTCTGTGCTAATTGATCAGAGTGGCTGAATCTAAGCTTTGACTAATACCAAAGTGCAAAGCTGGCTGAGAAGAAGGTACTTCACAACAGAACACTGTTAAAGTGGAGGAATACATCAAGTAGGATTTTGCTGGTATCTGTCCTGGAGCTGGATTTTCACTAGGGACTGGGATGATGAATAACAATGAATTGGAGACTACAACTGCTTTCCAAAACCACAGAGAGCACCAAGCCAGGAAAGACTCGGTTTTGCAGGATTCACAGTTATCCTGACAACTTGGACAGATGTCCTGAAAAAGTCAGGAAATCACTCCAACAAGGCTGAAGTCCTAGGTAGTACAGTGGCAGAAATAACCAACAGGATACAATAATACATTGATATATCAATAACAAAACAACCAACATGGAAGCATGAGCTTATGCAGCAGCTCTGCTGGACAGGATCTAGAAGCTTACTGGACACCAACCATCAGTATCCTGCTCCTGCAACCAAGCCTGGCACATTTAGAAGCTGGGATGGCTGCAGAATGCGTGACTTGGCTACAGGCACCAGGAAGGTCTCAAAGAACGACGACAACGTCACATGAAGTGGAGAAAATACTCCATGAACCGGAGCTCCCCAGCCTCCAAGGTCACAGCAGTGAGACACAACGTTCTCCTGCTCCCCACACCTACAACCATCCCAAGGACCACGAGGACATGCAAATGGACCAGTAAACGTGGGGCTCTGGATGGCAACGTGTTTAACCAACAGTTTGATGGCAGCACTCCAGTCCTTGCACTGTATCCTTCACAATCCCAACATGCCTTCCCTTCTCTAGCAATCCTATTCCCAGCTATCAATCCTATTTCAGCTCTCGATCCTTTTCCTAGTCCACTCCCACAACTTTGCTCCTGACAACTTCTTTATTCATGTAAGGCAATGAGCTTGAAGCAAGAGCAGAATAATTATTTGGTATCTCCCACCCCAGTGTTAAGTTCCTCTAAACTCAATTAATCACGAAGAACCACTGGCAGCTCCCTATTTGCCAGCAAGATACACCAAAGTAATAAGTGATTTCACATTCTGCTTCTGAAGACAAGCTATTAAATTCACATACTGTACTACTTTAATCAAGAATGGTTAATTAAGCTGTTCCCCTGATATGAATTTTTATCATTCTGCACCAGCCATACATCACTTTACGAGGACTCAGACCGGGGCCACGATGCATGTTTGCAATCTGTCTTTCCAAATTAATCTGTCACCACTTGTAAACTCAAAGTGGATCCAATATATTTTGTCTCAAAGGTAACTGGGCCAAGTTTGGAGACACTGAGGACTGGAGGGTGAGTGATGCTGGAGCACCACTTCACAAAAGGGTTTCAGTGAATTACAAATGACCCACCATGACACAAAACACTTTGTTAATATTTTAGTCTGAGTCTGTTTGCCTCGTTTTATTTCCTTAAGTGAACTCAGCTTCATGCTCGATGCCACCATCATGAAATCAATTCAATAACTTATATTCTCATAGTAATCATCAGCAACCATAATGCAGGAGTCATAAGTGCAGGCCATAAAGTGAGGGAGATCTGGAGTGTCAGGTTATTAAAAACATTAACCCATGATATGAATCTAAGTCTAAATTTATTCCAAGCAAAAACCTCCCAACAATTTTCTGTTCCCGGAGCTTAAGAGGACAGGCTAATGCAATGTTTTCCTAGAAAAAAAGACTTCAAACACAGCAGCCAAGGAGCCAGATTTGGATCTCTTCTCTTTTAAAGTAGTCACAGAAGTAGGATAGCAAAAATAAAAAAAAATGACATCACTATTTGGCTATGTGACTTAATCATATGAAAATAGGTTTATGAAGTAAAAATGTGAACAAAATGAAAACTTGGACAAGCTTTTCAAACATTAACTGGGAATACTCTGTTACTGTGCTGTGAGAATCAGCTGGAATTTACCCCCAGGAAAATAAGGAACATAGAGAGGATGTGTCATCCCATCTAGCCTTTTGTGAATCTATGCTATCAAGTCAAGCCAAGTCTTCCATAATCCCATCCAACCACTTTTATTTAGGTTTTCTAAAAGGCAAACTGATGAGGTTGATGTGAACTGGCTCTTTTCACACCTCCCAATTTTACAGACTTTTTTAAGGCAATACAGCCAAAGGAGGTGATTTAACAGGGGACTACTGGATCCCCAGCTCCATCAAGAACCCACTGAGCCGGCCCTGGCACAGCCCCTGTCTATGGAGACAAAAGGAAAAGCACATCAGGGCACTTAGGTGACTTATTTTGTAACAAAGACAGAAAAAACAAGTATAGTTTGTTTATTTAATTGAGAAATCAAGTAGAGCCAGAACCCAACCAAAACCCAACCAGGCCCACAAGGAACCAGGTCCACAAGGAATATGCAAGTCCACTCCATGAGCCCTTGAATCAGCTCTTGGAACTCGCGCCTTTTATGTGTTTTTCCCATTTAAGAGATTTGTTTAGATACACTCACAAATATGGGTATTTACATAGCATGACAGAACGGTGTATTTAGAGATTTTAAGTAGAGGAACACTCTTGCATGCTCATCATAAAATGAAAGCATGCCAAACTTTAACTAAAGAAACATGTTCTAACACCGAGAAACTTTTATAATTAATCCTTGCCTTAGATCATCTCAGAGAGAATTATGAGTCTAATTACCATCAGTTGAGAAACTGCTCGTGTTTCTGAAATGGCTGAAACCAGACCCTGGGTAACAGACAATCTGAATCCCTTCCATCCCATGACCAATTTACGGCTAAGCCCTGACTCACTGCATTAAGTCCAAAAATATTTCTCGGCATTAGCGACAGCTCATTGCGGGAGGAACACCGGACATGGGTGTGGGGGGAAAAATCCCCTCCAACCTCCACTGCTTTACAGAAGGGATGAAGATAATGCATTGCTAAAATAGTCTTTTTCTGATGTTGGTGTTTTTTTTTGTTAAAGAGCACCAGGGCTATTCTTAGAGGAGTTACATGGTGTGCAGGTTGCGGCGAGTGATGGCTTGGCTGGTGGCCAGCCCTAGCTGGGTTTGCTGTGAGACTGAGCGATGCCTTCAGCTCAGGAAGAGATTTGTGCCTGCATTTTTAATGAAGGAAAGGAAAAGAGGATGCAGAGAAGTCCAGACACAACCAGCTAAGAACGAGCTGTACTCTGGAAAGATGTGCCACCGTCTCCTTGCATCTGCCGTCACCCAAGCCCTGTTTCAGTGCTGAATGTCTTCCCCAGGAAGGAAATGAGTGTAAACACTTCAGAGGCAGAGTTCCCATACAGATGTTAATCTTTGGAAAAGTTGGGCAGGACGCAGTGACTTAGAGAGCCGGGAGATCTCCAGAAGCAACAAATCCCACAAATATACAAGCTGCTAAACTTGTGCATGCAGCCAAGCCCTCATGAAAAAAATAAGGCACGTTTTGACCTTGACTCACTCTTAAGACACTGAAGCAACTTGAAGCTGGTTATTTCATAACCCCAGCAGTCACCTGAAAGGGCTGAGGCTTCTGATGCCTAGCTCAGGTGATTGCTTGGCTAAGGGAACGTGCTCTCCAAGTCTACAAAGAAGTTGCTGATGCCAGAGAAGCTGTGTGAACACCCCATCCCTGGAAGTGTCCAAGGCCAGGTTGGACAGGGCTTGGAGCAACTTGGGCTAGTGGAAGGTGTCCCTGCCCATGGCAGGAGGTGGAACTATACAGTCTTTAAGGTCCCTTCCCACCCAAACCAGTCTGTGATTCCATGATTCCATGAAAAGGAAAGTGTGATCTGGCAAACCCAGAGCACTTCAGCAGAAGTGCCACACTACCAGCATTGCTCCAACCAAATCATCCT
This sequence comes from Aleadryas rufinucha, assembly GCA_013397815.1. NCBI lineage: Eukaryota > Metazoa > Chordata > Aves > Passeriformes > Aleadryas > Aleadryas rufinucha. The sequence continues at coordinate 77,307 of VZTH01003021.1, read as the reverse complement.
CTGGGTTCCATCNGGGGTATATATAAAAAGAAAAAAATCATCATGACACCAATACCTGACAGCCAAATCTGTCCCTCCTCTCTCTCACAGCAGCTTTGTTTCTTTGAAAGGCTAAAGGAAAGGACAAAACCAAGGGAAAACGGGCAGCCTGATGGCACTCCCTCCCACTCGCACCCAAACTGCCCCTCCACACCATGGAGCCCAACATCCAAACATCCACAGAATCACAGAGCTTGGGCTGGAAGGCACCTTAAAATCCATCTCATTCCACCCCCTGACACGGGCAGGGACACCTTCCACTAGCCCAGGTTGCTCCAAGCCCTGTCCAGCCTGGCCTTGGACACTTCCAGGGATCCAGGGGCAGCCACAGCTTCTCTGGGCACCCTGTGTCAGGGAAGAATTTCTTCCTAATATCCAATCTGATGCTGCCCTCTGGCAGTTTAAGGCCATTCCCCCTCGTTTTGTCACTCCAGACCCTTGTCCCAGATCCCTCTCTCTTGCAGGCCCATACTGGGGGAAGAGGACAGCATAGACCTCTCCGTCACACAACTTTCCCCTCACCAGGTTGTGCCTTTTTTTTTAACACCCTGGGCTTTGGACACTCCCCTACAAGTCACTGTCCTGGAAGTGTAAGGATTTTGGAATAAAAGTACGCGTTTGGATGAAATTTTGGGGAAGAACTGGTAATATGTGAGCCCATTCTTGCTGTGTTTGCAGGCAGAGCAGCTGCTTCTGATTCCCAACACTTGCCTCCAGGCACTGCTGCAATACAAACTACATTTAAATATATATACACACACACATACAATTATAATATGATTACCTTATTAAGAAGCACTGGCTTTGTGTTCCCATGCAGAGATTATCTGTTGGCTTGATTTTTTTTTTTAAAGCTGCCTGTCTTTGATGGTATCCCATGGAAAGATTATATATTAGATAGAGCAGCACATAGTCCACACAGACCAAGTGTGGGAGATGAAAGCAGAGCACTGAGAGCTCTGTTTGAGCTCCAACACTGCTTCTTCCAGGAGAAAGGAACAAACAATTCAAAGCAAAAAAAAAAAAAAAAGGTTTTTT
>VZTH01003021.1:0-76126 GCA_013397815.1 Aleadryas rufinucha | reverse complement strand
TTGTGACCCAACTTGTCTTCTTCCAGGAAAAAAGAACAAAAAATCAAAAGAAAAAAAAAAAAAAAAAGGTTTTCTTCCCAGTGAGAACAAACATGAAGCTGCATATTAATTTAGGTCAATATTACCTTACTATCTGTAATAGTACCTGTATTACTTTGGTATCTGTATAAACCACTGCTTTCCATTAGAAATTAGTCATTAATTATTCAGGAGATTTTTCAACACCTCTACATGTAACTCCAAACTCTGTACACCCAAGAGTCTGAATTATATGCTCAGCTTTTCCAGAATATCGAAGCACTTGCCTTTGCTGGCATAAACTTATTTCCATAGGGGTTTTCTTCCTGTCCCTGATTTTTTCTTACTTAAAAAAATTGGAAACTCTTGAAAGTTATAATCTTACATTGTTTTCCCTTCTCCCAGTCCAATTTCTTACTCTTCTTTCCACCAGCTGAAATGCAGAAATCCCTTCCAACACACATTTGAGTCTCCCAGCTGCCTGCAGAGCAGCTGGTCTTGGCTATCCACAAAATCAAAGGGAAACGACCAAAGTCCAAAAGCTAAATTATAGTGAGAAACAGATGAGGCTGAGCCCTTTCCAGCCCTGGTGTAGGAATACACAGTGCAGATGGATGGATACACTCACTGTATTCCTGTGTAATTTCCAAACAATGTAAGATTATAACTTTCCATATACTCCTCACTCTTGCATCTTCTAGTTTATGTTACCTGTAAGGGTATTTTTTTAACATTTCTTACTAAATAACCAGGATGAACGGGGAAAAAACCAAGATAAAACTAATTTAGGTGATGAAGAAAGCCTCATGTGGATTGGATTGTGGAGAAAAATGGCATTTTTGGTGTAAAAAAGGAGACAAAATCCAAGTTATTTCAAAACAATAATGGTACGAAGTAGACTGGGAGCTTGTGATTTTCTAATCCCAGAACAGAGGAGCAACAGGGCTTTTAAAAAATAGTGGCAAATTCAAAGCTGAAAACATTAGTTTGAAAAAATAAGTTAGAAAATTGTTTGTCAAATAGTGACAACCCTGGATTATGCAACACATTGCTGTCATGTGCTGTTCATGGCAAGAAGAGAAGCTGAGGGCTGCAGAGAGCCCTCTGAGTCTCTTCTCACCTCCCCTTGTGGTGCTTCTGCCCCTTTTTCCCTTTCCTGTCATGTTTTTCCCTTCCTCCTTTACCCCTCCAGCCTCTTCCTGGGATGGCCACTTAACTCCCACTAGTGCACATTTCTCTTTGGGCTCTGGACCGCTTCAAGGTCCCTCCCAACCCAAATCTTCTGAGATTTTATGGTTAAATCCCCAAAACTGAGTGCTGGAGATCTTCGCATTTTTCATTTTGACCAGCTTCAAGTTCACCTCCTTTAATTGCTCTTCAAAGACATCAGTCAGGAAAGTTTGCAAAAGAAAACACTTTCTATGAAAAAAATACCTGCAGTATAAACAAGCTTCAGCCAAAACACATTGACTGTACAAAGGATCTGCCTGAAACCAGCCCTGAAAGTCACACCCCTCCAAGGACTTCACCTCAGCTTCAATACATCAAAATGAATAAATTCATAGAACCACAAAAGTTGGAAAATCCCTCTAAGATCACTAGCCCAACCATGGACCCAGCACTGCCAAGGCCACCAGGGACCACCTCATCAGGCACCACATCTGTATTGGTTTGGGGTCTAAAATGGATCATCCCCCCCCTCCTCTTTACCAGATGCAGTACTGTATTCATACTAAAACTGAGAGATCACAAAGGCTGCACAAGTAAATATCTAATGAAGTACCTAGGGATGACTTTGTTGTTATCTCCATGCTCTACAACAGTCTGAAATTAGCACCTCACCAGATGTGGAAATCCTGGGCCCTATACTTCCTCCACAACCACCTCGACTCAAGGAGTCCCTGAAACGAAAGTGTGAGCAGACCCACAGAATATCTATAATTAAATGTCAACAGATGAAAGGCTGAACTACTTCGCCGCTATCACAAAGAGGTCAGGAGATCACAGCTCACCAGTGGTCAGGAGTACTCCAAACTGGGACTCTCAGGCCACAGCAGCTGCCTGGATTTACAGCTTCAGTCTCTATCAGACTTCTGATGATTTTAGCTATTTCTGTGTGTTCCATTCTGCCTATATCTTGCCCATCCTCTGTTCCAAAACAGCAAAGTTAATAATTAACACCTACTAGGCAATTGCTGCATAGCAAGTACCCAAACAGAGGATACAGAGAGCTTCTCTTGCTGACAGCTTGCAAAATCCTACAGCTCATCTTTCTTAAAGCTTCAGTTCTGCAAGTATGGAGACACTCAAGTTCTTAAAAAAAAAAAAAAAAATTAAAAAAGAATCTGAAGGTTCCCAGTCCTCAAAATCATGGAAGAAACTCTTAAATCAAGAACATGCCACCTTGCCATGAGTGCTGACTCCTCTGTTTCACCAGCAGCTCTGTGTCCATCCTCCTCAGCAGCATCAGCTTTCCCAGAGAGGGGGGAAAAATCCCAGGCAGAAACTCACCTGTTAAAATGATACAGGCATGGAAACAACACAACCTGTATAGAAAATAACCTGCTTCCACAAGTGACAGTGGGAATGTCTCTGCAGGTTTTGCAAGAATCCTTTCCACCAACAACGTGGGCTGCTCCTGAACCCTGTTCCTGAGAGCTGCCCATCACTGCTACATTTTCTCCACATCAAGCCTGCAATTACATGCTGCTCCTGGACACTGTTATTTTAATACACTTTGAAAGAAATATAATTATGTATTTTTAAGCTTTCTACTTTAAAGTCACATTCATCAAGAGCTTGAAAACTCATATTATTCTACCTCTGCATAGGGCACTGTGCAGATTTATTCAGCAAAGGGGGAAGAAGGGAACAAGGTCTAGTCTGAAGAAATGCACCTGGAGCACAACAATTTTTATATGATTTTCTGACTTGCTAAAAATATTTATTAATGGTATTCACTTATCTTCTAAATTTTCAAAATTAAATACTGGAGGAAAAATGAATACTTCTTCACCAGAACCATTTTAATGGAATCCAGAAGAAAAAGAATATTAATACCCAGTGCAGTCATTTACTTTGATGTCTATATAATATGCAGTGACCTGTAAGTGGAATGAGCTAAAACTGTCATAAATTCATTATGAGAAACCATTCTTTGAAGAATATCAATGCAAATTTGAAATGAAATGGGCAATATGGAAATGAGCTAATTGCACTGCATTTAAAATAACTGGCTCCAGTAACAATGTCCTTTCTGTGCACTTCTATTTCAGCTGCAAAAAACACTGGAGAGGCTGGGTTATGAAAATTGAAATGCTGTAATTACTTAGTACTGATAGTGATAGGACAGCATTCATTTAGGATCTCAGACTCCGGAGGGAAAAAAAAACAATCCAAAGGATGATTGTATAACTCTCATTTCTCTGAGAAAGGGAACCTCAGATGGCATGCAGTGCAAAATGTGCCAACCCGGGCCCTGTCAACAGAGACTGGAGGAAAATAGTATCTATTCCCAGGGGATTTTCTAGGCATCATCTTATAAAAGTAGAATGCAAAACTCCTCTTGGTATCCTACAAAAGTTTGGGTTGGACGGGACCTTAAAGCCCACCCAGTGCCACCCCCTGCCATGGGCAGGGACACCTTCCACCATCCCAGGGTGCTCCAAGCCCCTTCCAGCCTGGCCTTGGACACTTCCAGGGATGGGGTACCAGGCATCCAGGACTATAAAGGTATTTTCCTCCATGGATCTGGAATGCAGCTTTCCCAGGTGGGGCCCAGCCCCTGCTTTGCCCTCTCTGTCCCAGGGCTGCTCAGAGCGGCTCTGCCTGGAGGAAGCCCCACCTCTGCCCTCCACAGGTGCCTGGGGCAGGGGTGCCCAGCCCACCCACCTCCTTTATCCCAGCGTGAACCCTGCCACCTCGGGCACAAGGAGATTGGCATTACACCCCTCCCTCCTTCATCTACTCACTTCTGAATTTTGATCCCTGGCTTCCCTTTACTCGCTGATTTTGCGGCTGCGTTTTTGTAGCGGCGGCTTTTGTTTGTGGTTTGTTTCTTCAGGTGGAGGGAGGGAGGAGAGTCCAGCTGTGGAGCAGCTCCATGCTGGGCTGTGAGGAACCTGTGGGACCTGTTCCCACAGAGCTGCCGTGGGCTCTGGGGTTTGGCTGACACAGCACCTGGGCAAAGTGGATGCCTGTCCCTGTGGGAAAACGTGTGGGGGAGCAGGCTGCCCTCGGAGCCCTCTGTTCCCAGCTCTCTCTCCCAGCTCTCAGCAGCACAGGAGCTGTGTGGATGAACAGCACAGGAACCTCTGCACATTATCCCATCTCCATGCACACCTGGTGATGCTCACTTCATCCTTTTAGCACTCCTATGGCCCAGGAACCAAAGAAAAAGGGCATCTCAATTTCTTTTTCCCCTCCCACAATGACCCAAGCTGCATTTTGCTGTGTGTTCTTGTGGGTTTTACCCTGCCTGGATTCCAACACAAGAAGCAACAACATCTCCAAGTATTTCATTAAGCTGAGGTTTTATGTATGTATATGTGTATGCTACATCTATATGTACTGGTATCCCATACCTAAAGAGGCTCCAAGAGAGCTGGAGAAGGAATTTGGACAAGGGCCTGGAGTGACAGGACAAGGGGGAATGGCTTCAAACTCACAGAGGGCAGGGTTGGTTGAGATATTGAACAGAAACTCCTCCCTGTGAGGGTGGCATGGCCCTGGCACAGGGTGCCCAGAGAAGCTGTGGCTGCGCCTGGATCCCTGGAAGTGTCCAAGGTCAGGCTGGATGGGGCTTGGAGCAGCCTGGGATGGTGGAAGGTGTCCCTGCCCATGGCAGGGGGGGGCACTGGATGGGCTTTAAGGTCCTTCCAACCTAAATCACTCTGGGATTCTGTGATCTGAAAGCAGAAGGGAAAACAGGGCGGGGCAAGAGGCAGAGAAATTAATAGTCTCTTCTTTAATACATAAAGAATGTACATAAAGAAAATACATATCTAGATACATAAAGAATACATAAAGGAAATAGATATCCATCCTTTACAGTGGATAATGAACCAACAGGGTGAAGTTTTCCCAACACTTGTACTGGAGCTGACCCTGTGCTGGTGGAACGAGGCTCCTGGAAAATGTCACACACAGCAAGGAAAGCAAACGAGGGGCCAGCACAGGATTTAATACACCCAAACTCCTCAGGATAGACAAAACCCCGAAAAACCTTTTCTTTCTAAGGGCTTGAAGGCTCTCAGGCATTTCTGGTTTCTTTCCCCTTATAAGAAGAGCATGAGCAAGTTGTATCCTGAAACTGTGTGTTCTGAAACCCTGCCACGGCACAATGGTTTAAAATAAATAATTAGGACATTAGAGCCAGGAATCCCCACACTGGAATATGCACTAATACGTGCTAACTTCAGTTTTTACAAAGTTCTTCACCAATGCACTGCACTAGTGCTGAGATAAATATGCAGTTATGAATTTAAAACACTGCAATTCAAAGCTTACCTAGCAATAATAAGCAGCACTGGCTTTAAGTATTTTAAAGTACCAAATTAATTATATTTCTGTGCTTAAATTTGCCCCTGTGGTATTTTACATCTGTAGAAAGAAAACACCACAAATATCCCTGATAAATTTAGTGGTGGCTTATTTCTTTTTTATTTAGCTTTTTTAGCACCTAGATTGGGCAAATTGGTAATAGAATTAAAATGTATTTTCCTAAATCGATGTGGAATTTGACATCTACCAATTTCTGCACTGCACATCAAAAACATTTCTGATTGATGTATCTATAACAAGCATTTTACATCTTGTGTATAATATATGTATTTAAATAGAGGTCTTCCCTTTCACGTACTACATTTTGTATAGTTATTAAGGTGTTTCATTCTGCATTTTCTGCCAGGCTTTTAATTTCACACACTTCATCTATCAGATATTACTGTCTACTTTAAACATATCACTGCAGAAAATGATAACTGGTGTTGAATACAGAGTCACGGAGGCGGGGGGTTTGCAATTTCAAGTTACGTGGAGCTGGGTGATAAATGGAGAACAGCAGCTGGGCTGAGAAGCTCAAGAGAGACAGAAATTACATTTGCAGGTAAGTGGAGTGGAAATCTGTGGAAATTGGGTAAAACAAAAAGCAAAACATTGTTATTAAAGGTGGAGTGAGAGATAGCAAGAGCAACAGAGAGGCAATTTTCTCCCAGCTCCAGCAGGAATTCATCTCAAGCTCTAACATGCAATTTCACTGTGGAGCTCCAGGATGAAATGCAGGATTATATCTAATTGTTTTGGGGGTTTGGATAACAAAGCATAAAAATCCTAGTAAGTGGCCTTTTGTGCCAGTGCAGCCCAGAAAAGGATGAATAAAAGTTACAAAAACATCCAAAACCTGAACTGCAATAAATATCAAGATAACCACCCAACAGAAAAGAAATGAAGCTTTAGGGATTTGGTATTTTCAGGGATATCTGTACTATGACAGCCCAATTCAGAGGAAAATTGATCCAGCTCGTGAAGTTTGCCAAAGCAATGCTAAGCTGCAGGAATACCACACACCTTCTCATTTTACCTTTTCTGGCAGTAATATTTTCCAATGGCAAGCCAAGAGTGCTGTGAAGAGTATGGAAACGAGGACAATTAAATTTGCCCTATTAAGAGTATTAAAAAGGCTGTTATGTAATTGTACTCTGTATATTTAACACGATGGTGTAGAGCTAAACAGTCCTTTCCAAAGAAAAAGTGAATAGATCTTTATTAATGTGTTATTTATTTTAGTCATACCTGCTTGTGAACTATTAATACTGCCTGAGTTTTGGCATTTTAGCTTTCCAAAGTGACAAGTCCATGTGATTAACCACATTACCTTTTGCTAATACTCAGGGCCAAAAGAATCCCATCCTGATCTGCTGAGTGGCAAACTCAATGTTGGCAAAACTCCCATTGTTTTAGAGAAGGCTTATCATAAAACCTTCCCCCAAAGAGGTGGGGAAATGCAGGAGAGGTTTTGTAGAGCCACTGTGGAGTCATGGGGAGCTGAAGTTTAGTTTTAACACACGGGGGAGTTCAGCACCACACGTGGCACAATGGCACCAAGCTGGGCACGGAGACAAAGCCCAGGATCCCAATAAACCATCCCAGCCAGCCCTTCTGCTTCTGAACTCACAAATAACCATCCCAGCTGCTCATTTGCCTCCAGGAATAATAGCACACACATGACCTTCTACGTACCACATCACATGAAAATTAGCACAGCTTCCATGTGTGCATATATCTATATATATATACACAAACCAACACTTCTGATTTAAAGACATATATAATATGTAGTACAAATTGCTTTCTTCTTTCACCTATCTACTAGTTCCTCATTGATCTGACACCAAACATGCCTGGTTTAGCTGAGCAGCCACCAAAGTACGTGGTACAGTGACAGCATCCAGTGTAGCCCCAGCTCTCCAGCATCTAATCCTGCTACATCCCATTCCCATCCTGCAGGCTACAAGAATGTGGGACTGTCAGCTCAAGTGCAACGATTCTGGCTTTGTTTTGAGGGTGGAGATGCTCAAGAAGGTGTCAGAGGTACCTGGAATGAAACCAGGAGCGGAGAGATCCCTGTGGCAGGTGGAGAACTGGAGAAGCAACCTGACTAAAGAAGTGAATCAGGCCTATGGATACAAAGGAATAACAGGAAAACAAGCTTAGTTTATCCTTGCTTATCTTCTCCCCCACTTCCCCATGTCAAAAGCCTACATTTTAATCCATGGAGGCCTTTGATTCCACCAGAAAATGTCTTCCCATGGAACATCCTGTGTTTCCCCTGGCAGACAGCCCTAGCACAGCCATTCCCATTGGCACTGCTTCTTAGGAGCATTTCTGCTTTACTGTGCCAGACCTGCTCAAGTTTTGAGCCCTGCTTAAGCCTCAGGTTGAAGCTGAGAAGGTGGTGATTCACTGACAGAGCCTCATCTCTCCCACAGATACCCACATTTGTACCAGCCCTTCCCTGGCTCTTCCTCAAGCAGAATCAAAGCCTGGGACTCTGGACCACAGCACCCCAGTGTGAAATGACAGTTCCCCTGGTGACTGCCATGTCCTCCCATTCTCTTCATCTGCTCGTGTGACCTTCCTTCCCCCGACTCAGAAATACTGCAGCACCAAAGGCAGAGATGGCAGCACATCAAAGAGCCTAAGTTACAAGGGAAGCGGGTTTATTTTCACTTGAGCTGAGATTTTTTTTATTTTTTTCAGCAAGACTTCAAAATACCTTAAAAAAGCAAGAGAGATGATAATGGGATCAAAAAATTCAATGGCATCTGAATAACATAATTCAAGCATCAGTATCAGGGGATAAAATAACCCACCCAGAGCAGTTCCCAGACACTGAAGTTACACATCTCATCTGGGCTGTGTTTCTGAAGGGGATGTGAATTTGCAGCCCTGGGACAATAAAGAAATGTGGGATCAAGAAACAAGAGAGGAGGAAAAAGGGCCACTGGATTCTCCCACCGCCTTTTCTTGTTCCTAAAATTTCAGTTGCCTGGAAATGGCTGATGAGAAGACGGGATTATGTAAGCGCTTGCCAACTTCTCACACATTAAGGAAATTAAAGCCTGAGTGATGGGTAGCTTAACCCATCTTCTAAGCACTGAACTCAAACATGTTTACTAAGGAGAACTCGAACAGTGAAACCCCTTTAAAAAACCCAGGAGTGATGAGGACTTGACAATTCCCAGGATTAAAAAGCTGCACGTATTATAGACAAGGTAATCTCCTTATAGTGAGATGAGGAAAAGGAAAGTAAAGCCTTTTTGGTGGGCAAGACAGTTTTTGTTTTAAAGCATATCCATCCTGTCTGGAAGAAGACTTTCTTGTGTTATTGCCATTTTTTTCCCCCCTCCTGATAAATACATGACAAAGAAGAGCTACAACAGCCTTCCAAATCCTTATTGTTACATTTTCCAACAAACTCACTGCTCCCATCAAACATGACCCACCAATAACAAAATAAGAAGCACTGTGCTCTTCCTACATTTAATCAGGTGAACACTTGGGTGCTACAAGACAGCAGGCACCAACCTAAGTGCAAAATAGCCGGAGCTAGTTTTGAATAGAGCACCCCAGCAGACCTGAGCTTTCCTGAGCTCTTCCTTGCTGCCATTCCAGTGACACAGTACCTTCTCAAATACTCTGATTTAACTACAGCTGAAGGCCAGTCAAAAATCTAACGTAGAATCACAGAATACCCAGAGATGGAAGGGACTCACAGGGATCACTGACTCCAACTCCTGGCCCTGCACAGGACACCCCAACAACCTCTTAAAAACTTCTAAAAAACCCTCTAAATCCCGCTCCAAGCTGAAGTTGCACCACCCATTGGAGCACCAGCAATGCAAAATTGCAGGGAGCAAACAGCTGATCTGGAGGTTGAAGAAGAAATCGTGTTGCTTGCTGCTCAGCCACAGGATAGGACAGCAAAATAAACTCCTTTTGCTACAGGAGTGCACCTGTAGCTGTGTAATGTAAGTATGTGTGTCTAGGAGAGGGAATATAAAGTAGCCAGGTTGAAGGAGCTCACATCTTCATGAAAATTAAAAAATCCCAAACAGTGGCTTTATCTACAGCCAGCCAATAAGGGCAAAAGGCAAATCCTCAATCCAATGGTTATGGTTCCACTGGAATCTGCTGCTAGTGTTTCCCCTCTGGACCTACAGATGGAAGGGGGGAAACCCAACCATTCCACGTGAAGAAAAGCTGCACTGAATGAGTGGAACCAGATGTGAAAACTTGCACCCAACTACAAGAACTGTGGGATGTCTTTGAAAACAACTGGGCAAAGCCCCAGCCAGCCAATAACAAAACCCACGGTCCTTCAGCTTTAGAAGGGAAGAAACAACTTCTCAGAAATGCCAGAAGTGACTCAACCGTGATTTTTAAGCTGCTTCAACAGCATCTTAGTTATTTCAAGTAGTCCTAAGAGTTTACCTGTGATTGCCTTCCCTTAAGTGGAACTACGAGCACGCAAAGTGCTCAAATTGAGGCAAAAGAAACACACACGATTTTTGTGACTGCTGTGTTATGAATATATTGGGTTTCTCAGTTCCAAACTGCCTTCCCTGGGAATTTTAAAATACAGAAAACCAGCAAGTGTAGGGCAAATAATATCTACATAAGTAGGTCATTTTCTTAATGGCAGGGAAGTGCTGTTTTACTTCAGCTTGTTTGTAACACAGACACATTTCCAAATAAAGCGTGTTTTCGGATCTGCAAGGGAGGGGAGCGACTTATAATCATGGAGGCACTCACTCCAAGATCAAGTAGAGCCTAATTCAGAAAGACAAGCAGGGAAAAGTCGTATTTTGCACCTTCCATGAGAGCTTTGCAGGGAGTTGTGACATTTCGGAGAAAATCCTCTTGCCGCGCGTAAGCCGGAGCTGGAGGGTGCTGCACGCTGCATATTCCATTACAAAAGCAGAGCCACGTTAGTTCATTAGAGAAGTGATAAGTTCAATCCTTACCAAGTTTTCTTGGTTCCTGGCTGCTATTTTCTGATCATCTTCTCCCCCATTTTTCATGTATTTGACCTCTTCCACTGGTTTGATCCTATACTCATCTGAGCACCAAGAAAAAAAAAAAAAGAAAAAAAAATTTTGAACCAGTGTAGTCCAGCAGCTGGGATAAAAACCAAACTAAAACCAAAACAGCTGACTAGAATAGACCCTAGTTAAGCAAAGCAACTAAAAATTACATGTATATCTTTTCAAATGCTTACATGTGACTAATACAAAGGAAGTTTCTCCTGCCTGAAGCTTCNTCTTCTCCCCCATTTTTCATGTATTTGGCCCCTTCCACTGGTTTGATCCTATACTCATCTGAGCACCCAAAAAAAAAAAAAAAAGAAAAAAAAATTTTGAACCAGTGTAGTTCAGCAGCTGGGATAAAAACCAAACTAAAACCAAAACAGCTGACTAGAATAGACCCTAGTTAAGCAAAGCAACTAAAAATTACATGTATATCTTTTCAAATGCTTACATGTGACTAATACAAAGGAAGTTTCTCCTGCCTGAAGCTTCAGTAAGAATTTCAGTAGCTCTCTGGTCTAGGACAGCCATGGCACCAGGAAACAGGGATGTTTGGTGTGTACTCTCTCCCAAATCCCTGGTTTTCTGTCGAATATGTTCAATACAAACAGGGTCTTTGCTCCTGCACCCTCCCTGGATTTTCATTCTCAGTGGACCAACAAGCTGTGTACAGAGAGGAGTCTGCTCATGGGTGTTCCTTGCACAGCAAAGCTGATGGAGGCTATTGAAAACTTAGGTTAAAAGCTGGAAAAAAAGCCAACCCACACCATAACCACTTTGCCTTTTTTTTTTTGTTTTGTTTTTCCTAATGACACAATGCACAGTCATAGAATGATTTCTGGAGAAAAGGCCCCATGCTGCCCATCTTCCTCTTCCAGCCTTCCCCGCCAACCACCGCGTTTTCTGCACGTGAACGTTACCCAGATAGACATTCAGCCTGAAAATAAGTGAGAAAAGTAAGATTCTTGGTTTGTCCTTAGTATTTATCAGCTCTTCAAATACTAGGATTCCCAGCTCTAATGACAGTATGGAAGTGTTATCTAACATACAGGTGCTATGCCACAGTAAACCCAAAGCTCCAATAAAGGGATTTTTTTTCCTTGGTAGGACAAGATGGGATTTCAGAAAAATTGATTCTTCTCTGCAGCCTGTGAATCCAGTTCTTGCAGGACCAACATTGGTTTTTCTCAGATGCATTTCGTTCTGGGTATCTTTGTAGCAAATGAATCTACGGGGAAAAAACACCCAGAGCTGTACATCCACCCTCCTCCAGCCAGCATAAACAATGCAGAAGAGAAACTTCCACAAAAGTGGAAAATATTAATACAAAGTGAAATGAGACACAGTACACTTGGAATAAAGGGCAAAACCTTGGAAAATCAGAAGACACTGCAAAAAGTTTCCTCTTTTTCTTTGGGTTTTCAAGCAATTTCTCTCACTTACTAAGGGAAAAACAGAGCACAAATAGATTTTTCTGGATTACTATATTGTTAAAAAAATAATCAACATGATTTAGACAAGAGGTTTTTTTCAGGAAACTCTTAACCACAGTCTAGAAGTTAAATAAGCCTTGCTTTGAAAAGTAAGGCTATTTTAAAAATAAAATTGTTTCAAAAAACAATCTTATTTAAAAAAAATACATCATGGTTTTGCATTTGGTCTAGTCCACATCTATATGTTTTCTTTGTTACAGAGTTCAAATAAATTGAATCTATCAAATAGAAGCATCTCACATGCAGAGCCTCAAATCAGATGGAGGAATTTAAGACAATGGTAAATTGTTTAGATTGGTAAATGTGAACAACTCTGAGGTTTTCTCTTTTCTTCCACTGTAATTCAGCTAGTCTGGAGGTGACAATTCATAAACCCAAGAGGGCTGAACACAATAAAGCCTGGGAATTAGAAGTACTTGACTGACTGCAATTATCTAACTTACATTTTCCTCCCTGCCTCAGTGCTCTCTGTTGTGATTAGCAATAAAACCCACACGCAGAAAAAGCATCAGACTCCCACAGAGGCACGCAGGGATCTGAATGGGGAAACAGATGAGCAAGAGAAAGCAGCACAAAGGACATTTCCCAACCCACAGCCAGTCCATGTGCTCTGGAGGAGAGAGGATGTTCGGCCCAGCCTTCTGGAAAACGAGGAAGGTGAGGAGGGGCTGACGTTCCAGGGCAAAAATAACCCTGAAATGTGTCTGCTGCTTGTTCCAAGAGATTAATTGTGATCAAACACCACAGCCAGGCAGCAGCTGATCCTTTGGGGATGGTATAGGAGGGGTGCTTCCTTGGAAGGCATCATCCCTTGGAGCAAGTCAGCCGGGGCACAGAGGAGTCCCTGACTGATAGCCAGGATAATCAGACTGACATGTGGAATTTTGATACACCTGGATAGGATGGAGTCTTCTTGGAGATCAAAACTGCAGTTTTCAATTCACAATGGACATGGGCACAGATCCTTCAAATGCTGCACTGTTTGCCAAATGCACCAAGGAGCTCTGAACTGGTGGCAAAGAACCTTGCACAGATTTCTTACGATGGTTCCAGAGATACTTCCAACAGTGTTAGTAAACCTCAATACTTTCCTGATAACACAGTAAATATTCAATTATCTCCAGCACAGCTGGTGTTACTCTCCCCTCCATTCTACCAACTGCAGAAGTGCAGACACCTGGGTAATTGATGCCCAGGATATGCAGCAGCAAGAAAGTTTCCAAAAATAAACCAGTCATTTTTCATAACATTTTCTGGACAATTTGAATCCACCACAGCAAACAGCAAGTCTTATTTTGGAGAAATTCACCCTCTCCTTAGGAGAATGGCTTCCCACTGCCAGAGGGCAGGGATAGATGGGATATAGGGAAGGAATTGTTCCCTGTGAGGGTGGAGAGGCCCTGGCACAGGGTGCCCAGAGAAGCTGTGGCTGCCCCTGGATCCCTGGAATTGTCCAAGGCCAGGTTGGATGGGGCTTGGAGCAACCTGGGATAGTGGAAGGTGTCCCTGCCCATGGCAGGGGTTGCAACGAGATGACCTTAAAGTCCCTCCCAACCCAAGCTTTTCTATGATCCTATAAAATCCTGTGGTTTGGGATAAGTAATGAGCTGTGGCTAAGAAGGAAGAGAAGAATGGGGCAGTGAGAAATGGCACTGGATGGGCTTTAAGGTCCCTTCCAACCCAAGCCAGTCTGTGATTCTGTGGATACAGACTAAAAAAAAAATCAGGAAATCAAAGCAGAAGCCCCTGCAGATGTTGGCAGAATCAGCCCTGTAATAGAAAGTGTCCTACAAAATTAATATAAATGTCCTGGCTCTAATAGATGGTATGTGCTTGAGCAGGAGAAATCTCTGCTTGTAGTTCAAAAAGCAATAAAGCTTTGACACAATCTAAAGCTGAGGATCTGCCTTAAAGGCCAAGAGATTATCTCCTGGGATGAGGCACACTGGGGAAGGGGTTCAGTGGCTGGCACTCAGGCTCCAGTGCCTCAAGGAGGGGTGATGAACAGCCCAGAGTGCCCGGCAGCTCCCCGCTCCAGCAATCCCAGGGGCTCTGGGCAAGCCCAGATCAGACCAAAAGGCAAACGCAGCACTGGCCTGTGGAAAGCCAAGGATCAACCTCATGCTGGTTAATAACTGAGCCATCAACAACTGTTTTATCAGCTACACACAGAGACGAAGGGAGCAGATCAGAGATTCATTATGTTGGAAGCAAACATCATTACTCATCAGCTCTCCTAGTCCCCATCACAGGCAAAGTGCTTTCCTTAAAACCAGGAGCGCTGATAGAATACACTGGTAACATTTGTTAGTATTGAGTAGTCTCTTGCTGGAAGGAGGTATAAATAGATATGATTCCACTTTCAAAGGGAAAAGAACAGCTAAGTAATTATACTTACATAAACATAAGAATTATATAGCTAGGGAAGACACGGCTTGCTGGTGTTAACAGAGAAGTAACACCTTATTCACAGGTAAGACAACATCCCTTATTTCAAATATACTAAATATAGTAATTAAAATCAAATCATTATTTGCAGAAGATGAGTCTTGCACTGCATTATGTTATTTCTGGGGGGATACAACGATATATGGATTATTTTTACTAAGTGAAGACAAAATACAGATACGTTACACATAAGGTAAGGTGTTCAGAAACCAGAGATTCTGAGCTATTTATGAGACTGTTCTTGTTCTAAAGTTACTGGCAGGGTGAAAGCACTGCAAGCGCAAAAGAGGGGATGTTTAAGCAACAGACAGACCTTGAAGTAGATCATGAGGTGTATGGTCATTATCAGTTTTAGGTGAATATGAAAATTAGATTAAAGACAGGTTGGATGAATGGGCCCTTAATGCCTTTCCTGTAGGTATGTGCAAAAAACTGTCTTAACCTGGTTTTGCTCAATGAGGTAAGAGTGACCTAAAGTTGAAGAAGTAAATGATGACAAAAATCACCTTTTTGAGTTTTATCTTCTGATTTCTACTGAAGCAAACACAGCATTTTGAGGTATCTTGGTCTGAGCAATCAGAAACAAATCCAGAGAAAGCCTGAAATGTTGACTGAGATCCAGTAGGACCTCATTAAGTCTGGCAGCCAACAAGACCTTTAAAATTGTAAGAAGTTCAGGATAAAGGAAATCTCTACTCTATGCGTATTTACCTTTTTCCTAAATACAGTTTTATATCAAAAAGAAAAGTGAAACATGTTCATGGCTTCTTTCTTGTACAGAACTAAAAATCAAGCAGTGAATATGATAAAAAAAATTAGGACACTATCACCCAGAATGTGATATGTCATATATAAAGAGAAATACATCCTTATGCTCCTTTCAGGAAGAAAAAGAAAATCAAGTCCTGTCTTCTATTGTGAGGTGTATTACACAAAAAGAGAAAATTTCCAATAACTCATGTGGGGGAGGAATGGCTTCACAGGACTGTCACAGCAAATCCTGAGTTGAAGAAAAGCAACTCAATTAAATGAAAAGAAAAACAACATAAATGAACCACAAATAAAGGACAGAAATACTGCGAGCATAACACCCACCACAAAATCACAGGATGTAAACCAGAGAGCAGGAACGCCTCTAGCTCCAAATTGTGCAAAGGCACGGAGAGGAAGAATTTTGAAGTTGAATATGCTGCAAAAATTCTCAGCAGGCAAATCTTATGAATGAAGATCTCCATCTGGAAACAGATAATTCCACTCAAACATGTCACCCGGTTGCCATGGCAATGTGACAGAGAAAACCAGCACTCATTAATAACGATTTCAGTGATAAATGAGCATATCAACTTAGAATATTGAAACAATTACTGGGTGGGGGGGCACAAAACTGTGGTGGTTCCTAGGAGAAAAATGTCTTCAGCACTTCCAGACATGGCTGTAAGTGCTTTTACCACAGGAATATGGGCAATGGCACTAATTCTGGCTCGGTTTAAAGAAAAGAAAAACACCAGAAAAAACCATAACTTTGTCAAATATGTCTGGAGTCACTGTGACTTTTGGAGAAATATTTGGTTAAACAGCAAGCCTTTAAATAAATAAATAAATAAATAAATAAATAAATAGAATGCTGATTTATACTGCATTCCCATTTCAGACATCTAGGGATGGACAGATTTGGTTCCACTGTCATCAAGAGGGATGATGGGTGAGCCTCTCCTCTATTTTTAGTGAGATATCAAGTATCAGGCAGGAGGTGAGCGGTACTTCAGTCACACCACCAAGAGGGAAGCTTCTAAACACACCTTCATTTTCCTGTGCCACATATTTTTCTGCAGTCTCTCTTGCCTTTCTGTTGCACCACATGCCAAGATTTATCCTTCATCCACGCTAAACCACACGTCTGTTCTGTAAAATAGGAGCTTTCTGTCTAACAAATTCCTCTCCACCATACTTACTTCTGCCAGGTGCAGAAAGTGCTCCTCCTGCTGTGAATGCCACGGATCAAAGCTTCACGTGCTCCCCTCTCTCAAAGGCTTGAAAGCTCGAAGCTATATTTAGATAAAGGACTGAACTGCTTTTTCTAAAAATATTTGTTAAGAACCATAAGAGATTTTGATGCCATTTAACTGAAACATAGAACGGCAGGTGAGCCACTTAGATGTTGAGCACAGAACATGCCAAACATCCCAGAATGGTTTGGGTTGGAAGGGACATTAAAAATCATCCAATTCCAACTCCCTGCCATGGGCAGGGACACCTTCCACTAGCCCAGGCGGCTCCAAGCCCCGTCCAACCTGGCCTTGGACACTTCCAGGGATCCAGGGGCAGCCACAGCTTCTCTGGGCACCCTGTGCCAGGGCCTCCTCACCCTCACAGGGAACAATTCCTTCCTAGTATTGCATCTAACCCTGCCCTCTGTCAGTGGGAAGCCATTCCCTGTGTCCTGGCCCTCCATGCCTTGTAAACAATCTCTCTCCATCTTTTTTGTTGGCTCCCATCAGGTACTGGAAGGCCACAATGAGGTCACTCTGAAGTTTCTCTTCTCCAGGCTGAACAATCCCAGCTCTCCCAGCCTTTCCTCACAGCAGAGCTGCTCCATCCCCCTGATCATCTGGATGGCCTCCTCTGGCTCCAACAGCTCCATGTCCTGCCTGTGCTGGGATGCTGGAGCTGGATGCGGCTCTCCCAGAGCCCATCTCCAGAGCCACTGGGAAGGAGGAACATGCCAGGATTCACAGCTGCACTGGGAGGGCAGGAGCAGTGGTGAGCTCAGCTCTAAAAAGAGCCAGGCTACACATCAGGGAAAAAACAAAATCACAGACCACCAGGACAGTCAAGGAGCAGGATTAGACTGCTCGGGTGGCTGCAGTTTCCACCACCTGAGTCATCAGCCTTGAGTGCCACAGGTTCATGTCCATCTGGTTTGGAGCACTGGAAGGGTGAGATGAGCTGCTCAGGTTATTCCATCTCTGTTACGTATGTGGGTATCAGCTGCCTGGATAACAGAGAAATTCCATCCAAAATCCCAGAAAAAGTCAACAGTCAGAGAAAGTAGTTGCAAAAATCCTGCCAATTCATGAACTAAGTATCATGAACTAAATAGTCATAATAATATTCATGAACTAAATTTCTTGAACTAAATATTGAGAAATGGAGGACATCTAAGTTATCTTCTTAAGTCCAGCTTCAAGCTCTCACAGCAAGCAGCAGCTCCGTGGTTCATTTTATTCTACAGGGTTGCAGCATTTGTTCAGCTGTGGGGGTGGGTTTCTGATCCACTTAGATGTGGGCTGGGAGTGAAATTTCATTGGAGATCAACCAGCATTGGGTGAGCAGCCTGTTGTCTTCCTCTGTTACCAACCCTCAAAGCTATCAATTCACAGGCAATTCTTGAGCCAAGTGATCATGGTTTTACTAACATGAATAGAATAATAAAAATAGCTTAGGAAATAAGCCAATCCATTTTTCTCAAAGGATTATCTGAAAATGCTCATTCAGATTTCCCAAATTAATTTACCTTACCTTAATCCAATCTAAAAATACAGCCACTGCTGGGAGTTGAGGCAGTGGACACCACCAGATACTAAACAGAGAACAGGTGCATGAGCAACACATCAGTTCTGCCAACAAAATCTAAATCCTCTGACAGAACAGCTCTTTAAAAATCAACACACCACACAGATTGCAGCACATCTGCAAAGACCACCCTCGAGCATTTTCTCTTCTTCCTACACAACCCTAACATGCACCCAAGGAACGCCAACGACTGCTTCTGCACGAGGCAGACATGACCACTAGGGCTGGTTTCTTGAAGGAAAAAAAGGGATTGAGACATTCAGTGTAACAGAAGTCAGCCCCTAAATGGAGAATTCCTGAAGAATTGGAAGGACATTGAGTGAGACGGGTAGCTCTCTTCTAAGCTATCCAGCCCCATGGCATATCCAGTGCTTCATGAAACATTAACTCCCTCAAGGGTGATGCCTACCTGAAAAAATTTAGCAACTTCCCTTCTACTTCATCAAACCTCCCTTCTGCAGGCCCAAACCACGACATCTTTCTGCAGCAGTCCCTGAGGCCAACAGATCTGACAGAACACAGCCCCATTAACTGTCCCGGACATGATCTCGATCTTTGCTGCTGGAGAAGCACAAACCCTCACTGTGCCATGTTAACCCACCCCTCATGGGTGCTGTCAGCAGTTTCCAGAGCTGCAAACCGCTCCCAGCTCTCCATCCCTTGGGTACCTCTGTCCTCTCCCAGCCTGGTGTCTGCCTGTGGGAGAAGGCGCCGTCCCAACCCCTGCGCTGCTGCTGCTCCTCGGGTGCCTCAGTTTGTGTATCTTGGATTTTCTGATATCTTATCCTTCCTTTCACCCCAGTCTGAAGGTGGCAGGTGATGATGGAGCCATAATTTAGCTCCCTTGTTTCTACAGGTTTAATTTTCAAATTTGGCAGGTGACTTGCAGAAACAAACCGCTGTACACCAGCCGACACAGCAGGAGATGTAACCCCCTCCTTGATTCAGCTGCACTCGGTTCCTCCCTTCACTTGGTTTCTTCTTAGTTCCCTCTACTTGTTTTTTCTTCTTGGTTCTTCCACTACTTGGTTGCTTCTTGGTCAAGAAGTCCTCAAGGCTACTCTATGTTTTGGGCTGTCATATAGTCCAAGTCCTGTGAAAACCGGAGCTGTACATACAATTTTCCACCACATTACAAATGAAGGATTGTTTTAACTAACCTTACACCAGGGGCACAGGCCCACTGCTCTCTGTCTGCCAAGTCTACCTTAGTTGTAGGTAGGTCAGAGGAACCACGGCCTCAGAGGCCATTTCATTATCTCAGGAAAGATTTTAAAATACAACCTCAATATCCCCAAACCCAGTTAATGCTAAACACACAATTTCTGCCTTGCTCATACCGTCTTTGTGTTCAGGATCAGAGGAAACATCATATGTGAGAGGGTATTGAGAAAACCTGCCATGTGATCATATAATTAAAGACTTTTGTGCACTCCTCTGTAATTACAAAGCCAAAGAACAGCGCTGGTGGTGTGCACTCACAACTATCTTTCAGCTACCCAGATTTCTGCTTGCTGAAACTATATAATTCATATATACATATATGTGTATATATATATATATACACACACACAGACACTTTTTTTTACCTTTTTGTTTTCATTTAATTAACACATAACTTTGAGGCAGACGCCAGGTTGTTCAAAGGAAACCATTTCTCAGGTGGAGGAGATTACAGCCACGGTGCTTGGCAGGAAGGACACTCAGTAAATGCAATTATCTAGCCCACTAAAAAGATCAAATTGAGAAATGAAAGCAGGAGAGGAAACAAGCAGCAGAGAGATTAATTAAAGGAATGAACAGGAGGAAAACAAAGGGTCTGTGCCTTGAAAATATGACTGTTCATATGAAGCCCCCAGGTGGGTGTCTGGATCCAGGCTGCCTTCAACACAGCACAGCATGGCCAGCTCAGAAAGGCTCCTTCAACTCCATTTCACTGCTCTGGTTTGAAATTCTCCCTCAGAAAGTTAAAAAACCCACCAAGCACAAAATATTTAATTCTTTTCAGGTTTTTCAATGTCATTAATGAAACTCCCAGTCTCTGCTGACCCTCCCCCAGCCCCCATCTGTCTATGTACTCCATTGAACATTCCTCACTTCGGCACAGAACCTGTCAGGGACTGTTCAATTCCAGGAAAAATACCTAACTGACCATTTCTGTGAGCATCCCTCATGCAGCCCTGGAGGCCCTGCCCCTTACAGCCCCTCTAAGGTATCCATCCACCCAAAACCTCTCCTGAACGGAACCGCCCCAAGGGTTCCCTGGAAAATAAGTCATTACCACACCCTCAAAATTACACATCTCCTATTATTGCAAATACAGGATGAGGTGCCTTCAGTTTCCTGGTCAATAAAAAAGCCAATTCCTCCATCCTTAACAAGCAATGCCATTCTCAATCAGTCAACTATTAAATGAGATTGTTGCCCCGCAACGTATGACTTGAAATGGATTTTCATACCCTTTCTGGCATAGTAACTTTTTTCTATTAATATTAGGCTATCAAATTTTCCCTGCTCAAGGACCTCAAAGAGTATTTGTAAATCAGCAGCTCTTTCATTTTTATTAATTCCAATATGGAAGGGATTGAATAAATACCCAGAATCAGTAACATCTCCTCACTGTCAGTATCTCTTTAAACCAAGAGGAGAGAGCTAAGGAAAACTTGATTTATAAAATACAGCACACATTTCCAGATGCAAAAGATACAGAAGTTAATTACATTATTTTCCTTACAGACCATCTAGCAGCTCCAAAAGTAGCCTATTGGGAAGATTAATATTTTACTCTGGCTACAGAGATTTTCCATGCCTTCTCCCCTTCCCTTTGGGCAACACTTTTTAAAAGAAAGCAAAATACTGATAGCTGAAAAAAGAGAGTTTAGTAATAGCTAAAAAAAAAAAGAAATATGTGCTTAGAGCACTTGTATTAGATGGATACTTTCATCCTAAAAAGATCCCAAGATGTACCCAGTTCCTACAGTTAGAAATACACTATATCATGGAATCAGAGGATCACAATCTGCTGTGATGGAAAGAACCCACCAGGATCATGGATCCAAGCCCTGTCCCTGCACAGACACCCCAACAATCCCACCCTGTGCATCCCTGACAGCATTGTCCAAATGCTCCTGGAGCTCTGGCAGCCTTGAGGGCTGTGACCACTCGACAACAAAATACAGGGGATAAAATGCGTGTAATTGTAACAAATACAACTTTTAACACAATTTAGGAGACTTCAGTGGAAAAAACCGAACCACTACTCCCCCTTTTTTTCCCTCTGAATAGTTCAAGATCATTCCTGAAACCAAGGTGATTTCTTCATGCTCCTTTCCCAGTACCACAGAACATCAAGAGCTCTGCACCTCAGTTGCCTGAACAGCCCCTGCAGTGCTCCCATGACAAGAGCAGGAAGGAACTACACAATTTAAAAGCACCCTAAACATGATTCTTTTTGCCAGAGCCCCCGCTCACACAGGTGAGAAGAAAAGGTGTGCATGGCAGGGCATGATCACACCCACTCAGCAGAAGCCAGGCTTTGTTCTTCACAAGCACATGAGGCAGAAATCTGAACACTTTCCATTTTTTCCCCTTTTTTTCTGGTGCTAGCTCAAGACAGAGCACTGTCAGTCTCGGGCCTCTCACCAAGGAGAACATGAGATCATTTGGTTGTAAGATTTGTTTACAATACCATGATGGCACAGTGTTTTGGACAACTACCTATTGGAAAAATACCTTCTACGTTCACTTCTTCTATCCCATAAAGGCACCTTTGGCTGTGTATGCCAAAGGTACACAAATACTTATTGGTCAGGTACCTTTTCTTTGTATTTAACAGCTATTTCTACCAGTAGATATTTCCTACTATAAAATTGCAGCCTTAAAAATTTCAGCCTTGTGTTGCTGAAATGAATACACACCCATGCAGCTACACAAGGCTTACCTGGGGAACTAGGAATTGTTCCCCAGAGTGAGTCTTTTCTGGCCAGATTTCAGGCTTTGGGGCTTTCTCTTAGTTTTGTTATTTTTTTTCTCCAAATTTGTGGTCCAGTAATAAACCACTTGGAAAATGGCTAAAGGAACACTGCAGTAATTGAAAGTATATGGCATTTTTACCATGATTTTTCCTCGTTTGCACCTACAGGCAGGCATTGAACACCAGAGATTCTGTCTTTAAAAGGTTAAGTGAGAAACTAAGTGTGTCTGTACCATAAAATAAACGGATTTCCTTGAGCACCAAGGCTGCCAGAAAACACATCCTGGCTCCTTTCTAGCCAGCGCCAAAGGCGGATGTATGGCCCTATTTATAGCCCACTAATGCAATTGTGAAACGCACACCCCTTGCACTTCATCTCTATGGGCTGGGGCTGGACTCTCCATGGAGCTTGGAGGAAAGGTCACTCCCAAGAATAACACCACGTTCCCTCTGTGCACACTCCAGAGCTGCAGGGACTCGGGGTGCCTCGGAGCCCCCCGCCCTCCGGGCGCTCTCTGGGTGCTCTGATGCCGACAGGGAGCTTGCAAAAGGGGAAAGCTCACGTGAAAATAGGAAGCAGGGAAGTGATGACCTGCCTGTGATTAATTTCTGCTCCTAGAACAGGGATATCAACTGTTTCTCCACCTCAGCTCACCTTCTGTCTCCGTACTGCAAATCCCCACACAACTGGGTGTGTGTCATTCCAAACCCAGCACGGCAAAGATCTGGATAAAAACAGCTCCCTTCCACTAAGGAGAATGACTCTGCAGAATAATTCCCTCATCTAATACCATGACAAGGGGTTGTAACAACAGTGCAAGAAGATTAACCACCAGAAGAAGGTCACTACAGAGTGCAAGGGCTGTCTAACTAATTTATGGATACCTGTTCTAAGTCCAACTCTCTTTTAGGTAGGAAAACCTCAGCAACCTTTCTGTGGCAAAGATCTTCTATCCATTCAGGAAAGTCATCTCCTTTAGGGTCTTTCTGATTTTTTTTTTCAAAGGAAAGAACTGAAACAATAGGAGACAGAACTCCAAATAGGCACCGAGAAATATCTTCAAACACTGTTGCTCTACTGCTTGGACCATTTACAATTAAGCAATTTTCCAGCACCCAGGTATCTAAAAAGCTACTCTCCCATCACTTCTGAAATGGTTTTCTTCTCTGCTGGATGGGTGAAAATAGACACTGAAAACCAACCTTGCCGAAAGAGGTAAGGTACCTTCTTGGAGCCTGCAGGAACCTTTCCACAGACCTGGATCTCACCCCTAAGGACCACCAGATCAGTGTTTCTGCACTTCCAAGGGGAAAAAAAAATGAGGCAATGAGTAGGAGGAGGGAGAACTATTTCAATCACCATAATTACATACAGGCCACAATTAAAGGACAGCTGCTGCACAAAGAGGCCACAACCAGCCCCTTGAGACCCCACCTGCATCTCCTGCCCCGTGGATCCAGGAGGTCTGTTTCTGCTGAGGCTTGGGCCTCCAGTCCCTGCCAGAGCAGGTCTGCCTGTCTCTAGTCCTGCCTCTGGTCCCATCTCCTGGAGGGACCTCAGCCTCAAGCTGCAGGTATCTTCTCTCCCATCTCTCCTCTCCCTGTCTCCAGCCTCATCTCCTGGTGCTCCTCACTGCATTCCCTGGATCTGGCTCATCGCCATGCCTGGGACTGCTCTTTTTGTGTTCTTTATATATCTATATATCTGTATTTCCTTGCTGGAGAGGGAGGAAGAGCTTGTTTTGCCACTACTCAGAGCCAACCCACAGTCCAGAGCAGCCTCTTCCCTCTTCTGCAAAAGCAGCACCTTTTCCAAGAGCTGTAAAAATGAGCCACTTCTACACATAAAAGGTGAAAACACAGTTTTAATTCATGTGGAAAACACTTTCTTTGCACATATCGATCATGAATACATAACTAGACAAAACTGAGGATGTGGTTTGGTTTTGTTTTGCTTTTCTTTTAACTCTGTTGCTTCCTTATGGTAATAAAAGAGTAAATTACTGATTTACCAAGGGTGTTCTCAGAGTTACACAAATACACCATAAACCTAGATAACACATGCAATTTTGTTACATTTCCCACACGAACATAACCAAGGTAGGTTGGGTTTGGTTTTATTTGTTTCTTTCACTTCCTGAAACACTTGTTTAGGACTGTCCCCTGTTTACTTAGATAAGAAGCAGGCTATCAACAAATTGCTAAACCAGGCAAGGAAAGAGAGAATCACAGAATCACAGAATGGTTTGGGTTGGAAGGGACATTAAAGCTCATCTCATCCCACCCCTGCCATGGGCAGGGACACCTTCCACTAGCCCAGGGTGCTCCAAGCCCCATCCAACCTGGCCTTGTACACTGCCAGGGATCCAGGGGCAGCCACAGCTTCTCTGGGCACCCTGTGCCAGGGCCTCCCCACCCTCACAGGGAAGGATTTCTTCACAATCCCTAATCTAACCCTGCCCTTTGGCAGTTAAAAACCAGAGTCCAGCACAATTCTGGAAGATGCTCATGCACTTCAGCCCTCTGCTGCAATGCACTCACTCACTCATCTGCTTTTCTTTAGCTTTCAAGCACTGCAAAAAGACCTACTTTGCCACAGGAGCTGCTGAAACCATGAACAACATTCCCTTGCAGGAGCTCAGCCAGAGTCTGAATTTAAGCAATGAAAATCTCCTCCTTTGAAACTCACTGTGATATTTGGTTTTAGGCCCCTGAGACTGAGTTTTCAGAGAGTGGGTGCCTACAGGCCACTCACTTCCATGCAGCTTGGATTAAGAACAAGTGCCTGTGATTGTACCAGAAACATTTTTCATGTATGAAAATTACTTTAAAAAAAGTTATAGTCTCAAAGTATGGAATTAGGACACAGCATGGGGCTGGTCCCCTTATGCATCTGTCCCCAGAAAGAGTAAGAGCTGACACTGCAGAACATGTCAGGACAGCCACATGAGCTGGAGCAGTTCCTCGTGGAGTGTTCATCAGCTGACCACCACAGTCCATCTAAAGGCAAAGGAGCTGTGTGTTTGGGTGCAGTGAGACCTTCTGACCCCAGCACACGTCCACACTTGACATGA
Source organism: Aleadryas rufinucha (assembly GCA_013397815.1). Classification (NCBI taxonomy): domain Eukaryota; kingdom Metazoa; phylum Chordata; class Aves; order Passeriformes; genus Aleadryas; species Aleadryas rufinucha. The sequence continues at coordinate 50,958 of VZTH01003021.1, read as the reverse complement.
CATTAGCTCTGTTGCTTAAGCTACAGCATCCCAGACAGCTTCAGTTCACCAAGGATGGCCACGCTGTCTTCCAGAATAAAGAACTTCTCGTTTTCAATTTTAGCTTTTTTGTTCCCTGACAGTTGACAGGAAGGGAGAGGGATTATAGTGGTGTAGCAACAGGAAGGTGTTATTCACTGAAAACACTTCTCAGGTATTTTTCTCACTGAAGATTTTAACTGAAAACCTCCCCACTTCAAATGGCCAGACGATCTCCAGAATTCTGTGTACCGGAACAAGATGGGTTTAGGAAGTTATCTCATATTAATTAAGGACATCTGAACAGTCTTGCCAGGCCTAAAGGTATTTTGAATTGTCCTGAGCAACATCCCAAGACTGAAGTTTTCAGTAAGATGATACTTCTGGCCTGTTAAGGAAAGAGCCTTCAGAGCAAACCAATCTCTACAAAGGTTTGGACACACTATTTTTGGAGATGACAATGCACGTTTAGGAAAGGTAAATCATAGTCCCAATTCTCCCTTGTTATTCTCCTTCTTGCATACAGTGGGCATGTTTTAAAGGTTTCAATTATTTTAGCAATTTGGCTAATTTACTTCAAGTCAGGGTTCTGCTGTCCTCGACAGCGGACTAAGACACCACATGGATGAATATGGCAGAGACAAGGAAGGAAATACCTGCCACAAGACAGGGATGAACACAAGGGAGACAATCCCATAAAATCCATAGGAAGAAAGAAAACATCACCATGGGAAAGAAAACTGCCCTAGAGCTTGTTAAACAACCAGATATCATCATAGAATCTCAGAATGGTTTGGGTTGGGAGGGACCTTAGAGCCCATCTCGTCACAGCCCCTGCCATGGGCAGGGACACCTTCCACTAGCCCAGGGTGCTCAAGCCCCATCCAGCCTGCATTAATCAGTTTTTCAGTCTCATTACAACACCTTACAGCTGAAGATTTCCTTTCCCAGCCTTCTCCCAGCTGTTCTGAGATAAACTGGTTTATAAACTATTGTGCCTTGCGTTCAGCTTTATTTAGACAGGTTTAGCAACTGGAGCTGCTCTTGATAACAGAAATCCCACCCAAATATTCCCATTTTGTCAGAAGATTCCCACCTGACATGTTCGCTCCCCCCCTTTTGCAAAGCACCCAGGAGCTCCATGGAAACATCTGCATTAAGCCTCTCAGATTAATGAACAGATTCTAGAATATTTTTTCCCAAATCACATTACCACTTAGTTTCTTACAGAAAGAATTACTTCAACCTCCTCCCCAAATAAACATCCCATAATTTTTTATAAAGTCACAAATAAAATTAATCTACAAGAGATGTTATATTATTAAAACATATGCTGAAATCAACAATGCTCAAGGCTCCATCATGGCATTTTGTTCTTCATTGGTATTTACATATTATAGTTCTTATGTATTGCCCTGGAAATCAGCTTTGAAGTGGAATGATGAATAAATGAAGATTTATTATTACTATCCTTATTAGAGGGATTTTAAAGTCATTAGAGACCAACAGACATAATAATCATATTATATTCAATCTTCTCTAGAACATCTCCTTTGATAGGCCTGCTAACTCAATTATTTAAATATATAATACAGCAAAATGCAGCGTGACTTCTGAAGTTTGGGATAGGGTGGAAATTTTTATGTTTTGGTTTCATTTATCAGGATTTGTCCTTGCAGAATTCGTGGGTTTCATGATGAGTTTCTCAGCTTTAAAACACCTGGGTTTCAAATTCACAGTGAACACCTGGCTCGATGTGTCTGCTCAGCTAAAATAAAAGGTTAAAAGCTGAGGAAAAAATAGAGTACTGGAGATCAATCTTAACCTGCAGTGACCTTTAAAAGTTAAAAAAACCCCAAAATCTCTCAGAAGCTATGATCTCTCCAATAGTCAATAAACTTGTCTGCAACCAATCCCACCAGGAAAGAAGAAAATAAGATCCAGAGGCTCTGAGGAAGAGCCAAAGCAGAACTGCACCACTCTGAGAAGCTCAGAAAATTCTCTCTGGATTCAATGTGACATCTGGAGCAGAGAAAATAACTACTGATGGGGAAAAAAAATCCAAACACTGCTTAACCGGAAAGTACATTCTTACTATTGACTCTTCCTGCCTGCAGCTTGTCTGGGGAAGGTGCTGGAGGAAGGAAGGAGAATTGTTTCCAGTCAGGTGTTGTCACACAGCGAGGGACAATTCCTGTCAGCCACATCCTTCAGACCCCACTGCCTGCCCAGGGACCAGCACTCTGCTCTTGTCCTTTAATCCTCTCATTGCTGTACCAAATCCCTCAGGATTTCCTCCCCTTGTGAGACATCTGAGGCCATGTGGCCACCACAGCCATGCAGCTCATCCCTGTTAGCTCTGCACAGGCACTCGGTGTCACATTAGTCCCCAGCTGCCAACGCTGCCCGTGTTCACTGTCCATGCACGGCATGGTTTATGCTCACTGATATTCTCAGGGTGTTACTGACACATCAGCCACCTTCCAACCCCACTTGACTTCTGTTTCCTTTCCTTTGCAGCCTCCTCCCCAGAAACTAACCTCTAATTCCCTTTCCATCACCTCCTGGCTCCTCATTTCCCGGCTGCTCACCTTGGTTTAGCTCTGCCTAATCATCCTGCAGGGAACTTTCAATCCCTACAGGCAGCACAGATACTCTGCTCGTGGTCACTGGCTGGGTGAGACACTTCTGCCCCTTCCCAGGAATAAGAAAGGAAGCATCAGGGTGGGGAAGCCCTGGCACAGGGTGCCCAGAGAAGCTGTGGCTGCCCCTGGACCCCTGCAAGTGTCCAAGGCCAGGCTGGATGGGGTGTGGAGCAGCCTGGGCTAGTGGAAGGTGTCCCTGCTCATGGCAGGNTTAAAAGTTAAAAAAACCCCAAAATCTCTCAGAAGCTATGATCTCTCCAATAGTCAATAAACTTGTCTGCAACCAATCCCACCAGGAAAGAAGAAAATAAGATCCAGAGGCTCTGAGGAAGAGCCAAAGCAGAACTGCACCACTCTGAGAAGCTCAGAAAATTCTCTCTGGATTCAATGTGACATCTGGAGCAGAGAAAATAACTACTGATGGGGAAAAAAAATCCAAACACTGCTTAACCGGAAAGTACATTCTTACTATTGACTCTTCCTGCCTGCAGCTTGTCTGGGGAAGGTGCTGGAGGAAGGAAGGAGAATTGTTTCCAGTCAGGTGTTGTCACACAGCGAGGGACAATTCCTGTCAGCCACATCCTTCAGACCCCACTGCCTGCCCAGGGACCAGCACTCTGCTCTTGTCCTTTAATCCTCTCATTGCTGTACCAAATCCCTCAGGATTTCCTCCCCTTGTGAGACATCTGAGGCCATGTGGCCACCACAGCCATGCAGCTCATCCCTGTTAGCTCTGCACAGGCACTCGGTGTCACATTAGTCCCCAGCTGCCAACGCTGCCCGTGTTCACTGTCCATGCACGGCATGGTTTATGCTCACTGATATTCTCAGGGTGTTACTGACACATCAGCCACCTTCCAACCCCACTTGACTTCTGTTTCCTTTCCTTTGCAGCCTCCTCCCCAGAAACTAACCTCTAATTCCCTTTCCATCACCTCCTGGCTCCTCATTTCCCGGCTGCTCACCTTGGTTTAGCTCTGCCTAATCATCCTGCAGGGAACTTTCAATCCCTACAGGCAGCACAGATACTCTGCTCGTGGTCACTGGCTGGGTGAGACACTTCTGCCCCTTCCCAGGAATAAGAAAGGAAGCATCAGGGTGGGGAGGCCCTGGCACAGGGTGCCCAGAGAAGCTGTGGCTGCCCCTGGACCCCTGCAAGTGTCCAAGGCCAGGCTGGATGGGGTGTGGAGCAGCCTGGGCTAGTGGAAGGTGTCCCTGCTCATGGCAGGGGGTGGCACTGGATGATCTGTAGAACTCCAGCTCAACCTCCTCATGTATCCAAATCTTGACCTAGAAGCTGTCTTTGACTAGCAATGGAAAAATGTGACTTCTATGGTTACCATTCAACGAGTTGTTTAAGTCAGACTCCAACTCTGCTAAGAAAGAATCAGTCATGAACTCAGATCTTCAGGAACAACAAATCCCATACCTAAACTAAAGCATGGGCCAGAAAATGGTTAACAGCAGGTAGTACTCCTGACAGTGAAACAGGGAACGATTAACAGCCCTCAGATGGATCCCAGAATAGCTAAATGATACTGCTGACACCAGTCCAGCTCTATAAATGGGAGCCTTTTAAAATCCCTTCAGTCTTCTTGATCCTCTGACTCCAGAAGCTACTTTAAGTTTCCTGTGTTAAAGTTATGGTCTTTGGCCCACAGCACGTGGTTAAACCACCACAAAAAAAAAAAAAAGACTGAGACTCACATTTTGCCAAAAATTGCTCCCTCACTAAGTATCAGCTAAAATCTAAACTCAAATTCTTTCAAGTAACTGCTAGAATTTTCTGCTCATGACAGCACTTAGAGCCTATTTTAAACAAAAGCAATGTACTGAGCTCACAATTCCAAATCCAGCATCTCCCAGGGAAGAGAAGAAGCACTGAACAGTCCTGATGTTTGCTGAACAACTGCTTTCTCTTCAGGTAACACCTCTGGGAATTCTTACTCTGGGATCCACTGGGAGAGCAAGCTAGCCCTCAAAAAGGCTGGAAAAACCACCAGTTTTGGTGTTTGGTGCACTCAGTACCAAGGCACCTGTTTTAAGAACAACAGTACCAAGGCAGCTTATTCACAGCTGACTTAACTTTCAGACAGGTATCTGGGCAGATCTGGAAATTTCATTTCTGAACAGTCTGCCAGATAATTCCTGACATTTTAAAAACTGTATTTAAAGATTCACATCTTTATCTAAAAACCACTTCGTGTATAGTTACAGAATCTGGGGCAGAAAAAATGTGAAGCTGACTATGATTTTATCTCCTATCACTTTACCTCTCCAGATGTGCAAGACCTGGATCACAGTGAAACAGATGTTTTCATCCCATGTTCCCAGCTTCCCAGTACCACGAAATCCCTCAGTTTCTAGCTTCATTGTACTTTCAAACCCTGTTTGCTACAGGACTTCAGAACTAATGTTTTACTGCTTTACAGGACAACAGAAGTGAGGAATTACTTTTCTTACAGAACAGATTTTTATTTTCAGGAAATGAGTCAACTGTGTTGGTACCCAGTGACAAACATAAAATATATGAGGGGGTCGTGCAACTCGTTGTCTTTGAACTATTCCAGGATTTGTGGAGGTAAAGGCAGTGCAGTACTGTACATCACTTAAAATGTTATTTTTTCACTAAGGATTTCATCTCTGTTTCAAGTGTCATGGTAACCTCCCCTGGATGGGCCAACTGCTCTATCACTGTGATATATTTTAACACGCATTTTACTTTGTATTTCGTGAAAGGTTAAGACTCCCACGTACACCTTCCAGAACGTTCACGGTGCTGGGAGAAAGGCAATCCCGCGACACTCACCCCCAAACACATCTCCGTTCTGGTAGTTCTTGCCCTTCTGAGTTTCCTCTTCGTTTTGAACAGTAGACACATGCTTGGCGGAGGCACAGCCCATAGCTTCATTCAGACAGCTCCAGCTGGACCAAACCACAGATCATCTCTAGCGACGCCCGCTCATCCTCGCAGGAAGAATCCACCTTCCTGCTCGGCTCTCGCGTCCCTTTCACCTAAACATGGCCAAAGAGAGAGGAAAACATTCACTCATTCATTCATCCAACCCCCCTCTACATGGGGAGCTTCAAGGAGATAAAAAATGGGGTTTGTGATGAGGCACAGCCTCCATGGCCTGAGGCTGCTAAAACCATATTCCATAGCATCTGGTACACAGGCAGGTCACGATAAAGGTACCTTCACCCTGCCCTGGGACAGAGCACAGCAGTTGAACTCAAAGCCTCTTCCAGCCTGACTCTTTAATCCATGGCTTGAAGAAAGCAACACCACAGATCTGTTTCCCACCCAGCCAGCTATTCCCACAGAATGCAGAGGGTTTTGGGAGAGGAGATAAGAAACCGTCAATATCTGCTCCTCCTGCTCCTTTTACCAATCTACCCATCAGCCGGATTTCTTACAAAGCATTTCACTGATTAAGAGCTGCTAATTGCAAGTGTTCAGACAAAATAACCCCTCTAAATCAATTAAAGATCTTATGTTCCCAGATGTGAAAGGCGATAGCCAGCTGTATTATCTCTTCTCTACGTGTTCATTATTCTACTCAATCCATAAAACCTCCACTGCTCAAAAAGACAACTATCCCCATTTTAGGATGGAATAACACTCCCTGAACAGTCCAGATGTCACATAAAACAAAAGGGAAAAGAAAAGTCGAATCCAGAACTGTGGTATTTTAGGTTAAAAATAAATTCAAATCCACTAACTGTTTATTGCTAAATGTCTCTGCACTGAAACAAGAACTACCTCAAAATTTGGTAAGATGGCCTGGTTTGCCTTTCCACCAGCCAAACTTTTCAGAAGAGAGAAAAATGAGAAACTCCTTTTCGCCAAGTTTTTTAGTTCAGCTATAGCATAAGATCATACACACAATTTCTTAACTTGTTACTTCTGAGCATGTACTTTTTTGCTCCACGCTGACCACAAGAATTCTATGTGTAACATCACACGAGCATGCTTACCTAGGACAGGGAGAGCTGGAGCAAGATGATCTTCAAGGTCCCTTCCAACCCAAAGCATTCTATGACACAGCAGCATCCATTCAAGCAGAAATGTATAATCCCAAGGGAAATCACGAGTCTCCTTTCCCTGAGCACTCAGCACTGGCAGCCCCATGCCCGGGCAGCTCAGTGACACACGAGGACATGGTCTAGGAGGGCTCTGCTCCTGCCTCCAGAGGGACTTTCCTGCCCATCCCCAAAGCCACGGACGAGGATGTGGCAGCCGGGCTCAGAGTGATTCCGTTTCTGCTACTGCAGCCTGTGGCTTTCACCAAGCAAGGGGAAGGACTCTGGATGCAGAACCACCTCTAACTCCCACTCACAGCCAGCTTCCCCCTTCTCTGCACAGAGCGGCGCTTCTCTCCACTCAGCGAGGGCGTTCTAGAACATACAATGTATATCTGCTAATCCCTGTTCCCAGCAGCCACCCCTCCCTGTTACCCCTGCACAGTTTTATGTTCAGTACATCCCCCAACACGTTCTACCTCATTTTTTCCTTCTCCTCTATATGCACACCTGAGCCTGAATTTCTCACTGCCCCATTCTTCTCTTCCTTCTTAGCCACAGCTCATTACTTATCCCAAACCACAGGATTTTATAGGATCATAGAAAAGCTTGGGTTGGGAGGGACTTTAAGGTCATCTCATTGCAACCCCTGCCATGGACAGGGACACCTTCCACTATCCCAGGTTGCTCCAAGCCCCATCCAACCTGGCCTTGGACACTTCCAGGGATCCAGGGGCAGCCAGTGTTTTGGGCAACTTACACCAGGCATTGATGCTGTTAGTGGAAGGGAGTGAGCACACCTCTCTGGAGCTATTTTTTAACCCTATATGGTTACATAACTTTTTTCTTTCCCCCCCCAAGAAAACCTAGATTTTTCAGGAAAAGTCAGTATAAAGCCAGGGACATTCCTCAGTTTTTGCAGTTCAGGGAGGGTCACAGCTGACAGTTCATCCTCTCAGGTGTCCAAATGGCAGCCTTGCCCTAAGATCTCCATCTCACTGTTGGGAGGAAACAAGGATCCAAAGGGATTTAAAGCATCAGCCATGCTGTGCTTGGAGATAGGTAAAGACACACAGGGATGTGGGAGATGGAAGAGAAACAGCAAACTGGGAAAGGGAACTGCCACCTGGGCTGGAAGTGAAATGGGGACTTATTTTCCCAGAGCACATAACTTTGGTTAAAGACAAGAGCTTTTAATGGACCAGCTGAAACAAATGAGGGGGGAAAACACGACCAACAGAGTCCTTGCTTTGGATTTCAGAGAAAAGCAGGAGCCTCCGGGTAGACAGAGCCTGAAAACACTGACTTCTGAGTTAAAATACAACCAGTGGTATTATTCCAGGGAAAAGGGTGTGGCCAGCTATGGGAAAAGGAGCAAGGGAAGGCTTGATGTAACCCTGGAAAGGATGTGGAGGTGTTTGGGTGAAACCTAGGTAGGAGGCTGTCCCTGGGGGAATCACTGCCCACCACAGCTCAGCACGTCTGAGCAGCAGAACTGAAGGCACAGAAGTACCTGTTGAATGAATTATGCTCCTGCCTTATTCAATTATATTTCCTGTTTCTTTTTCTGTCTCTCAGCAGGGACCATTTACAAAAGGGAGAACAGCTGCTTAGTAATAAAACCCAAATGTATTTCACACAGGAGCAGTGGGTTGGGTTTTGGGAGGAGATTTTTTTGTGAAGCCTTATAAAGCCAACATGCAGCACAACAAATTGCAAAATACTTAATTACTGACTAATGCCCAGGACAGTGATGGTCCCAGGACCACTGAGGTGCAGGAACAATCAGGAGCAAGGAGACACAGAACAGGAATGCAGAAGGATAAAGCACTTGGGGGGAGAAAAGGAAGAAATATCCATGGTCAAATCTCTCCTGCGGCATTTTGGTAGCACACATCAACCTCTAAAAATATGGTCATGTTTGATGGCACGCTGTGATTAAAGGAAACAGATGGGGATACAAGAACTGGAAGTTTCACCTTTTACATGAAAGAAAAGCAATCACAGCCATACAATTAATAGTTGAAAAAGCCATACAATTAATAGTTGGGTTGTGGAGGCAAATTCTGGTGCCAATCAACTGGGCTGAGAAAGCTACTGCAAAACGACCTCCAAGGTGAGTCTAGCACACATTTCCAGGCACGTTCCTCGGACTGCTCTTAACTTAGTGCTGTGAGACACTTCGACACAGACACCTAAACACAACCCAGGGATAGCAGAGGATTTAATACAAAGAACAGAGTGGGAGAAAAGCAGCATTAATTTTCCAGGGGATGAAATCCGATGTACAAGGCAGCACGACGCTCTCCAGCCTGGGGAAACCTCCCGTGCCTGAGGAGCAGAGCCCTCAGGGATGAGGTCTGGGAATCGCTCAGAAGTGAGGTGCTGGTCCTCACTCAGTGGGATGCCTGGCGAAGCTCTGGGGATGTGAAACACAGCACTTCACACGGCAGCAGAACAACACATCCGCTCCTCCTCCTCCTCCCCCACTTCTGCACAATTTTTCCTTTTGTCTTCCACAGCATTTTGGGGGCACACAGATTTTCAGAAGCCAAAAATAAAAAAGAAGAAGAAAACCTCAAACCATTTGCAGTTCATGTTCACCACCCACCATCACTAATTATCAAGATTTGAGAGGCAATTTGCAGGCTCCTATCTGCAAAATGCTAGTGAGAAAAATCTCTCAGGCAGATCAAAAGTGTCTACACCACCCCCAAATGAAATGCAGCAGGTTGAGGATTAACATCTTACACAGGGGTCAGGAGAAGACTAGAGACACTCTCAGATGCTGTACTTTGTACCCCAGGTTTCTTCTGAGCTAAAAACGGGGGAGCTCAACTCCTAGAATAGAAATTACCTTTGGAAACCTTAAGCAATTCCTTTTTTCTTTCTTCTGAGCAATGTCTATGATGTGTTTTTTCTTTTACCAACTCTTTCAACACTTTGTTAATCCACTCATTACACCCTCACCTGTTATTTCTGACCCTCAAAGGCTGCATCCTTGACAAAACACATTTTGCTTCCACAAACGCTTCATACAAATGGAGGACGTCCAGTGTTCTACAACAAATGCATGTTAATCTTTCTATTAGCACAGCTGTATTTGTTTTCATCTTTATTGCATTGCAATAACCAATCTTTCATCATCTTCAGGCTGCAGATACATCTAGAAGTTTCTTTCCATGTTGACCCTACAGGAAATCAGGTTAAAATTTCACAATGCTCAAGACATCAAAGCAACGAGTTTCATGCAACCGTAAAAAATCCCTAAGCTACAAAGAAAAACCACCCTGGCTTTTCCTATGAAACAACCTGTTCCAGGCAGAACTCAAGGATTTAACTTACTGCTATTAATTACATTTATTTCCTGTAAGAAATAGGCCTGTTTGATTGCCATTTCTTTTTCCCAAAAAGAAGAAAGCATAAACGAATTCTGAATTTGTCCTGCACAAGGACTGTTGGTAGTTAGCATCTGGGACTTCTCCATTGCGACATCCCTCTTTCTCAGCTACCCTCCACCACAAAAGACGGTTTTTTGGGTTTTATTCAACAGCCAAAAGGCATTTTTGGAGCCCAGGAGATATAATTTTTGCCTTTGAAGTGCACCAATGGCCTAAGGAGGGAAGGAAAAAAAGATTTAAAAAACTGTGTCACATAAGGTCTCTTTCTCCTTCTTCAAATTATTAAAATTGGCATGAATAGTGCCGTTATATTGAAAATTAACCCGCTGACTTGCTAAATGAGCAGGGCTAAATGAACAGCAGAATGAGAGGTGCAAACACTCTGAAGCAACATCTTCCAGTGGCACAAGGGGAAGAAGAAAAGCCAAAGGGAGTGGTGATTTCTGTTCCTTGGGAGCCATGGACAGAACACGCTCGCCTCACCCACAAACAGCCACGAAACGAAGCATTTTCTGCCCTTCTATGGATTGTTTGTCCCTGTGATGCACAAGTCCTGTGTTTATGACACACTTTAGCCTCCTACTGGAAACAGGCTGTGCCAGAGAGCCAGGTGAGCACAGCAGTGACTGCCTGGAAGGGGAAGGAATCAGCTCTGTGCTGAAAAACCAGGAGCACAGGGAAACACACCATGGCTTTACACTAAACCAGCCCAGTTGCCCAATCCCAGAGGGAAACACACCAAGGCTTTACACTAAACCAGCCCAGTTGCCCAATCCCAGAGGGAAACACACCAAGGCTTTACACTAAACCAGCCCCGCTGCCCAGTCCCACAGGGAAACACACCATGGCTTTACACTAAACCAGCACAGACACACTAAACTAGCCCAGCTGCCCAGTCCCACTGAGAAACACACCAAGGCTTTACACTAAACCAGCACTAACACACTAAACCAGCCCAGCTGCCCAGGCCCACAGAGAAACACACCAAGGCTTTACACTAAACCAGCCCAGCTGCCCAGGCCCACAGAGAAACACACCAAGGCTTTACACTAAACCAGCCCAGCTGCCCAGGCCCACAGAGAAACACACCAAGGCTTTACACTAAACCAGCCCAGCTGCCCAGGCCCACAGAGAAACACACCAAGGCTTTACACTAAACCAGCACAGACACACTAAACTAGCCCAGCTGCCCAGTCCCACAGGGAAGCTGCTGCGTGTCCTCTCCTGGGAAGCTGTGCTCAGCACAAATCCCTTTTCCAAGAGAAAACAGGGTTAGTGCAACTTGACAGCTAAAAAAACCCCCAACATTACAGAGAGGTTCATCTACCTAAGTTTTTTCCCAGCAGGGAGAGCCTGGTTTGAATTAATTCTGCTAATTTGTATCATCAGCTTAATACAGGACAGCCTTTGCTCCTCAGCTTAAGCTGAGGCTTAGATGACCTTTTTCATCAGCAAAATTAGCTGATTTTCTTTTGTTTTGTTTACAATCAGCATTTCTGTTGATCCAATACATGGGGTTTTGATATGTTAAAGCAACAAGTGATTTCCAAATAGAAAAGCTCTCCACAGCAACATGATACTTCCCGGGAGCATCTTCTGCTTCCTCAGATTCTTAAGGAGAAATACCACCAGTAAATCCAAGGAAGAAGATTTCAAACATCACAGAGTAAAATACAAATATGGAAGGGAACGTGAATGGCATTGCAATCACGCTCTTCATTCACACAGTGTGGAGCTAAAGTAAAATCAGTGTGAAAAGCCCAGCAGCACAAGAGATGTCAGTCATACAACTCACCATTTTTGCTGTTTCCAAAGAAAATTACATTTCATTCTGAATTTTTTTTTACCCTCAAATACTTTAGGAGTAGTGATACAAAGATTACCACCACCATTACAGAATGCAGTTCTAATATTTAATTATTTTCCCCCTTTTTCTATGAGAATTAATAGACAAAATATTAAAGATAGATGAGCTTTAATTGGCTGGCAACACTGTAGAATATTTGTTTTTGTTTGCACAGAGATAGCCTGTTTCAGGTAAGAACCCAAACTTTTCACACATATTTCATCTGCACAACCTTTTCCAAGCCAGTAGCGGTACCAGAGTTTGTCTTTAACATAGAAGCTGGTGCTACTCAACCAGATTTCCAAAGCTTCAGGACATTTATCCTCAATACTTTGCAGAAAAAACAAGCACTTTTCAGAAAAACTAAGATTATATGACAATATGCTGAGGACATCTAAGTATTTCCTGCTTCTACAGCAGAGATTGCTGTGGCTGTTGGAAGGACATGACAGAGATATTCACAGAATCCCAGACGAGTCTGGGTTGGAAGGCACCTTAAAGCTCATCCCATCCCACCCCCTACAATGGGCAGGGACACCTTCCACTAGCCCAGGTTGCTCCAAGCCCCATCCAGCCTGGCCTTGGACACTTCCAGGGATCCAGGGGCAGCCACAGCTTCTCTGGGCACCCTGTGCCAGGGCCTCACCACCCTCACAGGGAAGGATTTCTTCCCAGTATCCCCTCTAACCCTGCCCTCTGTCAGTCTGAAGCCATTACCCTTGCCCCATACTAAAAAAGACTACAGTCAACACTAGATAATTGAAAACCCACTGGCAACCACCATAAATAAAATATTTATTTTGAATCTGGATCTGAATAAAAGCAACAAGACCTTTACACTGACTTTAGGTGGCTTGAGGTCACGTCTTAAACCTCCAGTTTCAGGGAACAAAGATTGTTTTGTCATTTATTTCCAAAAGGGTTTTGAAAATGCAGTGCTGGTGGTGGCAGCCTGGGCTGATGTGATGAGACACTAGACAGGACTATGGAAAAGCCAGGTTCAATTCTCAGTACATGACTTTCTTGTGTATCAAAGAATAATCTCCAGCACTTACTGTAATGGGAAGGTAGCCCAAGCCCCTCTAAAGTATAAATAAAGCCAGCAGTAAGCTCTCCTATTTAATTTTATTTCTGTCTTCATGGTTTAAGAGTAAGATGTGCTTTACTGAGCAGGACACAGTAAAAGGCCCTGAGGTGCAGGAACAGTGATTTGTACAGTATTTTGTACACATCTAAGCACAGGTCTGAGCATCATCTCCCTTCTGAAGACTCACTCCCCTGTCTCTGCCTTAATAAAATAATTTAAAGATGCAACCATTACACCTAGGCACTCACCACCATCATGTCAAATCAGACTAAAATAAATGAGGTAGAAGCTGCAGGCACTTCATCAATAAGATCCACTACTTTGGAGGAAAACCTTGAGGGATAATTACCACACTGAAAAAACAGCCTTGTTCTCTTGAATTCCTCCTCTTCCCATCAGGGCTGGGGGATGCATCTCCAAATGTCAACACTGACTCTGGCCTGGAGCTGAGATCTTTTTAGGACTGCCCCTCTCCCAGAAAAAGCAGTGGTTTAACAAGTCTCTCCTAAAAACGTGAAGCACATACTTCTTTATTTCAACAGGAAAAGCATCAATGATCTAATACCACCCACTAGCGTGGTAGTGAAGACCTGGAATTTTAAGACTTTAATGTCTAATCTTCATTCTTTGTTCTTTCACACTTTGATTTCTTTCCCAAACTGCTTCTTAATCTTTCCTGTGTGCCACCAGGAAGGTGGAAATAACCACACCGAGATGGGTCCTAATGCAATTATCTGTAATTGCACGGTTGCAGGGTCTCACCTCCCTTCAGACCCACTGATCTATACTAACAGCTCTACAACAAAAAGCCCCACAAAAAGCCCTAGAAAATCCTTAAAAATACCCACAAATGAGATGACAGACCCCAGCATCTCCCTCCATCTCTAGCTCCATCAATGAATGATGAACACATACACAGCAGCAATTCACCTCTATGCTCAAAAATCCAGCCCAGAATTACCCCACCTCACCTCGGGAATCTGCTTTGACTCTGCCTTGAATATATACTCCTCAGTTATGCTGTGAGCTCCCAGCTTCCACCTGGAGACCTGTCCTTGCACCCTGGTAAGCTTGGCCAAGCAGCATGTTTGGGCCAAATTCCTGCCCATAGAGGAAGGTGGAAGCAGCTGCAGCCTGGAGAGGGGTGGCTGGATGTCCCTGGATGCCTCTGCATCCACACAGAGCCCACCACCTGCCCCCCACCTCGCTTCCAAGGCATTTTTCATCCAAAGAGCTGCAGCAGGAGCTACTTTATGTGCCACTGAGGATAAACTTAACACAGAACAACTGAGCTATGCAGAAGCCAAGGGGCTGAGATGCCGGGGACCTGCTGCTAATGTGTCAGCAAGGAAACATTTGCCATATGCACATCTGCTGCTGCTGCTGCTGTGCAATTAGGAGATGGAGCAGTTTCAAGGGGCCTCCGTTTTGCAGATGAGCTAGAGCAATAAGAAATCTTTCTTCACTAACCTGATAACACTTAAATGACAGAATAAGTGCAGAGATGCTGCTCAAAACCACAGGAGGTGACTCATGCAGGCTGCTGAGGAGCGATCCCAGCACAGGCACCCATTCCATGCACGTCTGCCTCCTCCATGGCTGAACTGACAGATGCAATCTTGCTAAAAATCAGCAGGTAAAATTCAGGATAAGAGCTAACAAAGCAGCTCACTTCACTCTTAGCTCTTCTGAACAACTGCATAGGGTTCAGCATTTCTACTGGGGTTTTTTTTTTATGATTTCCTAACAGTAATCCCATGGAAATGGCACAAGCAGGAATGAAAGGGAAGCACACTGCAATCTGCATTCCTAAAATGACACTACTGACTGTTCCCTCCTGATTTGCAGGGTAACTCCTCAGCATTAAGGAGGAGAACACGGGATTTTTGGTGCTGAAGGCCACGGTACCTGAGTGTTTGTGCTGGTATGGTTTGATCCAAGAGCCCGATGCCGTATCCTATCCAATCTCATACCCTATCCCGTGGGTTATCCCCGGGAAGCCCCAGATGGGAGGGGGGCTGAGAAAGCAGGCTGGGCTCTGAGCAGCAGAGCTTCAGAAACCTCCAGCCCAGAACAGGCAGCTGGAAAAACACAGGTGAGAGAGGAACTGGGTTCTGCTCCTGTAAAACCTGTTGTGATCCATTCCCTACTTTGATCCCACCTCCCCATCCAGCCCTCAGGCACAGGAGCTTCTGGACATCCCTGATGGAGCACAAACATTTCCTTACTCCACTCCTTCAACACAGATTTAGGAGTTTATTCCAGTTCCAGCTTTGGGTAGGGACTTTTCCCCTTTTTTTAAATTAAAAAAAAAAAGTCTTAGAACATCATCAGTTACAGTTCCACAGCGAGATGGTGAATGGATACATCCATAACCAAGCCTAGATATTCACAAAATAAGATCCAAACTATGTTTCACCCTATGAGATAAATAAATGAGCAGCAGACTAGCCAAAACCAATTGCAGTATTTTCAGTTCATGTTAACACAGCTGTAACTCAAACACAACCAGCCAGGGCAGAGCTGGATCAGGAGCAGGGAGGGCTGCAGATCTCTCCTCCCACTGATGACAAGGAGCAGACAAGTCAGCAACACACCTCAATAGGATTTAAAACACAGAAACCAGCTTCTGTCTTCTTCCAACTACCAACATCTTATTCCAGCTGGTAGCATCCTGTCTCTGTACTTTGACTTAATGTTACATTTCCTCAAAGTGACCTCGATAATTTTCTGTGTACAGGGAGCTGGGTCCTATTCTGTATCTCATACACCTGCATAGTGCTCTTCAGCTTTGAGCCACAAGTTTAAGGACCTGTTTAAACTCAAAAACCACTGTTTAAAACCAGTTGTGTATAAAGCACAACTTTCTGTTTCATGGTGTAAACTTTTCCTGGATACCACTTGAATTTATTTAAACCACATACCGTGCAGAATAGTAATGATGAAGCAATTTTTGGTATATAACGAGGTTTAAGAACCACTCTGAGAGCATTTATACCTCACCCATGAATCCCAGCTCAGCAAAACCCCTGCAGACCTGAAGCAAAGGGACACAGCATCCTTTTGGAAAGGCCTGTTAGATATTGGGTTAGATTCAGCACCAGTGCATGCAAACACCACGCCAGGGCTTGCTGCGTGCACAGCATGGACACAGGGACTGCAGAAGGCATTAAATAACACAAGTTATCCTTGCAAAGTGCACGTGTGCCTTCGTATCTCTGCAGAGACAGTGAAGGGTACAACCTAATCTGTGCTGTTCATCACCAAAAACTGAAACCAGAGCTGACCTGGCAACCAGGAACCACCCAAAGTGATTTTGAGTCCTGCTTCCAACTCCCTTTAGGCAGCACACGGAACGTAACCCACTGAGGAATGAGCAGGGGGTCACGCATCAGTCCAGCTGTGGGACTGGGAAGCTTCTGGATGCAGGGAGATGAACTGCTGGCTTGTGGTGCTGCAGCTGTGAAAGGTGTATCACTGAGCAGGGGCAGGCTGGAGGAAATCATCCTGAAAGCACAGGGCAAATGGAGCCTTCTCCCACGCCCTCTTCACAGCCACGCTGCTGAGCCCACACTGGCATTTCTCTGCCAAATCAACACGTGAATAGGAAGGGGGGGAAAGCCCAGCTGAAACAGCCTCACAGCAGTCAAAGCAAGGAGAAAAGCCATACAGAGCAAGGAAAAAATACACATTCTGCTCAGCTGTAGGAGCAGAGAAAAAAATGTATTATAAATAATTGAAAAGGCTTCCAAAGACCATTGAATACAATCGGTAGGAATTGAAATGTAATAGGATTTTATTTAAGAATTGTACTGTCAGAACAATACAAATGGCTACAGGATCATAATTCATGTGGAAAACCCAGGTCAAAATGGGCCAGAGCAGACATCCAAACACACTAAAGCTCTGCAGATGCTCATGCAGTTTTTTCGTGAAGAGAAAACTGATGGGGAGAAGAGTTAATGCAACACTGTTCAATTTGTGAGAGTGGGACAAAATAATACAAGGCCCCTGAAGAAATCAGAAATATGGATTGCAAAAGACTGAGACAACTTCAAAAAGCAAGGAGGACGTGAGTGCACAGGCTGTTTGGCTGGCCTTAGAGCTGGATTGAGGAGGGACTGAGCAGGGACTGGCTCCCAAAGTGTAAATGCATCGCCCAGGCTGGCCCGCACAGGGACCCTCACTCACATCTGAGGGCAGGACAACATCGATAGGCAAGTGAAAATTTCACCCACCATAATGTTTTCATCATCTTGAGGACAACACTGTTTCAAAAGTATTTTCCAAGTTCCTCCACTGTACTCCAAGCAGAACTCCTTTCTCATGGGGATCAACTGAACCGACCCTCTAGGAGTTGAGTCCTCCTCCTTCTGCCCACAAGGATTCTCCTTACAATTACTTTATTATTCAAATGTTCAAATACTGCTCCTTTTCCAATTCAATGTCCACAAGTCAGGGCCTCAGTTATTATATAGCGTCAGTTATTACACAGTGTCACTAGGTAAAGGGCCAAGGGACAACATGTACCTCTGTGAACCACCCACACAGCCACAAAGAATCGCTAACCCCATCTCAACAGCCTTCAAACCTCACGTACTTTGGCCTGCTGGTAATTCGGGCAGAAACTACATGAAAACCACCCCATTTCAAAGGTGCTTATACTCAAGTGTCCAAGGCCAGGCTGGATGGGGTTTTGAGCACCCTGGGCTAGTGGAAGGTGTCCCTGTCCATGGTAGGGCACGGAATGAGATGAGGTTTAAGGTCCCTTCCTGAACACAAACCATTCTGGGATTCTCTGATTCAACAGCACAGCATCAGTTTGGGTTTTTTGAAAGCCTCTCCAAAAGGCTGTCAAGGTTTTATGACCTTCCCCAGGGACTTGTCTCAAAAGTTTTTTTAACCCTGGCACATTTATTACTTTGGGAAGTGATACACTGTTGCTTAAACTCAATTTATTTCTTTGTTCCTTCTTTTATTTTGTTGTTACTTCCTTCCTTGTGTCCAGCAAGGACTAACTGAAGTAACCTGAGGTCTCCATGCCCAGCTCTGCAGGCCCAGCAGGACCATTCCACTGCCCAGGGGCTGTGATTCCCTGTGACAGAGACACTTGGACACAGCTGCATCCCATGTTAAAAGGCAGCCATCCAGCAGCGGGACACCATCGAGCTCACAGGCCCCTTCACTCCCACATTTAGCTTTCTGCACATGAAAATAGCAGCTGCTGTCCTGAGAGTCAGTTCTGCAATATCTTTATAGGCTTTCTCTCCCCCTTTTAGGGTGAAAGGGTGAGGAGGATTTCTTTTTAAAATTAGAAGGAGAAATAAGTTTATGAAGGCTAAACCAGGCTGGCTCTCTTAGATACACTTTTATTCTGTTAGGAAAGCAATACTGAGACTAAATTCAAAAAACACTGAATTGGATATTAAAAAGAAGAAGGAAAAAGAAAAGAAAAATGGGAGAGCCAATTGTGCAGTGTGATTGCACCACACAAACCCAGCTTTGCAACAGTGCAGCTACAGGGCCCCAGGTACAAACCAGTGCTGTGCAAGGTCCTGCAGACTGCACACCTCCCTCCCAAACCCATGCCTGGGCAAAGAGCCTCTAGCTGGAAGCTGATTCAATGTTCTTTGTAAGAAAAACCATTTAACTGAGTCTAGTTCCCTAGAACAGCATTTAACTCAAAACAACACAACTGTAAATGCTGGTGCCATTTATAGCACCTGTAAATCATCCACTGCCAGACAACTGATAAACCCAGGCTCAGGAAAAGCAGCGTCCAGAGCAATCTGCACCAAAACACCATAAATCCTTCAGTCACCATTACTGTATTTTTCCATCTGCGTGTTATATGCAAATTCTGTGCAACTGAATTACAATACTGTAGCTGAGCACTTGCCAATTATATTTTAAACAGACTATTTAAAGGTGCCTTTATCCCACTGCAAAAAACATCCTCAGGACAGCAAGAGCAGAGAAGCATCCACCCCAGAAATAATAACCGGATTCTTCTCTCTTACCTTTGTTTCTCTTCAGTTGCATTTTTTATAATTAAAAATTACATGACCAAGAGCCACTATTTTCTCATCCACAGTGCATCATTTAATACATATGTCAGTGCTCATAAAAAACCCTTACTTGCATCCAGGTGAAGTTGACATCCTCAAAACTCCAAAGGCTAAATCCAGAATGTCATTGTGAGAGCCTGAAGCTAAAAACCAGCCAAGGACAGAAACACTGTGTCTGGTTCATCAAGAGCAACCAGCTTCTGTTCAAGGCCAGGCTGGACGGGGCTTGGTGGAAGATGTCCCTCCCATGGCAGGGGGTGGAACGAGATGGGATCCTCCCCAACCCAAACCATTCTAGGATTCTATGACAGGTTTTAAAAGATGCTGAAATAAAAACTAAAAATTTTATGTTTTCCTTGGGTTTTTTTCTCACTTCCCCTTGGCTAAAAGAGAAGCAAAGGCTAAGTGCTCAGGTTTACCAAAAACGCTGTTAAGTTAAAAAACCTCAGGACATTCTGCCTGGAAATCATTTCACTTTCCTTTCTGATAGGCAGCTTTCTGTAATGCAACACTCCCCCATCTCCTTCCTTTGCTGTCTGGTAACACCTGAGCCCTTCCTATTTATGATACCACCATCACCACCTCTGGAAAGGCTATTTGAACACAGCCAGACCCAGTGCTTGGCTGGAGACCTGCCATAGGAACTCACAAGGAATCCAAGCAGCACAAGAAGCAGTTTTGATAAGGAATTAGGTGAAATCAGCTCTGTGTTGCACCAATATCATCCTGCCTCCTCACAGCAAGATTATGGGAAGTAATGACTGCTTATTGGGATGGAAGAGACCCTCTAAAATCCACCAAAACACCAGGGAAGAAGAGAAATGCCACGGGAAGAAAGGAAGAAGTTGCCTAGCAACTCTCTTATTCTGACGGCAAGTTGGGTGAAAGAAGTTGAAAGGATAAAGGTAAAAGAATTAAACATAGAAACTTTTGTCTTCTCCAGGGTCCTCAGCTGACCTGAGTCACATTACTCAGATGGTTTCTGATGGGCTAAGTCAGCCTGTGCCAGCTACGGATGCAGGGCAAAAGTAACGGGGATCAGCAGCTACCCAATATAGAAATAAAGCAGCAGAAACCTTGGGAAGGCAGCCTTGATCACCTTCAGGATCTACACGAAGCAGCCACTTGGATTTCCATACCTAAATGCCAACAACTTCCCCCAAGCAGCCCAAAAAGTGAGTTTCTGAGCAAGCACCAGAGATCAAACTTTAAATCCAGCCAAGATGCCCAACCAGGACCAGCAGTTCCCGGGGCGTTTGCCAGCCGGCACCAGCTGGAACGGAGGCTGTAACCCCAACAGCTCGGTTACTCCTCTCTTCTTAGGCAGTAAGATGACCTTGTACAGGCCTCTGAATTCAAAGAACAAATGATAACATTAAGTTAAAATGTGACAGGAGGAATGATGTGGGTGCTCACAGATCCCAGGGCTTAAAGCTGGGCTTTCCAGCAGCTTCGGCCTGGGCAACACACAGATCCCCCAGCTGAGATCCAATAAAACAAGGGACTGACTTGATGCAAACGAGCATTTCTGTAGATACAGTGGTTTAAAAAGAAAAATAAAAGTATTGATTTTTGCTATTATTTGACACAGAAGATCAATCTGCATGTGACCAGTGCATTTCACTCTATAACGTAACTGATAAAAGTGTAATGGAACATTAATCTTCACTTAGGGTTGTTTAAGTGCCTTATGGGGAGGGGGGGGTGGGAAGGATCTGATTTTATATAAGCCCAAGTACAGCCTCAGAGAGGGACATTAACAGATTTTTTTTATCAGTGTATAAAAACCAAGACTGCTATTTCTGAGCACAGCAGATTTACTCATAAGGAGAGGAGCAGGTAATCCAATTTCACATGATAAAATCCCAGACTTTTGTCTTTTCACCATGGCACTTAGCTTCCCTCAATGGTTTGAGAGTGAAAAGCCAGCCCAGGCTGGCAATTTCCCCCTGAGCCCCCAGGACTTCTTTCTCTCCCTGCGAGCGGCCACGCACCCTCATGGAATACCAATGACATGGGATGGCACAACTGGGAACCAGACCAAGGGGCTCCAGAATAGGCCAGCACAGTGCAGCAACAAATTCTGTTTATTTTAGCAAATCAAACTAAAGACATGAGGTAAATACATTGCCCTGGTCACTTCTCACCCATTGCACAGTGAGGAGTTAATGGGTGTATTACAGGCAGAGCTCGAGGTGCATGGTGTGCCCCTGACACTTCCCTGCTCTCCACTGAGCAAGAACAGAACTGATTGATTGATTGATATAAAGCCATAAATGATTGATTTACTCACAATTTACCAGGGAAAAATATTCCATTTTCCATCCAAGCCAGTTAGAGTGGGAAACACTCTGGAAAAGCCATAAATGATTGATTTACTCACAATTTACCAGGGAAAAATATTCCATTTTCCATCCAAGCCAGTTAGAGTGGGAAACACTCTGGAAAGATCTTGAAAATTACAGACTGATCAGCCTTACAAGTTGTTTGAAATCAGAATTAATTAATGATAGTGTTTGAAAGCAACTAGAGGAAGACATTAAAACAAGAAATTTTAAGCTTCAGTCAGGGAAGTCAGTGTGCTTGGTTTTTGGAATAAAGAAAATGTCATGTTACTTGAACGTTCAAAAGCCAGGGACAGTGACTTGAAGGAGCTTTACTGGAGAAGTCTGGGAAGTGGCTTGGAAGGAACCTCAGAACGTCACCTGGCCTGCCAGGGGGAAAAAGAAGAGGGAAATCTTCACAGGAGCAAGTTCACCCTGGAGAGGCTTCACTGAACGTCAGCATAAGCCAAGAGCTGCCCCAGGAACGCGCCAGAGCCCAACCCAGGACTGGTGAGTGGTCCCTGCCTCTGTTTCATCCTCATTATTCCCGCTCCAATCACACAGTGATCAACTTCAGTGACCAAAAAACACCCCAAAACCCCATATCAGCGTTCGTCCCTGAATACAGAGATGGGCTAAACCACATTTCCTGCGAGGAGTGGCCAAGGAAGAGCTATACATGATGGGTGGCACTAAACTGCAAATTCATCAAGACTAGAGAAAATGGCAAAATCCCAAGGGGCCAGAGAACAGCCAGACAATTAAGCTGCCTGAACTTGAAATAAACTTATCTTGACAAGCACAAGGTAACACAGATTAGAAGGAATAATGTACAGCTGTGACACAGGCTTTACTGTAGACAACTCAATGACAATGTTCCATTGGGATTCAGAAAACTCGGTGAAAACCTGACAAAAAATAACACATAAAGCTAGATCAGCACTGTGATATTTTATTTCTTGCCTTCATTTCATTATTCACCATAGGATATTCTGAATACTGAGTTAAAATACTTCAAAAAAACTACATCAAAACATTAGTACTAATTTGTATAGCAAGATGAGCTGTAAGAGACACATTTTATTCTGGTGATCAGGATTATATCTCACAATCATCCTCACACTTTGTTTATGCACATCAACAGTCAACTGGTCTCACCAGCAGAAGGCTTCACCCTGATAGACTGTAATTCAGTAGATCTCTCACAAATTCTAAAAAGCCCTCTTGAAGGCACAGCACCATTTCACAGCAAGTTCTAGTCACGGAAAACACTCTGGAGAGGTGTCATGATGCAGCATCACAACATGCCAGGCAGTTCTTGCAGACTATGCCTGTCTCATACAATCTCTGGTGGAAGCCCCACGAGCCCCTTGCTGCTGGGCACTATTAGCACACCCACGAGCTGCAGCTCCTCTTCCTTAATTTCTACCGACCGGGGGATGTCGTTTACCCCGATTAAATTTTCATGCTCAGCATGAGAGATTCCGTATGCACCCCCCCAATGCCCTCCCTAAGAGGGAAGAATTTGTATTCCTGAGCAGCATCACAGTCAGCTTATGCTTCCAGACAGCTCCTTGCCAACAGCCCTTCATTAAGTCTTCAGCTCAACCCTAAGCTTCCCATTCCATGAGCTGCCCTGTCAATGGATGTTCTCCCTGTAAAGAAGCATCGTATTTTGTACGAGGAGGCTCAATCAAAATAGCAGAGCAAGGAGAGATGAAAAACAATCCTGACTGGCACATTTCCTCCCACTTCCCCAGACTGAGGGCAGTGCACTCTTCCCACTTGGACCATTTCCTGTTGGTCCCACACACCGAGTCCGTACATTTTCACTCATCTCACAGTGAGAGTTACTTGAATTTCCCTTTTTCAAGGAGTATTTTGGACTGCTTTTTTAGCCTAGAAAACCTCTGGAGAAAAACCCTGCATGAGTTGTTTTTTTTTTTTCCTCTCCTTAGACATTTTATGAAAGCTCATTAGGTGTTTCAAACAAATTACTGCAGGCTAGAGGGGAAAGCCCAGCCACCTTCAGCTCCTCTAGATACCCCTGCTCTTGGTTCAGAGAGCAAAACTTGTATCTTCCAACTCCCCAAGGTAAATGAGGCAAATCTAGAACAAGTCATGAGTGAGCAAGTGAGCAGAAGCTGTGGGTACCTCTGAATATGTGTTCCTGTTCTCCTCTACACCTTCCCCTCTGGCATGAAAATGTCACAAAGGTGAATCTGCCCGTACAGATGTATATAAAAAATATGTATACACACATATATATACAAAACCATACGTATGTATATCCTATAAAACAAAGCATCTAGGAGGCACCAACACACACATCTTTGCATTTCAAAACCACGATTCTTAAAAATGCCAGTCCTTACCTCCTCCTCCAGGCTCTCTCAGCTCAGATACATTTAAGAGCACTCTGTGCTAGAGCTTCTGCCAGCTGGTTTCCAGGACAGAAAACATCTCTCATCCTCTTAAACATCAAAATTGCTTTCCAGAGGGGCTGCAAGGCAAGCTTTAAAACTACTTTCCTGTTAATTATCCCAACACTGTTTTTTAAAATAATTTCCAAAACGGTTGCAAATACTTCCCATGGTTATAAAAGCTGCATTTATTTATTGCCTTTAACCCAAACCTCAAGTGGTCTTGATTAATATTAATCCAAATGAGATGTCCCCCTCTAAATAACAACACTGTATGGAACTTGTAAATTAAAGCAGTATATTCTGTGACCGTGCAGCTCTCCTCCAAGGAGCTGGGAAGAACTGCCTGCAGGAGAGGAAGGATGGGGTGGGGGAGGAAGGGCCCCTAACCCATGGGACACGTGCACATCAAGCTCCCCAAGCCCAGGCACTCGCAACAACTCCAGAAGAATTTTCAGTAATCCTGGGAAGCTTCATTTCTGACAGAAACAGCCCCAGCCTTCAGATTTATGTAACTTCTCCTGGATGCCAAGCAACAGCCAGCAGCCTCTGCTGAGCTGTGCTCTGATGGTTCAGGTTAAGAATAAGCCGTGAAATCACAGCACAATTCCAGATGCCACGCACAGAAATGGCTGCACCCTACTGGGGTTCTGCTCTCCACGTGTTTCCAAACATGAGATGACAAATATAAAGGATTGTTAAGACATTCAGTGTCTGGCTGAGCAGCAGATTCACGTGTCAAAGAGAAGTGTCTTGCAACAGAGCAAACGGCTTTGGTTCCAACAAATAATAACACAGGTTTTAATTAAAACACAGCTCTCCAGGAGCATCTGTTTGGTATCCACTGTGAAAGTGCATCACTTGGAAATTGCTTTGTTTGGGGTGGGTTTGGGGTTTTTTCACTAAAAAGAAAGCATTTGTTATGCACTGACAATATTCCTATAATGCAAAACAAAACTTTTCACGCTGTGCACTACTAAAAGCTTTAAAGCAAGGACAAAGTATAAATGCTGACAAACCTACAGTAAAGAACAGTGTCAGAAACCTTCAGATACTAATAATATCCTTCCTTAATTGTAGGTTTCTATTGCTAGAGCTTCACACTATGGTGATGGGAAATAACACACATGAAAAACAAAATAAATTTTAAAAATTGCTCATGCCATTCATAAGCATGATCTACTCTATCCCCTGCAGAAGATAAACCAAGAAACAGATAATTCTATCAGAACAGCAGGAGAGTAGTACAACTTTATATCATAAAAAGAGGTATTAAAAGTCTCTTGCTTGTTTGTTTTTACCCCTGCTTTAAATTTTGCTCTCATCTGCTGAGCAGAATCTTCTTCTCTTGCTTTAGATAACAAAAGCACACTTGGGAGTTTGATGGGAAGCTCTCACACGATGTCTGAGTGCACATATTTTACTACCTTGAATTCCTTTGCTTTAGTCCCTGCCAAAACCAGCCCTTCCGAAAGATGATGAAATACTCACCAAGGGCCCCCTCGATTTGTACCTGCAGCTGCTCAGGCTGTCAGGCCTTGGTGGAGGTGAATTATTTACAAAACTGGGTTTTAACAACCACAGCTGTCAAAGGAAGTTGTCTCGTTTCACCAGGTACAGCACCAGTGAGTGTCTGACAAAGGATGCTGATTTGGGGGTGAGCAGTGAAGATGAAGAGCGACTGTACCACTGAATGAGACCAAACTAAAACTCCTGTGTAACCAAAGCTACCTGGCTTATCCCTGGCACAGTCACCCCAGGAGAAGGGAGTCAGCCTGGGATCACACCCCTGCCCTAGCTGACCACATCCACGCTGCTTCTGAAGCTCTTGAAGGACTTACAACAACCTCTCGTGATGTTTTTGGTAATCCTTTGAGACAGTTCCCATTCTTTGAGCACTGCTTTAGCCTGATGCTATTTTATTGTTAAAGTGTAAATTTATAATCATCCTGGCCTGAGAGAAGCCACAGCTCACCCAGACAGCTGAGCCCTGACTCCACTAAACAGGATTCCTGCATTGCTCCGGATTGTCACCAGAAGAGATGCTACAAGCACATTATTTATACTGTAAATACTAATTTTAGACTGTAAATGGCTGGTACAAATCAGTCTTTCTCTTACATACAGATGTTGCTGGCCTACAGAATATCTACCTGCTAAATACCGCAAGTATCTCTTATTATTTCACCTTTGAGCTTTCTCCTTGCACCTGAAAATCCCCTTCTGGTGTCTCTGCAGCCTTTCTCACCGTAGCTGCCCTCATGATCAGGCTGCTCTGGAAACACCCTCATCACAGGTGAGACCAACCACACCTATCCCAGCATGAGTTATTATGTGGTTACAATTGCATGGGCAAGAGAATCATTCCACCAGGACTTAAACATTCCCCTTGCATTGTGTTATATGACCCAAGAAGACTGCAAATGTTTCACCCAAGGTGAAGAAGAACTTTGTCTTCCTCAGAGAGCCTCTGCTCCAACCCAGTGACACGAGGCTGGCATGGCAATGCCACCTGGATGTGTCTGACTGTCACTGACCCCATCCACAGCTGCATCATAAATGCTTGGCATTAAAGTACAGGCTGAATGTTCAAACCTTGCAATGTTCAAACCCATCTGGAGCTGCTCTGCCAGCCACTGGAGGAGGACTGGGAGCAATATTGATCCTTCCTGACTCATCTCCCTGGAAAACACAGTTCCTCTGAGCATCCCTAACTGCCCAAAAATTTGCCCTGCAAAGTGGAAATCTCCACTAATCCCTGGGATCAAAGAGAAGCTTAAAGCTTTAGGGATTTGGCTGTCCTTGGAATGGTGTTCTTGCAGAATTTTATGTATGTTAGACCCCTTCACTTATGCCTTTTTCTAATGGCATTTGGAAAAACAGTACCCTAGGTTTATCCTTTAAAATGGAGAAACGTTGCATTTGAAGTCTGAGGGGTTTATACGAATCATATAATTAGTACTTAGATAAAAAGATCAAGAAAAATTTGTTGCTTTTTTCACTGTTTAAGTGCAGGTATAATTTTTAAGAAAAAGCTGACTATCTGCCAAGAAAAAAGCTTGTAGTAGAAAATTTTTAGGGTAAGAGCATCGTGTCCTATTCAGTCTGTAAAATCCTGAGTATTCCTGAAGGCAAGCAAAGAGTCAGGGAGCATCAGTTAAAGGTTTTAAGGCTCTTGCAATGCAAACAGTAAACCAAAATAAAAAGAAACTTTAGCAGACCCAGTAAAATGCATTGTAACATAGCATCTTAAAAAAATTATACCTGCCAGGCATCATGATAGCACAGCTCATTCACTGTGCTTCAGGAATAATCTCTCATAAGCCAAAAGGTACGAGATTATGTAGTCAACAACTGCCAGGAGTGTAATCACCAAAAGGGTGATCACTGCTGACACATAAGGGGCACAACCTCTTAATGCAATAAAAAAGCCCTTTTACAGGAAATAACAATGATCTCAGAGCTGAGGTAGTAAGCTGTGATTCTGCAAAGATTACTAACCTGCCCTGTATACAGACACAATTGTATATGAGGCATACAAGCATTTTTCAGCACATTATCCACTTTTTAAAGTAATTTGTATTTCAGGGAAAAAGCCAAAACAAAACCAACTCCCCCCTCCTTTACCAAACAGCCTTAACTTCAATTGCAGAGCCAGGGGTGCTCAAGTTGTAAAATGTAAGCACATAACAGGAAGGCAGACTAGAGAATAAAAGCTCTGTGCAGACAATGATAAATTGAAATTGCAAATTTAGTATCTTCTAAAATTCCTGAAGCCACCTCCGAATCTGGGGTAGGAGCCCATTCAGGATCCGCCATGGCAGCATTTGGATTCCAGGCACAAGCCAGAGATGCTCGCTGCCAGCAGGAACAGGGTTTGGGGAACAAAGCACAGGGGCAAAATGCTACTGACTTCCTAACTTGCTTTAAAAAAAGAAAAAGCCAACATTTTGGTGTTCAGTATTTCCTGCATCCCAAATGCTCAGAGAAGCACAAGCCTCAGGTTCACTGGAAAAGGTCCTTCCAGTGCCTAAAGGAGCTTCAAGAGAGCTGAGAGGGGCTTTGGGCCCGACCAAGGATTACCTTCATTTTCTGCCTCATCCAAAACTTTACTGCTACAGCAGATCCATATCCAAAAAATTCAAATACTCACACGCCCTGTTCAACATCCCCTCTCAGCATGACATCCCACAGGGCTTCCCTTCTGATACAAGTGGTTTAGTTCTTACAAGTCAACCAACACGCTCGCTGAAGTGGCATTCCCTCAGGAAAACATTCAAATGAGCTCCTCTATTAAATTACAAAATAGATCTGCCTGCAGTTGTTTAACATGCACTTGAGTTTCTCTTACAACAGGGCATCCTTCAGTATTTACCAGGAGCATGTTCCCGTACTATTCAATTATCTTCTTGCTAAAGAAACATCAGACCTCTGAAATGAAGGTTAACCATTTCTGACGTGCAAACATGGTGTATGAAGATATTTAGGACACCACTCATATAATTAATGACAACACTGCATTTATATGTAGTATACCTGCATGAAATTCAATGAAGAAAACTGGCTGCAGGCTGCAAAAGCAGGTTTAAAAATGGATACCTCTATCATTCAGCAACATTAAAATCCAAGGGAGGAGAAAACCCCACCAATCTTAACTCCATGGTCTGCCTTTTAGGAACTTAAAATCTACAGAAGGATTTTATTGCAGGGTATTCCTGCTGATAAATAACAATAATAATCCAGATAATCCTGATGATCTGGATTAGAGGAAGGTTTTGGCATCCTCAGAAGGAATTTTTCTCTAGAAGCACAAGACAGCTTTGACCAAGACCTTTTCCACGACTGTGAAGGTGCCTTCCCTGCAGAGAGGTGGGAAATATCTTGCTGGATCCCTTACCAACTCCTCACTCCATATATACATATTTTTTAAACAGATCAGTTGTTTCATGAGCTATGACTCCAGGTGAAGATGCAGAGATGCGCATCCAGGTCATGATGACACATTTATCACTCAGCACTGGGAAGTCTTCATACCAGAACAGCTGGGAACATGGATTCATGCTCCAAGCATCCTGACCCTGGTATAAACAAGAATGGTTAGCACTAACTACCTGTACTGTACAGCTGGGAACCAGACCCTCAAAGGCACCAAGGACTGGGAAAACTGTGACAGAGCAAGGCAGGACAGACAGGGGAAAACATCCAACAACAGAGACACCTGCTCTACCACGGGTCAGGAAGAGAAAGGCCATGTAATGTTCACAGAGAACAATACAAACATAGTCAGAAAAAAAAAAATCATATTGTTTCCAATCACTTGAAAAGAAGTCAATAAAGCAAATTATCACTACTTTGGTAGGATTCCAGCCCCAAAAAGCCAATAAAGATCTTCCCCTTTCATGTGCATGTGTTTTGTTTATAAGTAAAAGAAGGAAGACAATTCTATTAAATGAGAAAATAAGTTGATATAGTTCTCAATATCAGGCTTCATTTTCAGCCACTCACAAAAACCAAATTCTTGTCTACTGTACAACTGGAATGCACTGGCAATAAGGGATTTCATTTCAATCCTACAGACAAGGGATCAGAGAAGCCCTGCCAGGCAGGTCAGTGAGACCTGGAATGGAAGGAGCTCCTTCCCAAGGCTCTCTGCAGATGTGCAGGACAAGATGCTCCATCCCACAGCACCCAGCCCCAGGAGGACCAACACTCACACAGTCATTCACAAGGAACTCTGTGCAGCTCTTCTGCCTTTTAATGCTCTCAAGGCTGCATCCACAAACCTCTGCAGAAACAGGAGCTCCAGTGTTCCCTTAACTCTTATACTTGAAAGGAAGTGTTTCAGATGACAGCAGAAGAGAAGAGAGCAATAATGGGAAGCAAAAATTTGGTGGGGAATAATTCAAATGTGAAACTGTTAATTAAATATGCAAAACACTTCCAGAAGCAGCAAGGGATAGGAAAAAAAACCAAAACAAAACCAAATGCTGCATCTACTGTAATCAAGTGTGAACACAGAGAATAAATACATCTACCTTCCAAACTGGGATTTGACTTTCTAATCCCCTGTCTACAGATTTCAGATTTGCTGCTTTTTTAAACACATGTTCTGTGAAGGATGTCTGCAAGATTAAGACAAGAAGTAAATATTTCAGCATTTAGAAAAGAAACAGGAAAAACTGTTTGTTGTTCAAGATTTCTTGAATTCCTCAGAACACAGCAAACAGCTTCTGCTCCTGTTTAACATAAAGGGTTTACCAGTATGTAAGTAAACAGTGTCCCTTGTTACCAAACAGGCAGCAGAGAGCTCTGACAAGCTCAGAACAATTCTAGGCACAATTCACAGGGCTGCAGATAAGAAAGGAAGAGTTGAATGATTTAAAGCAGCTTGTGGAGGAGAGGAAAGAGAGCTGCATGCAATTTCATTATTACTTCAATTTCTGTAGCACATAGGAGCAGCATGAGAAAGAATCCCACTGTGCTGGACACTGTAAACATGGAGCAAGAGCAGGTTCCCCCAAAAAGCCTGTGATTAAAGCATAACACACAAGATCACTAGCACAAGGTCACACACAAGACAATTTGCAATTCCTACTCAAACTAATTTTACTTCTATAGAACACACAAAAAACTCAACCTGGGTTTAACAATAAACACTGTAACTATCATCCAGTCCTTATAAAATGCTGCTTGTTCCAGCCATCAGGATGAGCTTTCAGAACATGGTAGGTACCACACAGAAGATGGAGGGTACCACAATTCCCATCTTACATAGGTGCAAAGAGACATCTAAACATAAATTGCAGCGGGTTCCAGATTAAAATAGATCAGCCCTCAGCCTGTGAACACAATGAATCACCCTCATCTTAAAAGATGGTGTGCTGGTTTAGGCTGGGAGAGAGTTAATTTTCTCCCTGGTAGCTGGTACAGTGCTGAGGTTTGGATTCAGCCTGAGAATAATGTTGATGTTTCAGTTGCTGCTGAGCAGAGCTTGCCCCCAGTCAAGGACTTTGCAGTGTCCCAGGCTCTGCCAGCGAGGAGCTGCACCAGGAGCTGGGATGGAGCATGGCCTGGACAGCTGATCCCCTGGGCAGAGGGACATCCCACACCACGGGATGTCATGGCCAGTGTGGGAACGGGGGCAGTTGGCCGGGAGGGCCGATGGCTGCTGGGGGATGGGCTGGCCATCAGTGGGTGGGTGGTGAGGGACTGCACTGGGATCACTCCTCTGTCTGCTTTGTACTCCCCTCTTTAATGGTCTCCCTTTCCATCATAATAATAACACTAATAATATCATTACTGCTTAATTCGAGTATTAAACTGTTCTTACCTCAACCCACAGGTTTCACCTTTTGCCGATTCTCCTCCCATTCCCCCAGCATCTATTAAACCATGACAGATGGTTTCCAGAAGCAGATCCAGTCAGCTGAGGTCTCTGCAGCAAGCCTGGAGCATCAGCTAAAACATTCCATGCTCATAGACAAAACCAATGCTCAGGACACTGCCAGGCTCCTGGCAGGAGCAGTTTTGTGGGAAAAGGGGAGGAAGCCTTCTGGGGGGAGTTTTATGGGGAAAAGGGAGATGCAGATAGACCAGGATGAATCTTATATATACAAACTGACAAGGAGAGACACGCAATGATTGACGCTGTACATAATAAACACAGCTGGGAAGAGTCTAGACAGGCTTTCAGTGTGTAAATATCAAATTATATGAAACATGCTGGAGGGACTTGTAGCAACCTCTAATTTTAAGGTTCTACCTGAAATTTAAAAGGAAGGCAGCAATACCCTCCCTGGCTCCTTGCCTAAGCAGATTCTGCTGATTTGCTTAACCGGACAAATCACATCAACCCTGTGGTTTATAAACACCTTTACAAGTTTATTCTCAATGAGTAAACTGAGAAAACCTATGGGTCCATTTTTTTTTTCCCCCGAAGAAAAAGTGGGTGAGGGAACAGAGTCCCCTTTCCCTTCATCCTTCCCCCTCCCCTTCATTCTTCTTCATTTTCACAGCGAGCTACAAAACTGCATTGTGCCCAGCACTGTCACTGTCCTGCCCAATGCTCACAGGATGGATTCTATTTTCCCTCTGAGAACAATATGAAAATAGTTTCCCACTGCGTTCTTCCCAACCACTTTTGCCTAAATTATTAAAAGGCAGCGTTAACTGCTCCTGCCACAGCCCTTGTGCTCTGTAAACGCTTCCCACAAAGCACATCTGAACCACCAATCCCTTATCATCTCTCCAATTTCAGAAATGTATCAGTCCTGCAGTTAAAACTCCTCACATGCTTTTCTGCTGGGTAACAAAATCAGAGGTCAGTGGTATGCTACATAACCTGCTGAGTAAAGTTAAATGAAAGATTTGGGGGGTCTGAAAAGGGGGTTTGATCTTTCACTCAGTAAACAAACAAACAAGTGACCCACAAGATGAATGCAGCTCACCCTGAACACAGGCAGGGGAACTCCAGAGGGATGACCAGGATTGTATCAAAAAACCTCAAGTTTTGAGAACAACAGATGTTTCCTCTCAAACCATTCCTCTTGGGAACGAAGATAAATCACTGGGTTTCTGCTGGATGCAAAGCCATCAGGTGTAACTCGCCTGTCTCACACCAGCTACGTCTCTGTGCCTGCACATCTGGGAATCTCCACCACTGAGCATCACATAATCTGGAAGAAACTGGATCGTCCCCACACAGCCAGCTCTTTGTGTTGATTCCCTCCAAAAATTTACTTTTTTCTCTTTTCTTTACTTTCTGTCCTTCTTAAGAGAAAAGATGGACAAGGAAGGTTTTAGCAGACCCATCTCAAAACGCTGAAATTGCTTCAGGGGTTCCCTGATGGAGAAATACCAGCACAGCAGTGAGTTTTTAACAGAAAACCTGAATCCCATGAGAAAAGATAGTATTTTAAGCAATTTAATACTTCCCATCTCCTTATCAGAACAGTATTGATTTTCTTTTCAGCCAAAGCACTTCAAACACACACGTACTTCAACTACAACAACCTTGAGGGCTCAAAGTTACACACATGCCAAGAGGGTCTAGTGAAAGACAACCAAAACTACCAGCCAAGACTTTTGGTCCAGCAGTGAAGGGACCAGCTTGCCACAAGTCCTTCCATGGCCCACGGTGGGCCAAAAGCTGCATGTGTGTTTATTTAATTAACAGCAAGCTCACTTATCTTAAATATGCCTGACATCACCATTGCTCCACATCAGATGCCATTCTCCAGCTCTGTCTCCTCCTCTCCTCCAGGCTTCCAGTAAAATTAGACCTTGCATTAAACTTCCAGTAAAATAATTACAGTTGGCAGGTATTTTTCAACACTGATTTGGAAGCCAAGAAACCGAAGCAAAACAAAACAAAATCAAGTCAAGCATTACCCAACTTTTCTCAGAAACAGCTTGTTCTGTAAATCAAATACTGTCTCTGGTGGATGGTTTTGCTCTCCACTATTTCATGTGCTCTATGAACTTCACAAAAGCACTGGCTGGATACGTCACAAAATTTTCCTCCAACAAAATAGGGAAAAATGTTGTAAGTCCTTCAAAACAATAACAAAAAATGATGACAGAGAGAAGACCTCATCAAAAACAGTGGACATTTCTGTTGTGGAGAAAACAATGAAAAGAAAAAGGAAAGTAAAAAGGAGCTAGAATCCTTCACACAATTTCTAAGCAGCATCCATCACCACCATCACTTTCTTCTGCACGCAGAACACAAACTAACAAGCCCTTTAGATAATTTAGTCCATATATATGCTGTGTAGGTGTTTGCTAAAACACTAATGCCAGCATCCAGTCACTACAACGGGTGTGCTTTCTACTTTATTGCATTAAAAAATTGTTAGAAGTCGTCACAGAAAAATTTGACAAGGAAGAGAACTCCATTTTCAGAAGTATTTTAAGTCAGTTCACCTCCAGTTTATTTTTCACCAGCAGCAAGGCTGTTGTTAGAGCTGTTTCCTCCTGGCATTGCTAACTCAGCACTCCCTTGATTCCCACACTTTATCATTCCCCTTTCCTGTTTTTGTACTCACTGCTGCCTTTTGAAGATCCTGAGTAGGGGCAGGAAGAAAATGGAGACGAGAGCCCTCGGCTGTCTGAACAGCCACCTCAGGAAGCAAAGCATTTAACAAACACACTGGAATGCTGATCTTTAATTTTCAGGTGATTTAGCCAAAGATGTGATGTAAAGAAAGGAAAAAAGTGATGTTCTAACAACCCTTGAGGTTTCAAAAACAATAATTCTGGCCATTCAGAGAATCATACCCAGCATTTCTCTGTCTATACCTACCACTCCTGTCTCATTCCACACTTTAAAAAAATCAGGATGTTTAACAAAAAGTGAACCAGGTTTGACTGCAAACATCTTTTGCCAGGATAATTCTCAAAATTGCCTAAGGGCTTGAGACACTCAGATGCTTTAACTAATAATTGAACAGGACACTGCATTTTGTATGGCTCCGAGATGGCTCTGAGACCTTTGTCAGTGGTTTTTTTTCCCCCACATATGCACAGTGAAGAGGATGGATCATTCTGGAGATGAGTCACTACTGAAACAACAGAATAAACTCCTGTGAAATGCTGTGGGGTTTGTGCTTAACATTCTCCAGCTCCTTTTCGGAGAATTTGGCACGGTTCTGGCAAACGCTCCTCCCACAGAAATCAAGCAGAGATTTTGTCAGTGAAATTAATCTACAAGTGCTTAATATTAATTTCAGTCTCCATTTATCTTCTCCTCCTGCTTCAAGTTTGCTTCCTCACAAAGCTGACGAAGGAGAATGGAAAGCCACGGAGAGCAGGGTGACTGCTGACACCAAACCCACAGCCAGGACAGGTTTCCGCAGCTCCAGACAAAGCTCCAGCACATTTTTTGCTGTTGTTGTGTCGCGTTTCTGAAGATCACCTCAGACAAACTGGCTGAATATGTACATTGCTACAACGTGGTTGAGATTGGCTTCCACTTGTAACAAGTTCGGCAGCAACACCTTTTGGCTGAAGCCAATTAACACACGTAAAATGGGGGGAGAGTGAAAGGTAGGGGCAAGCGAGGCTTTGGTGCCAAGCAGAAAACCCAACCTAAACCCAGTGCTTCCTGCTGCCATGGTCTGTCTGCACGACACCCACCTGCCTGCCCAAAATCCTGACACACCTGTACACATCTCCTTGGGCACAGGTGATGCCATGATGCTCTTTTTTTTGCTTTTTATATATACCCCCTCTAGATACTCTTTTGTATAACTTCTATGTATTCTTAAGGACCTTTTAGCCCACACACTTCTCATTCTTCAGCTTTGATAACCAGCATAGACCCAATATTCCCTTAAGCCAGGAGACCAAACATCTCAGAAGCCTCAGACACCAAAGTCTTCTCTGGAACACATTTTGTAAACTGAGATAGGCCTGTCCAGGGGGGGAAAGTTCCTCGGGGAGGGGGGTTCACTCAGCCTCTCATTGGGGAATCTTTGATAGATATGTTAATTGGTAAAGCCTATAATGTTATACCCGAACTATTGTGGGTGTGTATTTCGGGGGTGCTCACGGGGGTGCATTTGGGTGTGCATTTGGATGTGCATTCCAGCGTGCTCCACCTGGACAGGGTGCACCAAGGATCCTTAAAATAAATACCGAGATAAAACTCCTTTTTGCCTTCTAACCATGTCTGGCTCTTGATTTTAAGACCAAGAAAAGGCATCACAGGCACCGCAGTAATTACTGCCATCCGATTCAATCTGCACACCAATCACTAATTAACTCGGAACATGCAGAAGGTACCAAACCCCGAATCGTGGGTGGTGTCCCTGTCTGTCACCAATGCTCATCTCCGGGTCATCAGAGGACACTGGGTGCTTACCTGGACAGCTGTCCTATGCTGCAGTCTGCCCTATTGTCTCTGCATGCCTCCTGCTACTTATTTATCCCTATTACCTTCTCATTGATCCTTATTACTTTCTTATTTGTCCTTATTACCTTGTGGCTCTGCACAACTCCCTGACAGGAGGGGGCACCCGGGGGAGGGTCGGGCTCTGCTCCCAGGGAACAGGGACAGGAGGAGAGGGAACGGCCTCAAGCTGTGTCCAGGAAAGTTTAGATTGGGAATACTGGACTCAGTATTAGGGGAAATTTCTTCACTCAAAGGGTGGTCAGACACTGGAACAGGCTGCCTAGGGCAAGGGTGGGGTCACCATCCCTGAGGGGATTCACAAGATGTGTAGATGTGGCACTTGGGGACACAGGTTAGTGGTGGGCTTGGCAGTGCTGGGGGAACAGCAGGACTCGATCTTGGAGATCTTTTCAAACTTTAATGACTCTGTGATTGTATTTAAAAGCTACAATAAAGATTATTATCAATGTTAGAAATATACCTTCAGTTATGGGCACTTGCACCTTGATTAGAGTTCCTTTGGAGGAAGAGGTGCATTCCTACCATCCCCGCTCCCACATCTGCACAGAGGCACTTCAGGAGACTGGACATGGCAAACCCTTTGTTCTTAGAGTGGCTGCCCAATCACTTCAGTCATTTTATGCTGTCCTCAGCTAAGGCAGGAATCTGATGGAGAGCAGAATAATTTCCTTATTTACCATACAAGTTACAGTAGGACTAAAAAATAGCATTCTGATTGGCTGTGCGTAGATGAGTAGGCAGAAAACATGAGGAAAAATTCTACTTGCAGGCTTTTGAGGAAAAAGGTGCAATCTTAAAAAAAGTGACCAACTCTAAAAGTAAATTAGTTTTTCTACTGGCTTCAAAGAGACTAAAAATAAGGGGGTTTTACCAAAATAAATCAGTAAGTGTATAAACATGAAAACTAGTTTTGTCACTAGCAAACATTCATGCACCACAGACTCCGAGTCTGTGCACGGAGCACACAAGGAACAAGGGCACTCACAACGTGCTCAAAATTTACCATTTCAATTAGACTGTCAATCCCTTAACAGATGATAATCCATCATCCCTTGGAGACTGCAGGAATACCAGCACTTCCTTCAGCACACATCGGAGAGGAAGATGAGAAAACAATGTAAAAGAAATGAAAGACAGGCAACCCCCCCCCAGCCAAACAGAACAGTTGCTCCTTTTTATGAATGGGGAAACACTTTGCAATTTCACTGAGCTTTTACCCCTTCATTCCCCTGTGCTGGGCAGAGGTGATTGGCATTTTTACACCGTTTCACAGACAAGAGAGCAAAGGACAAGTAGCACAGCAGAGGCAAAAGAAAGCTCCACTTTTCCACCCCTCTGCTCTTATATCCATAGGAGAAACACACCTTTTTCAAATTTGATGGCAAACTTTCATTATATCCCTCTGCTTTCCCAA
This sequence comes from Aleadryas rufinucha, assembly GCA_013397815.1. Lineage (NCBI taxonomy): Eukaryota > Metazoa > Chordata > Aves > Passeriformes > Aleadryas > Aleadryas rufinucha. The sequence goes on along the minus strand of VZTH01003021.1, from coordinate 13,795 downwards.
ACTGCTGTTATCCAAAAAACTCTGCTGGGGATGTACAGAAACAAAGAAGCCATTCCTTCTTTAGGAAGCATTCAGTGGAATCCCCCAATCCCCCCAGCCATCCTACAGAGACCCCATAAGCCCACCCAAGACTTTAAAGATGAGCTGAAAATGCAGTTATTCCCAACTACATCAGGTCCATGAAGTCCATTTCATCCTGCACCCAAGAGAAACCAAAAGCAAATACGAGAGAAACGGTGTAGGAATACAGAAACCACCAGGTAAAAACACTCCCTCCTACCCCAACCCAAGTACAGGGGCAACTCTTTTCTCTTCAAATAGCAATTAAAATTGTAGGAAGTGCAACACAGCAAGGAACAGCAGACTGATCATCATGGCATAACCTGTTGGGCTCTGCTGTCCATTTCCCTGTTCCTTCCCTCTTGCCCACCTTGTGAGCTTTGGGAAGCCAATCTCCTTGCTGAAAGGCATGACTGCACTTCCCAGAACACTTCATCTCATCTGGGGTTTCACTGCACCAGCATAACACAACTGGTAGTGTGGTGAAGGGAAATTTAAGAAGAGGAAATGGGAAATGGTGCTAGTGCTGGTGAGAGGAAACTGCATAAGAACATCCTTTTGACGTGGAAGCAAAGTTAACTAAGGAATTTCTTAAGAGCTTTTTAGAAACTCCTTAAAACTTTAAGCCAATAAAGAAGACCCCCATGGAACAACTTTATGTTGCCTAAGACTTTGCAGGTACCACACACATGACCTTCCCTGCCCAAAAGCAGCACTGGAGCTCTTTGTCCTGGACACGAGGCCCTGCTGCACCAGCTCCCTGCCTTCCCTCCATTACCTGTGTTGACAAGCCAGCTCCTGCTCCTTGGTGTCCTGCCAGGACCTCTCCTGTCAAACAACCCGTGTGCCAGCACAAGTGGCAACACGAAACTGCACAGAAGTTCGTGCTGCTCTGGCTTTTGCAGGTCACTGCAACACCACACAGCACAGGTGGGGACATAACACAGAAACACCAACAAGCCTCCATCTACACACCGGGGCCTTTAACCAGCCAAAGCTACTGGAATTACAAATCACTCTATTCCTACAGCCAGTGCTCCCTCTTTCTCAACAGTGTGTCCATGCCATGATGAGACTGATTTCTTCCATCAAGCCCCATCCCAAGTTTAATAAGTGAAGGCTCATCCATTAAACTTCACCCATACCCTCAGTTCTCCCCCCAAAATACACACCCGCTTAGCTATAGTTAAGGTGCCATAGAGAAATGGATTTTAATCAAATACAATTTCTTTTTTTTCTTGTTGCCATTGCTTTGCCTTTTACATACTTATCTACTTGTCTGTCTTGCAATCAAATCCCAGAACACAAATCAGCACCCCTGAGAATCAGGGAACCAACACAAGTGGTGATTATTTTCCTGTAACACCAGTTATCTAAGTGGTTTGTGGTAGAAAGAGAGAAGGTTTAGGGAACAAAATAGGGGTGCAGCCAGAGATCAAAAGGAATACTGCTCCTAAGTGGAATATTAACATTTCCCCCTGGAAGAGATGACAGCAAGATCAGTAAAGCACATTAAGCAGAATCACTGCAGTTCACAACTGGAATATTTACAAGCTTTTTGGCCGATCTTTAATATTTCAGAATTGAAGAAAAACCCTGACTGAATCTTTCCTCTTCTGCCTTGCCCATACCTCGTGGTGCTGTTCAGCATGATTCAAGTGACAAATTTTCTGTCTGGATCCAGCCCAACTGTATGTCACCCATTAGAAGAGAAGGGTGCACAAAAAGGAAAAGCAACACAAAGCCATGGCAGCCTCCAGAAATCAGCTCTGGCCCTGAGCACTCACTCAGAAAGCTTTTATTCATAGCACGCACCGTATGAAGGACAGGAGAAAGGAGAATTTGATCATTTCTGCCCCCGACCACACGCCTTGAGACAGCAGTGCAAAGCACATGTGTGCCCTTACACAATTTCCTTTCCAACAGCAAGTGCCTCCGTTTGGTTTTGCGAGGCCGTGCCTCAGTTTCTCCTGCTCACATTTCCAGCCTCGTGCCATCAGCTGTTTAGCTCTTCACATTCCATCTCAGCCCTCCACCTTGCCACCTCCTTGTTTATGACATTTTCAAACATTATATTCCCACCCTCCACGTCACTTTCCTGCTTACTGACACCGGCTCTGGATGGTGACAATGCAGACACAACATGCTCAAGCTCTGCCTGTACCCCAAAATGAAGAGTCAGCCAACACGAAATACCCAAGGCCAGGCTGGATGAGGCTTGGAGCAGCCTGGTGTAGTGGAAGGTGTCCCTGCTATTCCAGGGGTTGGAATGATATATAATCTTCAAGGTGCCTTCCAACCCAGGCCACGCTGTGATCATCTGGGAATACCTCCTTTGCTGCGCATCATGGTGGCCAGCCATTACTCTGAACTTCTTCCTAGAGGTTAATTTTTAATACATGCTAAGCCCAAGATACCTGAAGACTCCAGTCTGTCTGAGGTAGGCAGGGACTGCAGAAAGGTGGTGGGGAGCTGAAGCTGGGGGACAACCAAACGCCAGAAGTGCAGGGGAGCAATACACCTTCTAAAGAGGGCAACCAGAAAGACATGTGCTAAACCTCATGTGCACGGATATTTACATGAATTTTCCTCTTTGTAAGCAAATTAACATAGCCACAATATTTGACTGTACTTCTGTCTTCCATAACCAATGAGTCAGAATTGTTGTTTACAGTTATTAGCAATACAACCCTGCAGTCCATCAGCACCGCCTTCGCCCTGCAGAGGTGGGTGAAGCTTCGAAACCATCAGGAAATAGGCATGCACACCCCAGCCCCAGGACTGCACTCTGAGCATTACTACTTGTCATATACAGCTAGAGGAAATACTCTCCGTTGTAATTCTGAACTTAAAAATAGTATTTGACAAGCAAGTCTGTTATGAGAACAGAATTAAGCTACTGAGGTTCAAGTTGATCAAAGGATTTTGAAAAATAATCCAGATTTCACTCTTTAAAAAAAAAAAAAAAGAAAACAAAACCCAAAAAAACCCACTTCAAAGGTGAGAAAAAGAACCAGTTTTTACTTTTGTGATAGCAAAGCACAGAACAAGCTCAAAGTCTTACCACAGAGACACTGTTGTGGCTGCAGAGAGCCTGGATGGGCAACTCCCATCGCGGCAGCTCCACAGCCCCCCTGGGAAAAGGAGCTGTGGTCTCCCAGCTCTCGTCCCAGTGCACCATTCCCTACCCCATGCAATTTTTCTCCTATTCCAGGGATATCTGGAAGCGTGTACATTTTCTCCTCCTTATCAGAGGCTTTGAGGCTGTTTTACCAGGGCATGCTTGTTCTCTTTTTTCCCCAATATTCCCTAAAACAAAGCAGCAAACAGGACACAAACTAGGGGAACTGCCAAAGACAGATGCACACAGCACTCCTACGTTTCCAGGTACGTACAAACAACTGAAGGTCTGAGGTGCTGCCCCTGAGCCTACTGTAATTTCCATCCGTTTTAAACTTAGTCCTAAAGCAGCTCAAAACCTCCAACCTACTCAACCTGGTGGCTAATAACCAGGTAGGGATGAGGAACTGGAGACTGGAGACAGCCTCCAACCCCTACCACCAACAGGCATACTCTGCCTCAAGGGCCAAAGTCACTCCCATCTTCTGCTTTCCATCACTCCTTTGACATTTAAATCAAGGCCCAAAACCAGTCCTACAGTCTGATGATACAGAAAGGTCCCTGCACTCCTCCAGTGCTGGGGTTTTTCCCCCTCAACACTGGTCAGCATTCCCACAGTCAGCACCTCAGCTTAGTCTGCACTTGCAAAAGACCTTCTGGATATGGATGCTAACTCATGGAGTTTGATTTCACTGGCACTGAAGCAGCATGCTGAAGCTCAGATGCTACTTTCATTTTTACACCCAGTCACACTCAGTATTTTGAAAGCAATAAAACCATTTCAACACAAAAATTCAGGCATGTTCATGGCATGTCAGGGGAGATGGCAGCAGGTAAGGAACGGAAAATTATAGACAAGGAAAAGAAGAATGGGAAATTGAACACTTAAAAAAATAGACAAGTCACCAGTTTACTCATTAAAAGAATCCATCAGCAAACCAGACAGTGCCATTCAGCAGGTAGCAACCATGAAAGAGAAATCCAGAAGTCTTCAGGGCTGCCTCCACTCTTACTTGCAGATTTTATTCCTGAGGATATTCAGTCACAACGAAGATCAAAAGTGGAGCTGACCCCCACATGCTAGGAAAGCCCACAGATTTTGGGGCATAATTTCCTTATCCTTATGGCATGGTTAATTCACCTGGGATCTTCCCTCCCACTTCTGCCTCTGAGCAGGACCGCATCAAAACTTGCCTCCTGCCTGGCGAGATGACACCTCGGGAAGCAGCTGATGCTGATTATGGCCAGCAACAGCCTGTTTGTGCCTTTTCAAAGCACAGGATGATGCAAAAATGCCCTGGAAAAGAGTTGTTTCTTCTGCATTTGGCTTAGGGCACAAAACATACAGGAACACAACAATTATCCTGGTTATTTACTCTCCACTAAAGAGATAAGCGCAGTGACGACAAGAGCGAGTAAGTGGGTTCATCATGTGCTTTCCCAGGATAGCACTGGCTCTTGGGAGAGCAGGGTGTAGGAGCAGAGAGGAGGCACTGCCATCAGTCTCCATCACAGCCAGATCATTCCTGTACCTGAAATTAAGTGTTTTATCTCAAAACCAGGTCTTTAGACTGGTGGGGGTTTGCATCTTGGGCTTTCTTTTGGAGGGCAGGCAGGAGGGAAAAGGCAGCAGTGAAACAACTACTTGACTTACTCATCTCAACGGGAGCAAAGAAATCCATCCCCATGCACTGAAGGCACCGTAAACCCCAGAAAAACAAGAGCCCTTGACTCGTCACACTCAATGAACATCTACAGTGAACTCCCCCTTGTTTTGCGCAGTCTCCCCAGTCCTGCGCTGCTGCCCAACCTGTTCTGCCTACAAAGGGAAGCCAGGGCAGGGCCTGGAAGGGTTTGGACCAATTTTCCACCGAGCAGCAGCATCACTATGTGCTGATTCTGCCACATTTGCTATTGCTTCAACCTCAGCACCCTGAGAAGCCCAAAGCCCTGAGGCTTTGCCCAGCCAATCTTCCCTGGCTCGGCAGGAACGCCCTCCCGACCCCGTGTATCCACCAGGACGGGATCCGTGGCCTGGCCGGCACTCGGACACGGGGCAGGAAGGGCGACGGCCCCGTTTCCACCCTCGGCAGCTGCTGGGTGGGAGGGAGCCGGGAGGGACCCGGGGCACATCCCTAACTCCCAGCTACGCTGGGCGGCTGAATCAGCGCGGGTGGACGGCGATTTACTGCTGACACAGAGCTGCAGTAAATCACCACCTTTCTGGAGCAACGAGGAAGTTGCAGGGGTGACTTAGTCATCCTCCATCCTGACGCCATTCCAGGAGCGGAGCCACGTACATCCCCCAGCTCTGGGCTGTGCCTCTGGCCCAAAAATAGCTTTTAAGCCAAATCCTGCAGCCACCATTCAAAGCTGAAACCCTTTTATTTACACTCAGCAAGAACTCATGTATGTTTTTGACAATGCTGAGAGTAACCAGTGCTTAAATTATTTGCTTAGCAAAGGAGTTTGTTTAACTACAAGAGTTACACCAAGTAGGCCATGTTTTCTGACCCACATAGAAGCTAATAATTTGCATTTTATGGAACCACTTTGCATAGACAACCCATCTTAATGGCCAACAACTTACTGTACAAGAATTAATAATTGAAAAGCAACTCGTCAGCACTGTTATTTGCGTTACAGGTAACTCACAAACCTCATTACACTGTAGCATTAAATTTCCAATGACCTTCTGGAAAGCTGCTCACTCTGAGAATCTTTTTTTAAGGCATGAGCTCTCAGAATGCTGAGCAATTGCAGAAAAAGTATGTGACAGCTACCCAGAGTCTGTGGGAGAGGCCAGGCAAAACACCCTGTCAGAAATATGTCAGCCTGATCCCCCTTTGGCTGAAGAAATGACTTTGACTTCATGAATCCCCCCTCTCTCCAGCCAGTCACTTGACTGAGCTTCTCTCACAAATGTCTGCCTTAATGCCAGATTAATCCTACTTCATCCAGTCCCCAGACATCTAAGAAGCTCCAGCTCTTTTTCTCTCAAATCATTGGCTTTTAAACTATTTCAGTTGCAGCACCCAAGCATTTGCTGTGGATGAAAGAAGTCTCAGAGACTAGCACAGAAGTGTAAAGGCAAACAAAAATTACACGGTAAAGCCTGGGATTTTCATAGTCTTAGGGAAATTAGGTCCCCTGAATCCCACGGCAACCCTGAGAAGAGTCGAGTGCATAATTTTCCATTATGCTTGTAAAAAATCCCCAAATAAATGTACAACTAAACGCAGCTTCACAAGGCTGAGCATTTATTATTCTCCTAAATGCTGTTGCTAAGCCTGAGGCCTCTTATTCCATGTTTTAATGTTTGATTTTTCAGAAAACAGTCTTTCTCTTGCCAAAACGCCGAAGATGCAGAATGGTAGTTAGAGGAAGATCCAGCTCAGAGCCCTGGCGTTGGGGCAGAAGAGCAGAGCAGCCCCACATTCCGAGCTGCTCACCCCGACGTGCCTGTCCCGCTGACAGAGCCTCTCCGTGCTGGGATCACAGTCCCTCCTCGCTGTGACGTCTTTGCTCAGGGCTGTGCCCGTACACAATCTGCTCCAGAACATGCTCACTGCCTCCTGCCTTTCCCAAAGCTTCTCTGGCGTATTTCTGCGGACTGAAGCAGGAAGATTTGGGGCGGCCAGGGGCTGATTCCTCTCTGCGTGAACGCCTGCAGGTGTAATTTGCGCAGCTCTCCCAAACAAAACATTTTCACTGCCATAGCAAAGGCAAACTTGCCCAAACCCAATTTGTTTGGTGGTTAATTAGCATCTCTGCTGCAACACTGGAGACAAAAGAAAGAAGCGCTCCCCTCCTCCCATGAGCATCAGGACTTTTTAATCTCAAAGATACACCTTATCGAACATGACCAAAGCAGAATGAATACAGCTCCCTCTTACTATTTTCTTAAACAGAGATTATCTCAGGAACTCATTCGTTGTGAGGTTTTGATTTTAATTTCAGTAGCACTGGCTGATAAGACTCCCACACCTGAAAACTAGGGAGTAATTTAAAAACATAAATCATAAGAAAAAACAATTATATCCATTAGACCTTTGAGTGGTAAAAAGAATAGAGATGGGATTAGAAAACCCTGGCTGGCTTTCCTTTCGCCCACTAATCAAACAATTCCCTGAAGTACTCGCAGGAGTTTCTCCTCTCCACATTTCTGTGGCAGGCAAAGGGGAGAGCCAGATCTGCTCCCCTGGATTGAGTCTGGCTTATTCAGCAGCTTCAGCTCTGCCGTTTCAGATTCCTGCAAAAATAAAGGCTCGGAAGGGAAAGATGAGCCCCTGGGCATCCACAGCTACTGCACGCACATAAGAGGCACGGCTGCGCCGGGAGGGAAGGAGCAGCAGCCTGTCCTTCAGCATCACATGGCTGGCCATGCTCAGCAGCCCGAACCACAGCCTCAAACACCCCAGCTCAGAGGATGCCCTGCAGCCGGGCACATCCATCGGCAACAAAGGACCGGCTCCTGCACACTCTGCCCGGGCATTTACTGCACGTCAGCTGCGCTGCCCTCGAGATGCAGCTGGGGTGAGCAGGCCTGTAGACGAAATCAAGCAGCAGGATCCGAAGCGGGTATTGCCAGAAGAGAGAAACATCTTAGTCATCCCTCAAAGCTGAAGCAGAAATGGGCTCACAACCCGTTACCAGCCCTTAGAAAGGCAGCATTTGTTTTGGTCTACGAGCCGATTCTTTCCTCAGACTGATTTCCACCGCAGATGTGCAAGTATCTGACACTCGGAGCTTTACTGAATAGCAATTTAAAAGGAATTCTCCAAACACAAAGGTGAACTTCAACAAGCCTGCTTCCCCAGGAACAGCACACCAACATCACGAACTCGCACAGGGCAAGGAAAATGCTGCTGCCACTGCAAGAAAGGGAATACGAGCACTGTGTTCCTTCCTCTGTGTCTTCCTGCAAAAACAATCTCCCTGCCCAATATCCAAAATTGCACAGGCTCCACAAATCTAATTAGCCACGACTCCAAAACACAGAGCTCTGTCTGCCTAACATGCATAAACATTAAAGTTGTTTTGCTTTTATTAATAAAATCTTGGGATGAGATGAGATAAAAATCCTAAGGAGGAAAGTCTAAGGTAAGTCCCTCCCCCTCCCCAAGTAAAGAGCTGTCTTTGTGTGGATAAACTGGGCAACCTGGATAAACTTTTCCTTGTTTATTATAAAAGCACAAGTTCACCAAGGTCCTTTTACGTCCTGATGTATGAAATGATTCCAGCCACATATAATTTCACAGAGCCAAAGGGGTGAGGCTACGGTATTTATAGATATGTTCAGGGCTAGAATTTTCGTTAGCAGCAACATTTTTATGGCCTCAACACCTAACATACTATTGGGAAAATGCCCACCTGTATATATAGATCCTGGAAAATTTTCCCTATTAAATACATATTTCAAGTGAACTTGCTCTTTATCTTTTTCCAAACTTGACGGATGAAGTCTATGCTTTTCTGTTAGAGATATAGAGACAGAAGGAGAACAAAGTGAGGCCGCTTTCACAGCAAGAGGAAAGCCTCTGATCCCATCCTGATGCTTTCAGACGTGTTCACCAGTTTGTTTTTTTTACTCTCCAAAAGGGGGCCTCAGATTTCCTAAGCACACGCCACACATTAAGACATGAATCTCAGCAAACAACTCAAAACACGAAGAGACAGTGCTCCACAAAAAAAGAGGAAGAATGGCTTTCTCTTATTCAGATAACAAATTAAGAGCTCACAATGGTTTAAAAACCTATCTCTCCGAATTTCTAACCCAGAGCGCTGCCTAAAGTCTGCTCAGGACTGGATCAATACTCCAGTTAAATCACTTGGCACTGCCATCTCTTCACTCCAGAATTACCTTCCTTTGAAGAAAGCAACAGCAGACACATAGGCAAGGGATGCTGTTGGATTAACACTGTTCCAGAGATCTTATCCATATGCATATACTGTTGTTCTGTACAGCACCGTTATGTAAGCCTCTCTATTTTTAAAACAAAAACAAAATGTTTGTCTGGTCAGTCTCTGCTATTATTCCACCTGTAAACCATCAGGCTGAAATTCCACCCACTTTAATCATATGTTTACAAGCTTAAGGGTGGAATAATAGTAGAAATGACAAGATGAAGAATTTCTATTTGCTTTAAAAACATAAAAATTCTACCCATTTTTATCAACAGGATTTCAGAAGCTGCCACAATAAGGGCACTGCCCAGGCTCCCCAGGGAATGGGCATGGCCCCAAGGCTGCAGAGCTCCAGGAGCGTTTGGACAATGCTCTCAGGGATGCACAGGGTGGGATTGTTGGGGTGTCTGTGCAGGGACAGGGGTTGGACTCAATGATCCTGATCCTTCCAGCTCAGGATACTCTTTGATTGTATGATTCTAATAATAAATTAAGAACCTTTGAAGAGCTTCTTTTAAAAAAACCAAACACAACTTTACCACCAGTATCCAGAAGTCTGTGACCCAGAGGGCTCCTGTAACCCAGACTCCTGAACCACCAGCACAAAAGCAAATACTGTAGATCAATTCACAGCCAAAGGATCCTGCTCCCCTGCCACACAAAGAAGTGGTGGAATTTAAACCACAACTTCATTACCACCCATCTATTCCTGAAATGGTCGAGGATGGCGTGGTGGAAGCCAACCTACAGAACAGTTCAGGGGCTGAGTCACTGCTTTTTCTGCATCATGCTGCACTTATTGGAATCTGTATTACTTAACTTCAAGCTCTTTAATACAACTTTTAAATTCCGTCCTCCACATCCTTCCACATCCTCTAAAATGTTGCACCAAGTCCCTTGCAAAGATTTACTTTGGTAAATTTCTGAAGTCGCTCCTTGGCTTGCAGCAAGTCTTTTGTCATCTGAGTGGTTCTGAATCAAGACTTGCCCCAATCTATGTCCAGGATGCACAGCTGCAGAAATCCCTTCTTCTGTTTGAACATCTTTTTGCATGCAGTCACCTAAATATGACAGCCATAATGGTACCTATGCATGAAAGGTGACTGTAAACAGGGCTGGGATTATACCTCACTGCAAATATAAAGCAGTTATCTTGACGTACCTTCTAAGACCTCTTAGCATCCCCACATATAGTTCATTTCTGTGTGAAAACTTAAAAGAAAATATATTCTTCCAGAATTCAGATAAAATCACAAGCACTTCAAATGGCAAACTGTAAAATGAAAAAAATAAAATCCTTTTCAGACGGGACGATTATACCAGAAGTCCACCAGCACAGGAGGTTGTGAACACTAACGCCATGAAGTTTTTCAAAACTAATTAAGGCATTTTTTAGAGAAGACAATCCATCAGAAGCTATTAAACACATAAGCCACCCTGGAACTGCCAGCCCAAAGGTCTCCTAGAGCGGTGACTGCTACAAGAGTTTATCAGGAGGAGAACGTCGCTGTTCCAGTCTTTCTATGCACCTGGAAGTGGTCCCATCAGAAGAGCTACTGAGCTAGACAGACCTCCAGTCTGACACAGAATAACTGCTCTTACTTCAGTCACAAGATTGAAGATGACAAGAAACCAACCTGTTCATAAATCAGAGCTGAAGTAAACTCACACCAATAAAAGAAATAGTCTTAACATCACTGATTGCATATCGCATTCCACACTGCCTCTTCTGAACACCCTGCAACAACACAGCCTTAATAATATTACCTCTTCTCCAAAGCACCTCTTTAGATTCCAGTGTACCCAAAATGTGCTTCTGTACACATTTACCACAAATGTTATATAGCACACAGAGCAGCCAGCAGCACAGTGATAGACATTTGCAAGTGCCTGTGAAATCCCTTTGCAATTACATGTCTGCTTATATAGAATTAAACACAGCCAGCAAGGAAATAAATAACAACAATAAAAATAAACTCTTTCCAGAGTATTTTTGAACATGTATTCAAAATGTAGTCCTGTTCCATCCCCTGCTAGAGGATGGAAAAGCAGCATCCTCGAGGGTCCCTTACCTTTCCCTGAATAAGAAAAAGGTTGGAAGGGCTCAGGCTCCACACGAACACGAAGGCCTCTGGAAAACTGACTGCAGGAGTTGGTTATTTCTCCTTTCCCCCAAACACTGGATGCCATCATACCCTGTATTTTCAGAACAAGATGCACTCCTAGAGCAGCAGAGCCCAGGCGAGCCCACCACGGTGCAGCCGCAGACGGGGGTCCCAGCGAGGCACTGCACACACACACAGAGGTCCATGCTGACCAACACCTCCCTCTCCTCCCCACGCTCTGGATACTTCTCCCACATCCCAGCTTGCCCCTTCCCCTCTCAGCTCCTGTCTCTCTCGGCAGGGCCTCACCTCCGGCACAGCGGTGCCTGCGCCGACCTTTGCGGTGCAGCCCGCTCGTCATCGCGTCCTCGCTGAGCAGATTCGGGGAGACAAGCCCTGAAAACCTCTCCTGCAGCAATGCTGCCTCCACGACAACGACAAGAAATGGCCAACTAATAATGGACCAGTTGAGGAGCTGCCAGCTTCAGCAAATGTGGCTGGAATTGGACTTTTTGTTTAATTTAGGAAGCTTCCAGTTGAGCATTGGTCATCTTGCTTGACCCAACCCCTGGACTGCCCAGAGCCCGCACCGCACCCCAGGCGCCACTGGCTGTGCAGAAAGACGTTCCACGAGGCCTTGGATTGTCAACTAAATGAAGCTGAAAGTAAGTTTGCCCATGCGTGCAGGCAGCACCTAAGGCACTGCAGAAGCTCCTGGAGCACAGACAATCGATAGTAAGTACATCATAATCCCAAAGAGGTTACTAAAAATTTATTTAGTACATTACTGTGTCCACTCATTCTGTTTCCATCCAATATTTGCAACACACCGACTGCAGCAGATCTGCCCGATGTAAACAGCCACCCTAATCCACGCCGTTCTATCGATCGTATTTACCCAAAGCTGAGTGATCATTTCAACCTCTGTTAATCTGATTGCATAACAAACCACAGCAGCCTGAAATAACCAAGCTGCTCTCTCCGGCACGCATTAGTTGGAATCAGTCATTTCAGCACCCCGCTTCTTCTAAAAAAACGGAAGAAACCAGATCATGGAGAAAGAAGGGAATAAACCAAGCACCTGGCCACTGCTTTCACAGCCAAGCCCCACGCACATCGCAGCGTGCGGATGCCACGGAGCACCTTCGCACCTGGAGCAGGCTGCAAGCACAAGGCAAAGCGAAATGTTTTCAACCACTGAGCTCCATTGCGCAACCGAAGCACATTCTGCTGGATCTTATTCACAGCTCCGGCGCAGGCTCGCGAGCGAACTATACAGCATGGATTTTCAAAACAAGTAATTGCACGTATATAAACAAAGGCCATAATTTACGTGGCAGATCCTATGAAAGCTTATCTAGCACATGACATCACACCGGTAAATTATAACTTAAAGCACCTGTGCCAAACTGCTCCTACCCTCCCACCCCAAAATGAAGATGATTAATATCAAATCCTGCTCATCCATGCCCGCACCTCTTGGGAATAAACACACATGAAGTACCTCCCAAGACAGAGTAGTAGTTAAAGAATCTTCAGACAATGAGAAGATTTATAATTATTATTGCATTGCATCATCACAAAGCCTTAAACAAATCAAGCTGCCTCATCATACGACGCCTAAGATAATACAAGGTTAAACAACATCAAGCAGTATCAGTTCACTTTACTTGTATGGAAGGGCAAATACCCCCAGACCATGTGCACGGGGATCTTCAGCCTCACAGCTATTATCAAACAGCAAGTTAAACAAGCAAAACCAAAACACACAGATTTCTTTGAACAGGCTCAGAACCAGAATTTTTCCATTGAAATCCAACCAACCAGGGGATAGGGAAAGTGAAGAGCAGGCAAATGGGGAACCGAATAAGGTGAGGGATGTGCTTCAGCATCTCTCAGCTTTAGTTCACTGGTCCATGATCAGCTTGGGAGAAATCAAGAGGCGGTATCGGGAGCTAACATGACACTGCCTATTGATCACAGCCAGCTTTCCACAGCACACAACAGAATTCCTCCTCTGGACTGATGATACCCGAGCAGGCTGCCTTATGGCACAACTTGCAGACAAGACAGGCATCAGCCGACTCTCTAACCGACAACACACGCCTGAATACCTTCGTAAGGCAAAGCCAGCCAAGTATCTCTGCTCCAGGCACAAATATCTGCTCCTCCGAGTCCGCAGCTACCCACGAATAATTGCTAATTATCGCCGTGCCCCCACGCTCCGCCCGCGCCGGGGCACTGCCCCCGCAGCAGGCCCTGCACCGGGCAACGGAGCGGCTCCGCCGGGTCTGTCCGCGCCAGCTGGGTCTGGGCCGTCTCCATCACGCTCTGCCCGCACCGAATTCCCATTTCTGCGCGTTATTACCAATCTGACATCACCCCACAGTAAGCACAGTCTGACATCTACAGTTAACTCGGTGGTGGTGTAAGTGCTGCCCGGCGCACGGGCGGTCGGTGTTGCAATACGCTGCTGCCGAACATCGAAAAAGAACATAGATAAATAGACACACATATCGACACTCAGCTTTACAGATAAAAACCCGCGGAGAGCGGCTCGCAGGGTCGGTTCCCGCCCCGGCCGCGGGGCCGCAGCCGAGCCC
>VZTH01003017.1:236178-333719 GCA_013397815.1 Aleadryas rufinucha | reverse complement strand
GTGAGGTAGTCAGCTGAGACCCTGCTTTGGCTGGGTCTGGTTCAAATACCTGAATGTGAAGCTGATGTTCAGCTTCTCTCATTGCAGTGTAGGCAACTGTGCATTTGACATCAAGTATGTGCTTCCAGAGGGGAAGGTTTTCCTGGAGAATGTGTTGTACAACTAGTTCCTGCCCTCGCCTCCTCTCATAAACCCTGGGAACACTTAATATCATCAAGCTAAGAAGGTCATTCAGAGCAACTGGCACACTCTACATTTGCCTCTGCCCTATTTCATGACAACTTTCCCATGTAGCCAGCTGCCTTTGCTGTTTCTTCAGAATCTCTAAATTGAAAATCTCATAGAGAAGATTTAAAAAACAAAGTCAGCGAATTGTGCTTTAGCTTTTCTTGTTTTAACTGCAGATGGTGCTCCCTCTCCAAGGAAAGATTACCACAAACAGCAATCCAGGAAGCTTTCACCCATGCCAGCAGTGTTCCACAAATTGCCTTGCCTTGTGTGCAATCCTGCAACCTAAGTTCACTTAACTGAAGAAATCCCCAAATTTAGATAACTGCTGTTATATGTCTTGAATGTCCAGGCTGTCCATTAACCAAACCCCCGTGGCTGCAATGTGCAGTCAGATGCAAAGTGCTGGGCTTCACGCTCACAATTCCATCAAAGTCTTTGCTTTCCAAAGCCGTGGTTCTCACTCAAGCTTGTTAGCAGACCACTTCCAAAAGCAGGCTTGTGTATTCCAAAGCTGGGATCCTTATGTCGTAGTGTTGATCCACCCCACAGTGCTTTACAATATTTTTGGATATTTTTGGATATAGGAAATGGCAACAACGATCAAATGCATCTGACACCAGACTCCTATTCCTCCAGATGGTCCAGAACTCAGATGTTCACACAAGAGGGGACCTATAGGTATTGGTCCTGCAAGATTGTATAAGGGCTGTATGGCCTCTATATCTCATCCTTAATGAAGCCCCTCTATCTTATTGGCCTGTTGATAATATCTGTAAAAACAGCTTCTATAAACAACTTCTGTAAAATAACCCTTTAATAGCAAAACAGGAGTGTTCTCTAATCTATTTCTCTCAGTAACTTTGTGTACTACATAAAACTATAGACATGTCATCTAAACATATATAAAATACAAAATTTAATAGAATAATCATATTTTTGATAATAAGAAATTAGGACACATCAAGGATTTATCATACATGGAGTGTAGCATGAAGGTTTACATAATGGTATTTCTTTAGGTAGCTGGTAGGTGCCATAAAATCACATATGGTCTAACTCAAATAGGGTTTCTGCTTCTGTATGGTTAGACTGCTACTGAGAGAAACGTGAGCTCATCTGGAGTCTGTTTTGATGTCACTGCAATGGTGCCATGCATAACCCTGAATAGAGGGAAGGAGTTTCAAAGATCAAAAAAAAAAAAGGAGGATTTATTTTGAACTCCTACCTTTTATGTTTGTCACATTCCCCATGGGACTACTTGTGGATTCAAGAAATGGTTAGTAGAAGTTTATTTATTGTTTCTGCATGTTTTCAGGAGGAGATGCAGGGAAATCATTGCTCTGAAGCATTTGAGCTCTGCTAAGATATGATGAAGGGTTTTATTATGGTTCCCTGTGACCTTTATAATTCTCATCTCACTTCAGAGCCTGCATGGCTCAGGATGAAGGAAGGTGTACCCATCTGCGGCATCCAGAAACTATCTGTACTATACAGATGAAGACTAGTCAGGGTCAGGATGGAAATTCTTTGTTGTCCTAAAACATGAGCAGTTTGCTTTGGGGAAATTTTGCATTACTAGGCAACCAGTATAATAAGATAAACTTCAAAGGCAACAAAAAAATGGTAATCTATGTGATATATAATTCAGTTTAAGTCTTGCCATGGTGAATGACAAAGCTATAAACGAAAACAAAGTTGTGCAAATTCCCCCACACGCCTATCACCTCTTCGTAGATCTCATGTATAGAATGAGAACTGACTTACTGTGAAAAGAAACCTTGTAACAGAGAAGATAGGATGAGGCTGTGAAAGCAGTTGCAAAGAAAACACGTCGAGGTCATCCTTGAGTTTTGACAATGTTGTTTAGTGATGAATGAAAACTTACTGTATTATTGAGCCATTTAGAACATTTCTAAGTGTTTCAGGGGAAAAAAAAGGCAATAAAGTCTATTTCCATTTACTTCGGATTACCTGTTTTGTCCTGACTAGAGGCTTTCTTCTTGCTCAACTACATTATACCACAGATTTTCAGGCTATGGTACATAAAGAGAGTGGTGTTTTGGCCATCTACTGGCTCCACTTTAGCTGGAGAACCTGCTCTTTAGGGATTAGGCATGTGAAACCACTGCATTTCCCATGGGCATGCCAGCAGGACTGACTGTTTTTTGAGCTCTGGCCCCCACCTGCCATGTTTTCAAAAAAATCACATAATTTGCTTTGGAGGGAAGATAATTTTATGAGCATTTAATTGAATTTTAATATGGATGTGCTTTGCATTTCTTCCCTACTTTTGCTATCGTTTGACCTTGACAGCAACACCTGCCTGTAAATCAAGAGAACAATTGATATGCTGGTACACGTGGCATCACACCTCGGAGAATGAGATTAGGAATGTTCAAAAAAAATAATGTGGGGGAGAGAAGGGTTTTTCAGGGGAAATCAGTGCACAGGTGTGTGTATTTCTCTCTGTGGAGAAGGATTCAGTTACTAGGAGAGGCTGGGGGAAGGATCCAGCCAAAGCCTAGGTTCATCCTCCACCCATGCCTGACTCACTGGATCAGTTCTGCTGTGACGTTCACACCGAATAGCAACATTTTTGAGACCCCATTGCCACAGCTCACAACAGGCAGTGCACCCTGCTGTGGAGGGCGTGAATAGTGTCACACATTACAGAAATATGTGATATATGAAATATGAAATACATAATAGATTATTCATGTATGATATATTAAATAGACTCTATAATACATAGTATATAATATAAAATATGAAATATACAATGAATATATCATATTAAATCTTATGACCTTGGTCCTCTGCAATCTCTCTTCCTTCAAGACTGGAATATCTGGGAAACCTGTGTTCTTTTAAGGTAGGCAAAAAAATTGGGTGGGAATGTTGCTCCTCTCAAAGCCAGCTCCTCTGTCTCAAGATCCCTCTAGTTAATCAGTCTTTGTCCAAACATGATGTGGAAGAGTGTAGTTTAATTCCAAATTCACAACACTGTCTCTTGTCAATGATGGGATCACTCATGTTGTCAAATTTGATCTTGTTGCCAAAAATGTACTGGGGGTTCAGTTGTCATGCATCAGTTAACATGTTGAGTTGGGAACCAACACTGTGTGAGGAACCAGTTTCTGAAAAAAGCTATTTCAAGGAACTGTGCTCAGAAGAGGCCTTCTGAAAATACAATTTGTTCAGCAAATGAGTCAAAACAAAGTAGTATGAATACTTCAAAATGAATTTTTCACCTTAAAAAGAAGGAAGTAATCTAAATACTGAAATACTATTTGAAATTACAGGGAACAATAACAGGTGACCAGGCATTCCAGTGTTGTGTTCTGCCCATGCTTTAGTCATTAAATGGTGTGTGAACACTTCATCACGCCTGCAGGTGGAACCTTGGCATTAAAACCGGCTGGGTGACAAGGGAGAACTGCTCTGGATACATCTTGTCTTTTAGCAGTTGACTGTTAGCATCCTGCAGGTATATTACAGAATACAGGAAGCAGGTATGCCTGCTTGTCATCTGGTTTCCTGGCAGACAAGATCTGACCTTGAGCCCAATTTGTGCATTTGGCAGTGAGCTAAACCAGCCTGATCTTGTCCTGCGGTTGGTTCTCCCTGTGAAACAGTAATTCTTCTCACCACTTTTCTGAGGACAGGTTATCTGCAGGGTGCTATACAGGCTTTAAAGGCCAGACACGTTCAAGACTTACCCTGCCAAGACACTGATGGAGGCACTCTCACGGCTCACCCAAGGGAGCCCTGCAGCCCAGTGAGCCTACACAATTTGGGAATCTGGCCTCAGCGGTGCTGATGGGTTGGCTTCCACATGGCAGTGCAGCATGGCATAGGAAACTGCTCTGAAGCCTAAACTGATGTAATGTGCCAGTGCGAGGCTGCACCTGAGTTAGTGAATCCTGCTGTAAATCAGCTGCTCCGAGCACACCGACTGTTGTCTGCTAACATGTACACCCAACTCTGGGACCCGAGCTCACACCTCTCTTTAGGGCAGTGCTGTGCCCTAGAGACACAGGAGCTCATGCTGGCACCTTGTCAGATGAAAACAGGAGTGTACACAGAGCCTGGCTTTTGGGTGGGCAGGGTGACTGATGTGTGAACTCTTGGTTGGACAGAGGTAACAGAGTGCACCTAAATCTTGTGACAGGCCTCTTCACCTCATTTGGGTGTAGACCCAAGTCACACAGGATTTTATCTGTTACAGTGCTGTCACTTTTCAACAACTGGATTTTTCAAATACTAGTCATAAATCTTATTTTTCATTAGCATTCGTGTCAAAATCTTTGAAAGTTTTTCACATACACTGTGTAAGAGAGGGAGCCTTTATCCTAGAAGAAGGTGTTGAGAGAAGACATCTGGAAAAAATTTCTGAATTTCATGGATGAAGTACCTTTCTCTTGGGGTCTTATTACTGATAATTCTGTCAATTGAGAAACACCCTAATGACTCTAAATAACTATGGATGAGTGACAGGTTTGTAAAAGTAAAAAGCAGTGCTCTTCCACCAGGCTACTGCATTCCCACCTGGATCTTCATGTTTGTTACTCCATAAATCAGCAGGATCTTTCCTGCTGTTAAAATAGTTCAGACACTTCAGTTATTGAAACTTAAGCATAAAAAGGATAGGTCACCCATGGGCCAAAACAACAGAGTGCTGACACTGTTTCTTGCAGATTCTCTTCCTCTCTTGGCATGCAGGATCATTACCCTTTTTGGGGCTGCTCTTTTCCAGCTCCATAGATACCACTTTTTGGTTGCTTGCTCACTAGGACACTTCTCCTCATGCCCATAAGCCCCCATATATTTATGACTGAAAGACGTGCTGCGGGAGGTGAGAGGGTGCTTGTTTAACAAATTTGCCTGTGACACCCCGTGACAACAGAGCAGCCATCCAAAAGGGTCTCTAAGGCAGGTGGAATGGGCTGACAAGGACCCTTATGAAGTGTGAAGTGGACAAAGTCCTGCATCTGGGAAGGAAGAAGCCCTTGCAATGACACATGCTAGGGACTGACTGTGTGGGGAGCAGCACTGCTGAAAAAGACCTGGTGGTGTTTGTAGGCACCAAGGGGAACATGAACCAAGTCTGCTCTGGCAGCCAAAATGACCAACAGCACACTGGGCTGTACTAACGGGAGCCTAAATCAGCAGATTAAGGGGCTCATTGCTTCTTCGGCAGCATTTAAAACACTGCATCCAGTGTTGGGAGATGTAGCATAAAAAGATGTTGGTACACTGAGAGAGTTCAATGGAGGGCCATGGAGAAGGTCAGGGGACTGCAGCACTTGCCCTGGGAAGAGAAGCTGGGGAATAGGGCTTGTTCAGCCTGGAGAAAAGGTTTTGGTGGGACCTAATAGCAGCTTTCCCACTTACAAGCAAGTTACTGAGAAGATGAAGCCAGACATTTTGGAGTGCACATTGTGGGGGGATGAAAACGTGAGACACATAAGCCAAATCAAGAGAGAGCTTCCAACTGATATAGTAAGAAAGATTTTCACAATGAGGTCAGTAAATTTTAAATCACACCACTCAGAGATGTTGGGTAGTTTCCATACTCGGGTTTTCAAGACCTGACTGGATAAAGCCACCAGCAAACAATTCACCTCACAGTTGTCCCTGTGTTAAGAAGCAGACTGGACCTGATGACAACCAAAGCTCGCTTCCAGCTTCCATTATCCAGCAATCCTACAATCCTCCTGGCTCACTGGATCATTCAAGCTCCTCACATAAGGACCAAGACTGGCAAATCCCAGTATTTCCTGAGCCATACTGTCCCTGATGAATTTTGTTAGAAATAAAGATGACCAATGTCCCTTGTCCATCCCTTCTATTCAGCCACGTCTGTCTGACGCTGTCCTGATGGGGATTTCTGTGCACTGACATTGACTCAGTGGGTCTAATGAGCTCCTTTGCATTGTCCTTACACTCAGCAGTTAATGTGTCCCTGCAATTTGTCTCTCATCTGTTTAGTGTTCAGGGGTTTCTTGGTGAATTTGAGATTTTTGGAAGGGAATTTTTTAAGGATGACGATTTTCTGCTTTTGAGAGAGTAGAAGCAGAATAACATCCAACCACAAGTGCAAGAAAAAGAGAACTGAGAGAGCATCTGCGGGTCTGTGGGATTTCAACACACAAGATGCTCTTCCAAGAAAGCCCACAATAGTTCCTACAAAGAGCTGATATGGACTGAAAGCAAAAGGAAAGAATAATGAAATTACACGAGGGTGGTTTTTCTGTGGGAAAACACCAGTCCTAAAGTTTCTTTCTGGCCAAGTCACACTTCAAGTGCCGTGTGTAGGGATAGCTCAGGATGAGCAGGGCTCAGCCCCAGGAGCTCCTCCTGCTCGGCTGCTGGAGCCCAGGCTGCAGGGTCTCTGTCCAGGGCTGCTTCTCCCGGTGCCGCTGCCCAGGTTGCAGGGGCAGCCCGTGCTGAGGTTGGCTGTGTGAGCCAGAGACAGGCACGCACGTGTGCACGGGAAGGACACGGCCACGGCCAACTGCACCGGCTGCCACACACCAGGGGCTGCCCTCAGCCACCCACAGCTGACACTGCCAGCACTCCCACAGAATGGAAGAGAGACAGCCCCGTCTCCTTCCTCCTCTGCACATCATCCACATGGAAGCCCACTAGAGAAGACCTGCACACCCTTACTCTCCACAGCCACAAGCACCTTCACAGGTGCTTCCAACAGGACTGAGAGCCCTCAGCCTGTCCAGTCTCACACCTGGCTCTGGGCTCTCTGACCAAAGGACACTTTGGTGTCTCCTACTCCCTGGCTAATGCAGCTTGGTGCTTGCAGCCAGCCCGTGCACACACCACACACTGCTCTCATTGGTGTTCTGGCAGTTGTGGAATCCCAGCCTTGAATTCCAGCATCAGTCTCCTGCCTGCCTGAAATCCCTGCCCGGATCCATGCCCTACTTGCTGGCTGCTCCAGCTCAAACTTTGCTGGCCAATCACACCATTATGATTCCTCATGAATCAAATAGGTCTTTGTTTGATAAACTTAATGGAGCAGATGCTGTCGTATTCCACATACCCTTACAAGCTTGCTTTCCCACACTTTAAAATTTCCAGTTGCTGGAAGCCTGCAGACAAAAAGAGCAAGATGTGTCTTAGCAGGACAGAAGGAGACACCTGTAGAGCTGGTGACTGAAGGAGAAAAGACAGCAAGGCTCAACAGAGCAATCCATCTTGGTTCAGGCCACTGCAGGATCCATGCCTCTTCAATCTGGTCTTGCAGACCCCACACCCTGTAGCAGCGTCTCCATCACGTGTCACTGTCTCTGTTGTAGCTGAGGTGATAATGCAAGTCCAGCCATGGCTTCCCTGCCAAAGCACCACACCCTGCTCTGTGCCACGCTGTGCTCAA
This sequence comes from Aleadryas rufinucha, assembly GCA_013397815.1. NCBI lineage: Eukaryota > Metazoa > Chordata > Aves > Passeriformes > Aleadryas > Aleadryas rufinucha. The sequence goes on along the minus strand of VZTH01003017.1, from coordinate 326,095 downwards.
AGCTTGGGGAAGATGCTCTGAGACCCATCATGACACCCAGTGACCCAGGTCTCAGAGTTCTCGCTAACTTTTCCCTACCTTCCATTCCTGATAGCGGTCGGGCTACTCCAGTTTCCTGTGAGTGGTCATAATAGCGTCTTATAACAAAAAATGCAAGCAGAAACTAAAAACCACTCAAAGAAACAAACAATCTATCTTCAGTTTTTGTTACTTTTTTGCTAAAAATTCATTTTATGTGAATGCAGATTTTCATGAAAATTTTTAATGACAACCTAAAACATTTTGTGAAAACATAAACCAGAATTTTTTTTAAGTAACTGAAAAAGGAACAAGGGTTCAGAGTTGACTCTGGGAATTGTTCTAGTGATGACTTTGTAATCTTCTCCAGAATGCCTGTTAGTTAATTTCAAAACCAGCAGAGAGGAAGCTTCACTAGCATGATCCTGTAAAGTAAGTTCCTACTGATAAGGGACAAAAGGCACTTTTATAGGGAAAATGCAAAAATACAGGTAATTCTACAATTCATTGTTAGTTTAATTCAATTAAATAACTCATTAGGTGATATAACTGGTGCTTGGCAATTGGTCAGGTAGACCAGAGCAGGATGAGTCAAACCAAAGCCCACTGAAAGACAGTGACCAGAGAGGGGATGGGTTGAGTCCTGGGGACACACACTACAGAATTCCCTGCAGAGGAGTTTATGGGGTGCTGCTTTCTCCAAAGCAGAGTTCCAGTAGGAGTCATTGAGAGCATAATCTGGCATTTGAGACAACCAGTAATTGATGTCAGAGATAATTTGTACCCATGCAGAGAAGAAAATAAAGGAGGATGGGGAAATGTCTGCGGTCCATACAGAAAAATAAAACCAGTTCATACAGGAAAAACATTAAAAAGAAATATTATCTGAAGCATTTACTTCAGACTGAACTGGGAAAATGTTTAGAGTCATACTTAGCACAAGATTGCAGCTTGATGTGTCTGTGAAAAAATCACCATGTCTAACCAGATTCAAGTGTTTAAGTGCAAAACTGACAGGATAAAGCACCATTTACAATATTTAGTATTTAGTACAAGACAAATATCTGCAAAGATCTATGGTGGTCTTTTGCCATGCTTCTGCTTTAAAATTCTGACTTTGAAGCTGGTTTTAGAGCATACCAGTCAATCCCCATTTACCCCCAGTTTCTGGGTTCTATACTGTGATCTTCTTTCTGGTTTTGAGACAACAATATTGGTGCTTGCGATTATCATCCATGATACTATCATGTACATCTATTAGTCTGCATAAATATATACATGAATACATATGTCACAGAATCAGAGATTGATTTGGGGTGCAAGGGACCTTAAAGAACCCTTTGAGGGATGGGACATCCACATTCAGAGGGCTGAACATGAGCCATCAGTGTGCCCAGGTGTTCAAGAAAGCCAATGGCACCGGGTCTGTATCAGCAATAAGTGTGGACAGCAGGACCAGAGCAGTGATTGTCCTCTGTACTCAGCACTGGTGAGGCCACACCTGGAATTCTGTGTTCATTTTGGGTCCCTCACTGCAAGAAAAACATTGAGGTTCTGGAGCAAGTCCAGAGAAGGGCAATGGAGCTGGTGAAGGGTCTGGAGCACAAGTCTGATGAGGAGCTGCTAAGGGAGCTGGGGCTGTTTAGGCTGGAGGAAAGGAGGCTCAGGGGAGATATGTTTTCCTTTGACAATACCTGAAAGGAGCTTGTGGCAATGTAGGGGTTTGGCCTTTCTCCCAGGCAAGGGAGGGACAAGGGAAAATGCCCTCCAGTTGTGCATGGAGAGGTTCAGGTTGGATACCAGGAAAAATTTTTCACTAAAAGAGTGATTAAGCTTTGGAATGGGCAACCCAGGGAAGTGGTGCAGTCACCACCACTGGAAGTGTTCAAAACACAAGTAGAAGTGACATTTGCAATATGGATTAGTGGGCATGGTGGCATTCAGTCAATGCTTGGACTTGATGATCTTGGAGGCCTTTTCCAACACTATTGACACTGTGATCCTAAGTAGAAAAGGGAATTGAAAAAGAAAAAGCTACGTAAATGCCCTCTCTGCCACCTGGATATCTCTCAAAAAAACTCTTAGGAAAACTTAGGTTGTGTATCAGATGTGCTTCCCAGAAAAGCAAAAAACCTAAATTGCATCAGGCAGAAACATTCTACAGTACATGTGTCACAAGCTATTTTGATACCATTTTATTATTCTGATTCCATTTTCTTCTGGAGGAGAAGGACAAACAAGAACTGAACTTCCTTCATTTCATCAAGTCACTCATGCTTCAACAGACTTTTGAATGAGAGCAACAAAATGTCTGATTGCAGGAACATCTAAACTAGAACAAGAAGAAGATGTTCAGTTGTAGGACCACAGAAAGTAAAATACAATGGATATCGAGCTTTGATCCCTGGGGTTAATATTGGACGCTTTCAGTTCCGTCGACTGGGGTGTTTCACAAGACTTCTGTGCAAGTATAAATGGAGGCAGGTGAGACGCCCTTCACAAAGAGCAGCCCTGCACTGGAGGAATTGCCCTCAGCTCTCCCCAGCCCTGCAGCTGACATCAAGGTGAGAGGCACACTTTGTGCAGGAGAACTGGAATGGGTTTCTTGGGCAGCTGCTGTGAAATGCAGGGGAAGGGAAGGAGGCTTTAGTGTCGGGTGAGAGTTGCAGCACGTGTGTGAGGGTCTGCCGTGTGCATGTGCAGAGACTGAACCCATCTTTCAGGGGATGAGGAGATGGCTGCTGCAGGACAAACAAACCTTACCAAGGGAGAAGGTGGAGCGGGCCAGTGATACACAATTGTGAGGGATGCACATGAGAGAATTTACAAATTAATCTTGGGCATACATCTAAACTAACACACACATGTCATGATCTCATTCTTTTCCAGCTCCTTCTATGTTTATTCTTTGTTCAAAATGTTTTATTTTTCCTTTTTTCTCTTTTTCAATCCTGGGTGTCCATCATTTTGTTTCGAGGTCCAAAAGGCTTCTTACAAGCATTTCTTGTTTTTGGTCTTCCTTTCATGCAGGCTGTCATCCAGCTTCCAGAGGAAGAAATTCAAACTCTAGAAGTCCTACTGAGATGGGAAAAATCATCCTTTATGAGCGTGCCAACTTCCAGGGTTTGTCCAAAGAATTCACCTCTGACATTGCCAATCTAAGAGATGCTGATTGGAATGATATTGCCTCCTCGGCAAAAGTAACTGGCCAGCCTTGGGTGGTTTATGAGCATTCAAACTATGGAGGCCAATTTCTGGTTCTTGAGGAGGGAGAGCATAGCTTTTTTGGTTCAAGGATGAATAATAGGGTCAGTTCTCTGCAGATGATCACTGAAGACCTGAGCAATCCCCAGATCACTCTCTATGAGCATACCAACTATCAAGGGAAGAGCAAGGTAGTAACAGAAGCAAAAAACCTGGCTGCGGGACATGACAATGACATCATGTCTTCTCACAAAGTCCAGAGAGGTGCCTGGCTGCTGTGTGAGCACAGTGATGGAAGTGGAATTCAATACCTTGCTCGAGATCACGAAAACCTTCCAAATTACAAGGCAATCGATTTCAATGACAAGCTTTCCTTCCTGCGCCCCCTTCGCGCTGGCCGTTCCTATTAGAATGCAAATCCTCCAAAGATGAAGAAAGATGCAGCCCCAGCAAGAAATCTGAGACCTAGATCTCTGCCTCTGCTTTTGTCCCTTTCTTTGTGATTTGTTTTAAAATGCCCTTGTGATAACATGGCTTCTGCCATTGTCTGTAATCCATTTTGTGTTGGTGCCATTAAAGAAGCTCTTGCAAATGACAGTGAGTCTGTTTTATGCACTGTTTGGTGTAGATAAATATTGCCCTTTCATGATGAGATGTCTGCGTACCCAGAGAATGTTTTGTGCAGTCACTTTTAGATGTTTTTAATGCGGCTCTCTTGAAAGGATTTATCTTCCAGTTTCCCTGGTCAGTAACAGTGGGTTCAGGCTTGACTCAACCAGTGCTAAAGTCTTGGTGAGCGCATTGATTATTGCTGTGATCCTGGCCAAACTCTCACCTGCAGACTGTACCTAAATATCACATATTTGACTGTATCTCAAGACATTGATAATACTGATTATACAGCCTTCTACTGCCCAAATTACATAATCAAACAGACTGTTTTCATAAATTTGAATTGGCTGAATGCTTGATCCCAATGGTAAAAGTGGTCTGATTTTTTTAAGCAGCTGCCTCACTTTCAATTCAGTTATTGATGCTTCCTTTAATTTCTTCTTGGTTTTCTTTGTCAGAGTATTCCTCCCCCTCATGCTGCTGTGTTTTCTCGGAAGTTCCTTATTTGACCTATGGATTCAACAGAGCAATACTAAGGCAAAACTTAAACGATATTCCCTATCCTGGTAAATCAAATCTCAAAAAATGCCAAGAATATTGCTGACAAAAGCAGTAATGAGAGACCTTCTTTCAGGGATCTGTAGAGGTCATCAGGAAAATAAAAGTGACACGGTCAAATGTGTGCAGCTGCAGCAGATTATTCCTATAAGGAATTCTCCTCCTTGGAGCAAACTTGCCTTTGTCATTTGTGTAGGCCCAAAGCCCTATTTCTGTTCACACAGTCCCACGGATTAGCAGAGTGCAGTTCACCTGGGTAAACACCATCAGCCCCAGAGCTCAGCACAGACTCATTGTGGATCCCCCAGGCCCCTGGCCTGTTTGTGATCTTTACACCCCAGAGGCAAGTGCACTCAAACTACACCTGGTGCTGTGAGACACCCTCCCAGTGCAATGTGACCTGTGGGGATGTTGTGGTTTGACACTGGCCAAACACCAGGCATCCACGAAAGCCGCTCATACAACCTCCCCTGCTACAGCTGGACAGAGGAGAGAAAAATTTAACGAAGGGTTCATGAGTTAAGAACCAGGAGAAAACACTCCAAGACTAGCTCAACTTAGAGGTACAAAGTGAGTTTAATACTAACAACATCAGAGCAGGATAATGACAAGTAAAAGAAGCCCTTAAAAACACCTTTTCTTTCCCCAACCCCTCCCTCCTTCCCACCGACAGCGCAGGGAGGCAGGGCAGGGGGGTTTTGGTCAGTCCGTCACCAAGATTTTCTTCCACTGCTCCGGGAGAAGAGTCCTTCCCTGTGAGGCCGTGGGGTCCCTCCCACGGGAGACAGTTCTCCGTGAACTTCCCGGCGTGGTTTCACTCTCAGGAGCAGCAGCCAAACTGCACCTGCTGCAGCGTGAGCCCCTCCCACGGGCACACAGTCCTCCCAAAACTGCTGCGGCGTGGGTCTCTCTTCCCACGGGGTGCAGTCCTCCAAGGACAGGCTGCTCCAGCCTGGAAGCAAGGGCTCCCTCTCTCCACAGGGTCTTCCACTGGATCACAGCCTCCTCCAGGCATCTGCCCACTCCGGCATGGGCACCTCCCCCACGGGCTGTGGATCCCCATGGGCTGCAGGGGGACAACCTGCTTCACCATGGTCTTCACCATGGTCTTCACCATGGTCTTCACCATGGCCTGCAGAGGAATCTCTGCTCAGCGCCCGGAGCACCTCCTCCCCCTCCTTCTCCACTGACCTTGGGGTCTCCATGTTGTTTTCCCTCACATGTTCTCACCTCCTCTTTTCTGGCTGTAATTAAAACTGTGCCCCCACCTTTCTTTTGGTTTCTTCTTAAATATGTTATCACAGAGGCGTTACCAACATCTCTCATTGGTCCAGCTTTGGCCAGCAGCATGTCCATCTTCAGAGCCATCAGGGACTGGCTCTGCTGGACATGGTGGAAGCATCTAGCAGCTTCTCACAGAAGCCACTTCTGTGGTCCCCCCACTAACAAAAGCCAGGCTATGCAAAACCGACACAGGGGAATAAAGCAGATTATTGATCTAGAGCAGTTCCCAGTGTAGTGACACCTGTGCCCAAGAAGAATGCAGCTTGAGGTGTCCTTAACAGCAGCACAAGATGGAATGAGCTGTTGTTCATGTGCACTACCAGACCTCACAAATCTGACAGGGTGATAAGCAAGGCAGCAAAACTCAGTCAAATGTCTTTGAAAAGGCTGAGAACAAACTCTCTGTGGGTATCAATGAAGCCACGGCCTACCAGCCAGGCTCTTCCCCACAGGAAATCACAGCAAATATATACCAGAGGAAAATCTCTAGCATGTTTAAGAGATGACCAATGACAACAAGGGAGGTGTCTACCTGTCACTTTATGCTCCCCCTCTTTCTGTGGCTAAATAAGCATGTAACCATAGACTCACAGAATGGTTTGGGTTGGAAAGTACCTGTAAAGATCCTCTAGTCCATGGGCAGAGACACCTTCCACTAAATCATGTTGCTCAGTGCCCCATCTAACATTGTCTTGAATACTTCCAAGGAAAGGGCATATACAACTTCTCTGGGCAACATATTCCAGTGTGTCACCACCTCACAGTAAAGAATTTCTTCCTAATATCTAATCTAAACTTGCCCTCTTTCAGTTTAAAGCCATAACACCTCATGCCATCATTGCATGTCCTTTTAAAAAGTCCCCCTTCAGCTTTCTTGTAGTCCCTTTCGGCACTGGAAGGTGCTGTAAGGTCTTCCCAAAGCTGCCTCTTCTCCAGGCTGAACAACCCCTACTGTCTTGGCTTATTTTCATGATGGAGGTTCTCCAGCTCTCTGACTATCTTCATGGCCTCCTCTGGACCCTCTCCAACAGGTCCATATTCTTTTTATGTTGGGGGTCATAGAGCTGGATGCAGTACTCCACTCCAGCTGGGTTTTCACCAGAGTGGAGTAGAGGGGCAGAATCTCCCTGCTCGCCCTGCTGGCCACGCTGCTTTTGATGCAGCCCAGAACACGTTTGGCTTTCTGGGCTGTGAGTGCTCACTGCCAGCTCACATTGAGCTTCTTGTCAGCCAATACCCCCAAGTCCTTCCCTGCACAGCCACTCTCAGTCCATTTTTTGCCCAGCCTGTGTTTGTACTTGGGACTGCCCCAGCTCACATGCTGGATGTTGCACTTGGCCTTGTGGAACTTCATGAGGTTCACACAGGCTCACCACTCCAGCCTGACAAGACCCCTCTGGATGGCATCCCTTCCCTCCAGCATCTTGACAGCACTACAGATCTTGGTGTGGTCAGCAAACTGACTGAGGGTGTACCCAATCCCACAGTCCATGCTGCCAGCAAAGATGTTGAACAGCCCAGTCCCAATACCAACCCCTGAAGAATGCTGCTCATCACTGGTCTCTATTTGGACATTGAGTCATTGACCACAACTCTTGCAGTGGGACCAGCCAGATCCTTATCCATGGAGCAGTCCATCCACCAAATTCATGTCTCTCCAGTTTAGAGATAAGGATGTCATGCTGTACAGCTTCAAATGCTTTGCACAAGCAAAGTAGATAACGTCAAACACTTCCCCTATCCACCAATCCTGCAACCCTGTTGTAGATGTATTTTTTGTTGATATAGACATATTTATTTATAAACATAGCATTTTCATTTTACTCTGAAAATAGTTTACCATGAAAGGGATAACTTTAAGGAAAACAATCTACAACTAGTACAAGGCATGTTCACCTTTATTTAACACTGGAAGTTCCTTATCTCACAAATTTGCCCAGCCTCTGTTTTATGCTGGTCTAATCATCCATGACACACTTCCCATTGCTTGCCAAAATAAATACATTTTATTTTCAGCAGGCCACCCGTGGTGTGACAGGTCAGCCTTTCCAAACACTTGAAATCCCTTTTTTTTTTCTGAGAAAAATGGGAAAGCAGGTCTCCTTGCACAGCCTGGGGAATTGCAGGGCTGGGGACACCAGATGGGACCCAGGTAGGATGCCCTCTACCCTGGGCATCCACTGGGACAGCTGGGTGGCTGGAGGTGGTTCTGCTCCTCTGCGCTGCTCACTTTAATTTCTCCTGATGTTACGTGGGACTGCCATCCAGATTTTTTGCACTCGTCAGTACTACTTTATCCTGTCACATCTGGATCCCTTGGAAAATTTGCTTAGGTCAAGCCTGAAAATAGCAGGGAGCTCAGCAGAGTCTGAACTTTGGGGGTTGGAACAAGCTCTTCTTTAAGGTCCCTTCCAACCCAAAGCATTCTGTGATTCTATGAGCCAGGGTGCGGAAAAAGGTCCTTCAGGGTTGCTTGAGCTCTGCTGCCATCCTCTGGAGAGGGACGGGGTGCAGCTGTAGTGAGCTGACCCTGAACGGGCTTCCTCTGTGTGGTTGGGTGGGTTTGCTGCTAGTAACAAAACTTGGCCTTAATTTGGGCCATGGGGAGGGAACGGGACACTCTGCTGTGGTGGCCCTGACTGGAGAGATGTGGGCAGTGAAGCTGGGACCAGTGTGCCCTGAGGAACTGGTTGCCATCATGTGCAACAGCCCTGTGCCCTTGGCCCTGGGGCAGCAGTGCCAGCAGCAAAAGGGTTTTAGACAAAGGGGAAAGACTTAAAACAAGAAACTCCTTTTACTCACCATCCTTGCAAGAGAAGTTAAAATGCAAACCAAACACTTCAAGAATATAGTCATATGCAAGGCTGACATAATTAATCCTTACCTGGACTATTATTTGCAGACTACAGTGGCCGTTATCAGATGATTGTGGTCAGTATAGCTTGAATATCTGCTTCCTAGAAAAATAAATCATAGCAGTCACTAATGTAACGTTTTTGGTGGTTTGTTGTTTTGGTTTTTTTTTTAACTGACCTCCTGGATAGCCTAGAAAGAATGGGAAGGAGAGGGTCTCTATCAGTTGAATTTTTTTTAAATCCATCCTTGCAGTATTTGAAAAAAACTGCTATACTGGCCTGGAATTTCATCAGAACTATCTATTGCACTGTCATTACAATTAACAAGATGTCAAGGACTGACACTAAGCAAAGATGACATGGTCTGAACTTCAATCTACCATTGGATAAGGCTCTCACCTGACAGTGAATGAATATGACAGGAATATAAAGGATTGATGATGGAAATAGCTCCCAGTCAAGCTGGGAAGAGAAGCACATTAAGATACCCTCTATGTGAGAAGCCAGAGCTGTAAGCACAAGTTAGTGTTCACTTGTTATTTATCAGCTGTTCATGGATACCCATGCCATCGAATTGGTGGTGCACTGTTCAGAAACTCTGCTTCAGGTGGGACAATCCTCAACACCACATCAGGTCACCATGACTTTATCTGGCCAAGTGCTGAAAATATTGATAAAGAAGTCACTATCTCATAGCTGGTCTGGTGCTGCACTGCCTCCTAGTGAAAAAGTTCCCCTCAATGCCGTGTCCAAACCTCCCAAACCACAGCTTGTGTTAGGACAGCTCTGAAGACGGATGAAGCCTCGTGCAAACACTAAAAGGGTGAGATTGTTGAGTGAGACGAATTTTCTGAGATTATAGTGAGCACAGTTGGTGGCAGCCTGCGTGTAAACACTGACTTCGTGTGGGGTTGTCCACATCACAGTAATCGCTTTAGTTAAGGACTTCCTACACTACTAATGGCTAAGTAAATGCAGCTTTTTTGCTCCTCCCAAGAGAGGTACAAAGTGTAGAAAAGATATCTCCTTCAGCAGCTCAGGGAGACAGGAGTCCCTGGAGCTTTTTCATATTTCTAACTGATGTAACTGTGCTCTAAACACAAAGGGATGGGGTCAGGAAAGTCAAGGCACAGCTGGAGCTGAATTTAGAAAGAATAATAAGAAGGGCTTTTATAAGTACATTGACCAGAAAAGGAAGATTAAACAAAATGTCATATCCCACCCCTCCAAAAAATAAGACAGGAGAAATGGTGACAACTGATATGGAGACGGGTGAGGTACTCAATAATTTTTTAGCCTCAGTTCCTTCTTCCCACATCTCCGAAGCCTCTGAAACTCAAGACAGGTACTGGGGGAATGAAGTCCCTCCCATCATCAGAAAAGATCAGGGTAAAGACCAACTGAGGAATCTGAGAGTGGCATGGCTGAGAAGGAATTGGGAATATTGGTGGATGAGAAGCTGGTCATGAGCTGACAATGAGCACTTGCAGCCCAGAAAGCCAACTGTAATCTGGGCTGCATCCAAAGCAATGTAGCCAGCAGGTCATGGAGATTTTTCTGCCCCTCTACTTGGCTCTCGAGAGACTCCACATGGAGTGCTGTGTCCAGCTCTGGAGTCCAGCACAGGAAAAATATGGACCCATTGCAATGAGTCCAGAGGAGGGCCACAAAAATGGTCAGAGGTCTGGAACACTTCTACTATGAAGAAAATCTGGGGGACTTGTAGTTGTTCCACCTGAAGAAGGGAAGGCTCTGGAGAGATCTTATTGAGACCTTTCAATATATAAAAAGGGTTTCTAAGAAAGATAGAAAGAGACATTTTTACCATGAATTGTAGTGTCAGGACAAGGGGCAGTGGTTTTATACAGAAAGAGAATACATCTAGATATGATACACAGAAGATATCTTTTACAAGGGGCTGATGAAGTGCAGGATCATGTTGCCCAAAGAATTTGTGGATGCCCCATCCCTGGAAGTGTTCAAGCCCATGTTGGACAGGGCTCTGAGCAACCTGCTCAAGTGGAAGGTGTCCCTGCCTATGGCAGGGGATTGGAACTAGATGATCTTTAAACCTCCCTTCCAACCCAAACCATCCTCTGATTCTACGATTCAGTGTTCAGAACTCACCTGGACAAGGCCTTAAGGAACTTCACCTAACTAGAGTTAGCCCTTTTGTCAGCAGGGGATGGGGCTAGAGGCCTTCAGTTGCTGCTCTTTATGTTTTTCTGTAAACCTGTTATTTTTTCTCCTTTATGAAAGGAATTTTTTCAGGATCTTTTTCATTGCTTTTTACATGGCAAAATAGAATAAGGTCCTGCAAAAACTGCAAGAAAAAGAAAACTGAGATAACATCTGCTGATCTGTATGATCTGTAGGATTTTAACACACAAGATGCTGTTCCAAGAAAGCCCATGGTAGTTCCTGCAAGCAGCTGATCAGCAGCAAGGAACTAAAGGGTAAAAATATATCTTAGGACAGAAAGTAAGAGGAAAGAACAATAAAGTTACATAACCTCTTTTTTTTTCTGTGGGAAAACACCAGTTCCAGAGTTCTGCTTTGGCCAAGCCACACTTCAAGTGCCGTGTGTAGGGATAGCTCAGGATGAGCAGGGCTCAGCCCCAGGAGCTCCTCCTGCTCGGCTGCTGGAGCCCAGGCTGCAGGGTCTCTGTCCAGGGCTGCTTCTCCCGGTGCCGCTGCCCAGGTTGCAGGAGCAGCCCGTGCTGAGGTTGGCTGTGTGAGCCAGAGACAGGCACGCACGTGTGCACGGGAAGGACACGGCCACGGCCAACTGCACCGGCTGCCACACACCAGGGGCTGCCCTCAGCCACCCACAGCTGACACTGCCAGCACTCTCATAAAACAAGTACAGACAGCCAAGTCCTCCATCTGAATGCAATGTAATTACAGCACTGCAGAGTTGCGACATCAAGAACAATGGACGTGTATTTTGGAGTGGTGGCTGAGATACTTACCAGTCCCATGGCCATCCTCAGTTTGGCTTTAAGTTTTACAGGGGAGAGAAAGCTTGTGTATACAGTTCTAAGTAACATACTCTTTCAAAGCCATTCCTGGAATGAAGTGAATCTCAAAAAAATTCAGCGTAACGGAGGAGACTGTTTCTAGGTAGAGATGTAATTGATGGCCTAATGTCAGTACATCAAACATCACAGACACAGTTGGGCACAGGGAAATATTTCTGCTTTTGTCTTTTTATCTGAATTTTCAGACTTTTGTTTTTTCTTCCTCAGTGTAGTGCAAAGTGCTTTTAGCCCATTTATCTGCCTGGATGTCAGCACACCGTTCAGACTATTGACCTTCCACCACAACAGGGCTGTCAAAATTCATGTTTTTCCACAGGTTTTCTCCTCTAAAGAAATACTCCATGAGACAAGTAGCAGGCTTGGTCTGCTCCCACTTTTGACTAGGGCATAATGTTATAGGATGATGAAAAATCATCCCATAACTGGTAATAGGTTACCAGTAACTTCACTCTTTTCAGGGTGGCCTTGTGCCCTTTTTACTTTCCTGGCATGTGTAACTAATTGACAAGCAGAGCTATATTTTCCATCTTGCATACCACCTGCCATGCAAGCATTTCCATTGCTCCACGGTCCTCAATTTTTATGCACAAAATGGGGACTATTAGGTCTAATATGAACTCCTGAAAAGAAAAATCTGTAGGAAGGTTGTTGTCTGGGAAAGCAATTGTGCTTCTGGGAAAAGTCAAGGAGCTTCCAAATGAGACTTGTGGTTTCTCAAAGCCATAGTAGTGATTTGAGAAAATGTGGATAATTTTTTTCCATCTTGGGTAAAAGTTGGGTAAAGCCTTGGTTTGGAGCATCTTGGAAATAAAAGGTTAATTCTTAGATACAACTACATACATTACTTAATTCCAATTAAGTTGTTCTTCTGATTTTAGCATCCAGTAGTAGTGCTGAGAAACACATATCGAGATTCCTATCTCAGTGACCTAACTTATTCAATATTAATACTGTTACAAATTTTAGGCAGCAAAAGGCTCCTCTTCTCATCAAAGCCTAGAACAAATAAAATCAGTTCTTAAGAACATGCAAATATTGAAGAGTTTCATTGAATATTTCCAGCTGGCATTTAATACATTGATGAATTTTCATATCTGCAGCCCATTTGAACTAACTGCTCTGGTACTCTGAAGATGTAACCTCTGTGAAGCAAAAGCAGTGAATGAGAGAGATATGATGATTGATGAGGTCATGGTGGGGAGCAAACACAAAAGAAAAAATATAAACAAAATTTTTCTTTGTGTCTGCCAGGAGTACAAAACATTTGTGATGCGCAGACTCAGTTGCAGTGGGTCCTCCATCCATCTGTATGGAAACCAAGATGGAAGTGAGGATACACTGGAGGCTGAACTCAATTTCACTGCTCAGCTACCTACCTCCAGCTCAGCTCAAGCCATCAGCAATGCAATAGCCAAAGGCTCTGCCTGCTGAGCACTTGCCTCGTTCCACAGAAGACAGTGGATTTCATGCTTTTCACTTCAGTACCAGCTCAAATGCAGTTGCTTAGCACAGAAAGACTGCTGGCTAATGAGCACAGCAGCTCAAAGGAAGGCATTGCATTTACATGGTGCTTACTGCAAAGAAGGTCTTCAGTGCCTATGTTCCTTCAACTCTGTCACCTTGTGACTTTCTGCAAAAAAAATGTAAAGAAGGCCACTCTGTCTCTATGCTGTGCTAACAGGCTGTTTCCCAACATTGTCTTGATCTTATTTTATCTCCTTTCTGTCCTGTTCCCCTTTGTCTCCCTACTTCCAGTCCCAAATACCAGAGGTTTGTTACAACTCCATTAAACCAACAGTAATGGTCAGTAGCTCTAAATCACGTCAGGGGATTCTGGTTGGAAATTAGGAAAGTTTTTCACCAACAGGGAGCACAGCACTGGAACTGACATCCAGAGTGGTGAAGGAGTCTCCAGCCTTGGAGGCTCCCAGGATACTGTTAGAAAAGTCCATCATGATGGGATGAAGTGTTAGTGATACTCCGGCTCTGAGCAGGCAGCTGAGTGTTCCAGGCTGGTTTCTTATGTTTCTGTGATTCAGTGAAGATCTTTTGTAGCACTGGAGAACGTTATGGTATCACACCCACTTGATGCAGTTTCATTACATTTCCCATTCATCAGCCTGAAAGAACAGCTGAGTACTTAGCTTGGTTTGTTGCTCAGGCTGTCACAGGGTCTTCAGCCTATGTTCCCTAATCAGGGAAAATTAGGTTTTGCTAATAAAAGAAAGTTTCTAAAACTGAATATGGAGGAAGCTCTTCTCAGTGTTTGAATATAAAGGAAAAAGGCATAAATATGCAGATCAGCTAGCATGTGCTCTAACAAGCAGCTTATTTCTGAATGAAAGCCTTTGCACCAAATAGATCCATGAAAATACAGATTGGAAATCATTAGGGGCACCAGAGGTATCAGGCTTTATATCACCCATCCGAGGCCTAGATCTGTTGTACTGGTCAACCAGTACTTGATATCTATAGGTGTGCCCACAGTTCCCCTGCCCAGGACAGGGTTCAGGACTCTGGCAGCTGAAGGGCATTTGTCAGCACTGTAATGCAAAGTGCCACACAAGGTTAGAATAGAATAGAATAGAATAGAATAGAATAGAATAGAATAGAATAGAATAGAATAGAATAGAATAGAATAGAATAGAATAGACTATCCTGAGCTGGAAGAGACCCCACAAGGATCAAGTGCAACTCCTGGGATTTCCAGAGAGCTCAGCCAAGCATGAGTCCTCTGTTACTGCCACATCTTTACTGAGACTCACAGAAGGGGGTAAGGGCCTAATCTTTCTGCCCTTTGTGACCTACTGTCCTCTTCTTTCCCCTGTTCCTCTGAGCAGTTCACGATTCTGTTGTGCTATGTGATGTCTCCTTTCAGATAAGGGCTTTGGTCACCCATGAAGCACAACGAAGAAATTAAATACATGACATATCTATAGACAGGGATCCCTGCAGGCTGATAAGTCTCTCCCTGTCTCTAACAGGTCCTCACGCAGAAAAGCTATAAAAAGTCTTTCTCTCTTGCATCCACTTGTCTTGAAACTATTTCCTGTAATTCTGTGTTCATGGACACCTGGACTAGTAACATTTTACTGCATCACATCCTGTATTCTGCAGTGGTGCTGCAATGCTGGGCTTTGTACTAAGAACAGTTTGCTGAATTCTCACTGAGTTGTTTTAGCTTTTGCTCTAATGTTACATAAAAATATAGAGATGTTGTGAACACAAGAAACAAAGTAATAGAAATAGATATTACGTACATCATTGTGTGAGACAATAAGTGGAAATGATGCTAAAGAGTGCTGAAGGCAAAAACTGGATGGCTCTTTGACTGAGCACCTGCTCCCCTGCTATCCAGTCCAGCAAGCTGCTGTACACATGTTTTCTAAAACATAGACTCCTTCTACAATTAGGGACAGATTGCTCTTTTCTTTCACCTCCAACTGACTTTCTTGAAACACAGCTTGAAACAACCTCGAGAGTTCAGTGCCAGAATGGATCCCACAGCCCATCTGCAGTCTCTGACCACACATACTGACTGTCTATCACAGTTCTTCTGTCTAAACAAGCTCCAGTTCATCTGAACCTTGTACATTCAGTCTGGGATGCTGGTTTTCAGAGTTTATTTTCTGCAATAAGCTTCTTCAGAAAAGCATGTTGGTCTAATAGTTATTTACATCACTATTCTGAAAATGAACTTTGGGCTTCTAAGTGACTTAGAAAAATGTTAATCTAGATCACCAAACATGAGGTGGGAGGAGGACGATGAAATGAGTGGTAGCTGAGTACATTGGGGATGAATTGTGTGCATCATCAGCTTGGGATGGTGTCTCCTGTGGAGAACTTCATAAGAGAATGAGTTTTTCTGGGTTTTCTCCCAAGGGTTGCAGTTGCATCAGAACAAATTAGGCAAAAACAAATAATGTCCCCAGGTGGAGTGTCTCAGTCAGTGCCACCCCAAGGAAGAGCTCAGGTGAGACAATGCCTCATTTGCCATTGCATAGGGAACAATAAATGCATGATTTTTGGAAGTCAACACCAGTGATTCTCAGCAAGGCCCCAGACTGCTGTCAGCCCTGCCCCAAGAGGGGCTGAGCACTGCTGAGCTCCTTCAAAGACCATGAGAGTTGCAGCTACTCTGTTTCTTTCCAGATGAGTCCTTCTGGCTGCGGGTAGTTAAAACCCAAACTTTTAATTGGATCCACAGAGACATCCACGAAGTTGTCCACAAATGAATCTGAAAATAACTTCATATACAAGAAGAAAACTTAGATCTGTCTTCAGAACATCATTCTTTCTTACTACCCTCACTTACTTTCTTAACTACTGGAGTTCTAGTTAATCCTTTTCAAGGCCTGTAGCCTAATTTTCAGTTTGTCTGTCTTTTTCATTTTCACTTGCTCTTCTCAGGTTAAATATTCTCATCCTTTCATTAATGAATACCAGTTTTAGATTTGTCCTTTCTCTCTCTAGTTCTAAACAACTTTTCTTCTAGTAACTCCATTTCTTTCCAAATGGGAAAAGCTTACATGTTTATGATACTATTAACTGATCTGTACAAGCATTTTTTTTTTTTAGCAGAGACGCAGAACAATGCCTTTGGCTGGCTTAGACTATGAGTAAGTACAACGAGGTGAAAGAAATGCCCCACCTTTAACAAATAATGAGGAGTAGTCAGCTGCCAGGCTGCCTGCCCCTTTTTTGCAAAACTCTATTTTGGTTGGTGTATGGTTCAGCATCTTTCCCAGAGTGAGTTCCCAGGCACGGTTTATCAAGCCAAACAACAGAAACTCGAGGAGAGCAGAGTGATGATTTTTCTCACCAAGACAAATTGATGCCAGCCATCCTGCTGTTACCACCTTTGTCAGTTTCAGTCCCCAGTTTCCAGAAAGCTCTGAACATTGCGGGAATAAAGATTCACTGCTCCACCTAAAGGCTATGCCCAACTGTTTCAGTGTCTTGCCTCTGTGGGAGACAACATTTCTTGACTCCTGTTTACTACAGAATAGGGATCCCATACCTGTTAAAAAGTCTCTGTCAAGATGCTGTAATTTTCAGCCCTCAGCCCTGCTATGTCATGATCATAATGAGCCTCACTGGATTCACCAATGTACTTTCTCAAAAGATATCAGCATTTATTTTTACATTGCCACTCTTAACATTTTAATTAGAGTGAATCTTACATTTCATCAACCACCAAAACCAATTCAAGCAATCTACCTTTAAAACTGCCTTAAGTTCTCTAATCAGATAAGTCACCATGATGTTTCTGAATAACACAGTAGCTTCTGCTACTGAACATACCTGCAGCAGAACATCAGTGCAGCTGCGAAAGACAAAATCTTTGCTTTCTACAGTGGCAAGATACCCCAATATCAGCGTGCCTTTGCACGCGTAGAAGATCTGCAGTCTTTCTTATCCTCTTTATTCTCTTTTACCACTGGCTGGTTACTCCATGTTGCTTGAACATTGCTTTCAGCCTGCTGAAGAGCTTTGTGTCTCTGTCATGCCAGAGCCACAAGGCTGTCTGGGCTGAGAGTGCCATTTCCCTGGCCATTGCTGGGACTGGCTGTCCCTCTCCTCTGGGTGTCCTGGTACCTCTCTCAGTTGTTTCCATTTTGCACAGATTGCTCCAGATTACGCTGAGCTTCCCACTTTCTCTTGCCTTCTTTGGAGCAGGCTGGTGATTCACGGGTGTGGATAGGCAAGCCCAGCACTGGCCCTTTTTCTTAAGACCAAGGGGAATATCCTCTGAAGTATGTTGCAATTGCTGATAGAAGCTGATATGATGTGATTCATTAACCGTAGCTGGATTCCAAGAAACTCTGTACACAAATTCGGGCTAAGGCAGGCCAGTCCCAAAGCCTTGCAGGCACGTACTGAAAAAAAAATCACACAGTTAAGAGTGCGGGGGAGGAGAGCAGGGCTGAACTCTGCAGCAAGGCAGCATGTACAGCTCTATAACATGCTGCAGACTCAAGACATGCAAACACTAATGCCAACGTGCAGCTTTTAATAATCTATTATGAATTTGGCTGTAAGCTGATGCAATGGAAATGCTGGGAACCTGAGAGGTGTGGGCTAGAGAAGGAAGTACAGAGTCACTTTGACATGCATATTCTCATCCTCTGCTGCTTGTTGTTTGTCTGGTTGCTGTGTGTTCTGGCACTGGGCTGCACAGCTCACTCCAGCTAGCACTCCCCTCTTCAGGGAGCTGTGTTTTGGAGGTAGCGTGTGGGAGTGTGTTGAAACGTTGCAGGGAGGTGTAAGTTGCATGTTAATAAATGATGGCTTATCTGCACACACACAAACTGAAACAGTAATTTGCCTGACTTATTTCAGTGGAAGGCTGGGCACTATGGTAAAAAAAAATTAGTGCATATAACTGCTGACTGTGTGGTATTGGTTACTAGGTATGTGCTGACTCACCTCGGTTCACCTCCAGTCCAGCAGGAGGAAAGGACCATCTGAAGATGAGAAAGTTGGAACAAACTTGTCAAAGTAGCTCCTGATAATTATTTTTGCATTGTTACTGAAACAGCAGATTTTCTCCTGCAGTTTGGGTCAGAGAAGAGGATAAAGTAAGAAATGGCACCAAAGCTCCCGAATTTTATTTTGTAACACAAAGATAAACGCTACATGAGTTTAATTAATCAGCTGGTGTTCTGAAATTCTCACAGAGTTTACTAGAGAGAGCAGTCTTACTCTGCAAAGCATTTGACTAAAATAGACTTCACTGTAAAGATTTGCTTCCATTTATAATCTGCCCAATTTGCTAGGTGTCATTAGAAAATAACCAGCACCTCGATTTTGCTCCTGTTACAGCTGCAGAGACAACGTGTCACCGAGAGAGGCTTCAGGGCTGCTCTTTTGTTCAGTATTATACAACAGTATCTAGAATTCAAGACAGATTCAGAATTCAGTTTTGTACATGCTCTAAAGACATTCTGTGCCCTGGATTGCTTGCAGAAACTTAAACAATAAGAAGTGCAAGGAAAAAAGTTGAAATGAAAAAAAAAATCTTAAGGAAGTGGGTCGTGAAACTAAAGAGGATAGACTCCACTGTCATAGCTTTAATTCCAGAAAGTTAAAACACAGGTTTAAAATAGAGTAAAAATACTTAAATACAACTTTGTCAATGTTCCAGATGTGGCTACATGTAGGACACATAAAGGGGAATAATCACTTTTCTTCACCTGCTGGACACATTCTTACTATTGCAGCCCAGTAAGTGGTTGGTCTTTGATGCCTCTTCCTGGCTCCTGTTTCTTGCTGTTCACTGGAAGCCCAGGTTCTTTCCCCAACACAATTAGTCCCAGGCTGGACTGATGCATGAGGCAGTTTTGTTCCAAAATGACTACGCCACATAGATAAAATATTATAGAAGAACATTTTGAAAGGATTTCTTCTAAACCAAGCCCTGTGAAAAATCTTGAGGTACCATATTTACATGTTTCTGCCACGCAGATCCATTTTAGCAGTCAAAAATCTTGACTTTGCCTCTCTTTTCTACTCACATAAGCCTACAGACCTCTCTAATTATTTCAGTCTAAGTGGCCAGAAATGAATGTAACAATGGCAATAAAAATAAACTGGGCTCAAATAATCTCAGTCCTATCAACTGCTGCATGGTGATTTCATCTGAGTCAGTAAGAAATAATGGGTCACCTGAACTCGTGAAAACTCCGCACACACATGTGTTTAAAGTTTTTATATCTGTTTTGCTTTGCCTCTAAGTGTGAGTTTGGTTTAAACTTACTTAAAGACCCGCAGATTAATTTTTATTTAAGAAGAGCAGCAATGCATTTTGTTACTTAAAATGTTGCCATGCCATGTACAAAGCAGTCCTGTCAATAATCAGCTACTTTCAATTGCTTCAGTGAAAAGAACAAGAGAGGAGGGTGCTGCAACCCTGCCATCCTCTGAAGATGCAATTACATCCTATTGCTTGATTTACAGAAAACCTGCAACTCCCCCTTTCTTGAGAGGAATGGAACTGCCTGTCCTCGATGCAGGGAGGGGAGAGGCAGCAGGGAACAGGACAGATTTCTGTGTCATAAAGTGTATAAGAAGCTGGGTCCTGCAAAAGAGCGAAGAGAATGGCTATGAGATGCTGAAAGAAAACGTTGGTTCTAGGGACACCCACAGCCAGAGGGACCCCAGACTGGGCAAGAAACAGAATCTCAGCCCAAACGGAACAGCACACATCATCAAGAGAAAGAATTCTCTATTTTCTTACCTTTTGGCCCGAGAAGGTATGTTGTTACTGAAGCAAACAGCTCCAAATGAAAGGATGGGAAACCCCTGTTTCCTCCCCACTTCTTAGCTCTGTTGTGTTTAGTAGAATCCTCTTAAAGCCTCAGTACTCGGAGTGAGGGGAGCCCCAGCTGGTCCTCTGTGACTGAGTTCACAGTCGGGTACCAGCCCATTACTCCTGTTTTCAGTGAAGACCTTCTACTTGTATGGAGTGTCAAGAAAGATTTACAGCCACACTGCTTAGAACTGCTGTTGGGGAGGTCTTGCAGCAGCAAAATGTGGATGTGGGAGTTAACCACGGCTTTATAACTGCTGGAAACTGTGTCTAGCAGTAGTATTTTTTACCTGCTTTTGCAGGTTCGCTGCTCTCTCTGTGTTCTCTAAAGAGCTCCTTCTTGGTCTTCACTGACTGTCCATTACTTTTTAGTCTTGGAGTTTATGGTAGTTTCTTCCTAGCTTGTTAATTTTGCTGACTTATGCTCTGAGGCAGAGAGATTAATTTCCTAGTTTTGCACCTGAGGTATATAATTGTGGATATTTTCATATTCACCTGAGTCCCCAGATGTTTCGAATCCTGCTGAGATACTGAATCACGAGGAAACCTTGGGGCAAAAATAAAGGCAAAGGTCTGTAGGCTTAAGCAGATTCACCTCCTCAATTGTATTGATTATTTTTTCTGGAGATTTTCTGAAACATCTTTTTCCAGGAAAATCCCCATCTCCACTAATAGCTTTTCCACCAATTTCACAATCCTTCTATTAGTCTTTGATGACATTTCATGTAATTTTCCGGTTTGTTTCACACTTAAATATTGCTGGGATTTTTATATAAGCAGAAGTTTTCAAGGAATCTCTGATTTTATTCCTGGTTTACAGCAAAGTGTAGAAAGAGTTGGAATTATTCCTTGTAGTAAATACTGTATTCATTGATGAACATGTGAACAATGAACACTGTTCAACCATGAGCAGTTAATTTATTTTTGTATGTCTTTCTACATCCTTATCTTTCCTAGACTTTTCAGCTTAAATAGCTTTGTATCATTCCACATTCCTAGGAAATTTCTCTTCTTCCTGTGAAAAGCAAGATCTCAGTCTCCAAGTCCAAGATATTAGCATTGCATTTTCCTTAAAAACTGTTACAGAGTATGTATGTTGCCAAGGACATCTTTCATTTTGACAATGGAAGTTTGTTTACTTTAACTCTGATGCCATAGGGTTGAGCCAGGCATAAAGATGCAAGCAGCCAAAATGTCAGCTCTAATTTTGGAATCCTCATGTCTAATCACTGAAACCCTGCTTCTGTATGAACCTTATGGCAGATCCACTGTGGAGAAGGGAAAAGCCAGTCAGAGAATACCTCGAATTCCCACTAATTGGAGTCAGGCTCCAATTAGTGGGAGCACAGAAGCTAGCACAGAAGCTCCAGCTCACTGTCTGGTTGTCCTTGCACATCTCTGACACAGATGTGGAGGATTGCAGTAGTGGTGTGAATAGAGAATGAACAGGTCTGCCTGGGAGCGGACGCACAAGAAACAGCAGCAGCAGAATGTCTGCAGGACCAAGGTGTTGGTGGTCATCAATATCCAAACACTTCTGTCTGAGTGGTCATCAATATCCAAACACCTGATTAGGACACTCAGATTAAGAGGGACAGTCCAATGAAGACTCTTAAAAGCAGGACAGGACAGAGACACTAATCAGTGTCACCTCCTAAAGGGTACCTAGTACATGTCCAAAACCTGCACATGGTCACAAACCTAAGAATGACTCAGAAGTGATGAAGACCCAACAGTTGATGGTCTTTGTCACCAGTGTCATGGCAAAGAATCCTAGGGAGATCATTTGGACACAAGAGCCTTGGTGGTTGGGAGAATACGGGTCTGAGAGTGTGCTGAACATAGCTGAGTGAAATCAGGTTTGAAGTTTGGGGGTTTTTTTCAATGAAATTGCCTTCCTCCCTACCCAGTAAGCTTTACTACACTGGTTCTACAGCACTGCAACATTATTTCCTATATGGAATTGATTGCCAGGCATCAGATCAAATTCAGCTGTTTCCCTTCTGTTTCTGTCTTGTAGATGCCATGTGAAGGCTGCATGGAGAGGGATAACATGAGCACTGGTGCAACCATGGATTTCCTCCTGCTCGGCTTCTCTGAGCTGCTCCGTCTGCGGGTCCTGCTCTTCCTTATCCTTCTCATTGTTCATTTGGTCACACTGGCAGGGAACATGATGATCTTCATGGCAGTGGTCATGGAGCCCTCACGTCCTCCCATGCTCTTCTTCCTCTGCCAACTCTCTGCCATCGAGCTCTGCTACACTTTAGTCATTGTCCCCAAGGCGCTCCTCAGCCTGGTAGTGGTGGATGGCAGCACCATCTCCTTCCTGGGCTGTGCTGCTCAGATGCACCTCTTTGTGGCCCTCGGCGGGGCTGAGTGCTTCCTGCTGACGGCCATGTCCTACGACCGCTACATGGCCATCTGCCAGCCCCTGCGCTACGCGGCGGTGATGAGCGAGGGGCTGTGCCTCAGGCTGGCTCTCACGTGCGGCCTGGGAGCCTTCGCGGTAGCGCTGGGCCTGACGGCGGCTGTTTTCCGCCTGCCTTTCTGTCAGTCACGCCGCATCAACCACTACTTCTGCGACGTCCCCGCCGTGCTGCACCTGGCTTGTACGCAGAGCTACACCCCCGAGCTGCCCCTGCTGGCTGCCTGCGTGCTCCTCCTGCTGCTCCCCTTCCTCCTAATCCTGGCCTCGTACGTTTGCATTGCTGTGGCTTTGTTACACATCACCTCCTCCGTGGGAAGGGGCAAGGCCTTTTCCACCTGCATTTCACACCTGGCCATCACCTTACTGCACTATGGATGTGCCACCTTCATTTACATTCGTCCTAAGTCCAGTTACTCGCCAGCTCGAGACAAGGCGGTGTCTCTGGTCTACACCACCGTTACTCCATTAATGTATCCCCTCATTTATAGCCTGAGGAACAAGGAAATCAGAGGGATCCTCAGGAAAATGCTGAGGAGGAAGAAAATAGCTCAGGTGAACTGAGATAGTATCAGAGTTGTGATGTGTGTGTATGGTAAATTTTAGTAGAACAAACATGTGCTTGTTGGAAAACGGCCCCATAACCAGATCACCATAGACTTCACTGAGGCAAACATCCAGGCAGAATTCTTCATGCATCACTACATTTATGAGAAAAAGATATCTCTGCTCAAAAAAAAATCCCAAACATAACATTGATCTAAAGAAAAATGCTTTAGTGACTTGTGAGGTTGAAGAGCTTTGATCAGTCACTGGTCTCGCTTCTCTGAGCACATACAGATTCATGCTTACACTCATAGTCATCTCAGCACAATCAGAAGATCAGCACAAAAATTTTTAAAGCAAATAAACCAGTATTACAGTATTGGTTTCATTATTTTTCTATTAAGATGACAGTAGAAATTGGGTAGTCAATACAAATTTTACACTGGTAAGTTTAGTAGCACAATAAATCTATAGGGGCTTAAAGGAAGGTTAGAAAAAGAGTCCATGGCTAGAAAGAAGGGTAAAATAGCTGTGGTTTCCTCCAAATTTAGCAGAAGGCTGCACTCTGGCATCCCATGACAAATGGAAAGATTGTCAGTGTAAACTCATCTAACCTCGAATTATTCTAGATATTGAAAGTTAAAATGCCATCAGTCTGACAAGAGCATAGACTTTCCTATGCCTGCTTTGCAGGAAGCAAACTTTCCTTTTATAAGGGAGATGCTTTAGGTTTGGATTGTTCCTATGGCAACACAAAGGCTAAGATACTTGTCTCATCATGTGACTTTTACCAGGAAAGAGTGCATCATATAAATAAGAATGCCTGGGGAGCATTGAGATCTATAACTGTGAGAGTAATAATACTGCTGCCACGGTTATTGCAATTTCTTCAGCAAAACCAGTGAGAGTTACAGCACAAGCTGGACTGCAGCAGACATAAGAGTCTGAAAGGTGCAAAGCAGTGTTATTTTATGAGTTTTCTATGTGTAGGAGGAACAGGGTGATTCAGACAAATTAGGAAAGATCAATTTTGGACAGGAAGAGGGGGAAAGAACAAACTGCATTATTTTATTTAATACTTCCCTCCCCTGTGTCTCTTTAAAGGCCATACGGACCCTATGATTCAGAACCCACCTCTCACATAGCAAATCATTGAGAAAAAATTAAAATGTTTGCTTCTATTCCTCTGTCTAATCCAAAGGAATTTCAGCACCCCAGATGCCCTCAGCTCTCTCTCCGGGCAGATCGAGAGAGCAGAGTGGTATTTGCTTTCTCTGGGCTACAATCATTAAAAATTATGCTAAGTGGATTTGACAAATGTAAAAAATTGGCAGTGTAACTAAGGAAGTTAACTTGGAGCCTCTGACAAAAGAGAAACATAGAATTTAAAACTGACATTAAAAGCTGTCTTCAAGTTGACAGTCTAGCCTGCCTAAAACATTAACACAGAATATTGGCTCTCATGTCAATGAATACCTAATTACTCCATGGGCAAACATTTAGCTGCATTACTTAAAATTATCAAAGTTGCAGTGAACATTTTAAGCACCTGCCAGCTCTTCCAAAAGTGAGAAGGGGAGGGTCTCAATGAAAGAACACTACTTACTGATAGAGAAGTACTTCAGACTTACACTAGAGAAGTACTTATCAAATACTATTAAGTAACTGTAATGAGGACAGGAGAAATATGAAGCATCAATTCTAAATCCCATCAAGTCAAATCAAGCTTTGAAGTTAATCCTGCTGCAAGCAGTTGGCTAGACTTGAGACGGCCAGAGGTCCTTCCTGAGATTAGCAGGATTTTGCAGCAGAGGTTTCTAACCTGCCTTCTAGGAGCTTCTGCTATGTCCAAATGCCTGGCAATAAAACTGAAGGACAGGAAGACACTGAGGTTTATAATATTGATCAAAGCCTTGGTAGAGGTCCTCACATGTTTCTGGCAGCTGTGAGCACAGGATAGCAGAGAGATAACTGTTATCTGCTGCCAGCTGTGGGAAGATAGCAAGGCTGTGTCCTGAACCAGGTCCTCATGAACCACTGTGGAATGGAGGCACCTGGGCAGACCTCTCCTCACTACAAGGATACAGATGAAGCCTTTGGAAGGGCTGATGTGACTGAAGCAGCAGCCAGGTTAGACTGCCAGGTCCTTTGTTCTGAGATACATGTGGGAACTATAACAAGCAGTGGAGGCTTTCTGCAAAGACACTTTCTCCACCCAATGTCCTTGCAGATGAATGGGGTGAGGAGATACCCCAGAGCCCAAGACCGTCCTCACCAGTATTCCCATACTCATTAGTCCAAGACTAGCCCCATCAGGATTCCCACACCCATTCATAGCACCCTTTCCCCCCTCCTATGCCAGCTGTGTTGAGCACCGTACAGATCTGCAGAGACCACTCAGGGAAAAGAGTGGGAAGAGGGGTAGCTTATGAAGTAAGAGCAGCAGCAATGTATAAGAGATATCAGACCTGCTTCCTTTCTAAAATGTTATCTTTTAGTTGACTGGACCTGCCTGAGGTCCCTTTTCCACTCAACAAGTGGCTGTTTCAGCCCTGTTGACTCAGTACACTGTGTGCTGGGAGCTGGAGAGTGCTCAAGTAAAGTAAGACAGTACCATCCCTGATGTAGGGCATGAGCACAGAATAATAATTAAGAAAAGGTAATTTCTAAGTTCTTTTCAGAACTTCACAGGGAACAGCAGGACTCAAGTCAGGCAGCGCAGATTTTGACAAGTGCACATTCCATCTCCAACTGAAGATGGGTATGGAAGAGATCTTTCCATGGGTGTTGTAGTTGTTTGGGTTGGGTAGAGATTCAAGACTTCCCAGTCTACAACTGTACTCTCCCCAGTACAACTGGCTACCTGCATTTCACAAATGGTCTTGTCCTTTCTTGGAAGAAGAATGCTTGCGTTCCCAAATTTGCAGAGACCTGAGATCTGGCAAACATGGATGTCATGAAGTTTTCCAGTGAAACCAATTAGGACATCACTAAGAATCACTTCATGGTTTACACAGCCATAAAAACAGAGTATTCACCCTTGCAATTAATTTCGTAAAGGCGGCCCTGAGCAAACACTGTGTGAGAACACAGATCTTATCAATGGTGGAGCACCAGAGCCCAGCCTGTAAGAGCTCAGCCTGTAAGATCACATCAGTGCTGTCCACATTCTCAAAAATTAAGAGAGTTTGGAGGGTGATGGCACAGACTTTGAACAGCATTCAGGGCACTCAGTGTCCAGCACCTTGAATGGTACATGTCACTGAAAGAGTTTTCTCCACTCAAGGAGATACTTCAAGGTGATTCCTTGAGAGCTACTACCAGTACCAGTGATACTGGGAGGATACAAGTGAAACCTCCCTTTCAGTATAGAGAGAAACCAGTGAAAAAATGCTTATTTAAATTTCTTTTTTCACACTATTATGTTTTGCTGGCAATCCAGGTAAGACATTTCCTAAAAGTTCTTCCCATAAATAATCAATCTCCTAAAATAATTAAATGCACTTGTATTAAAAAAAAAAATCCTTATTCTCCTAAGAGTATAAATACAAAAAGTTTATTTAGGGGATTTGTTTCTATTATGGGTAAGGAAAGTTGAACAATTGGCAAAAGTCCAGTTTTAAGAGCTTGGAAGAAATTTCAATGTATTTATCTCCCCTTGACAAAGTCATGTTATCACTTCCTATCCATTTTGGCTTACATGGAAAGTGAGTCCATCAGCCTTTCTTTCTTTCACATTCCTTAAAAGCTTAGAAAACCTGCAAATAATCCTATATTTACCCAAATATAGTTTTTTTTGCCATTTGATCTGAAGCAGAAAGGTGAAATTAATACAGCTACATACAACAATAGAGTTGTAAAATGAAATAGATGTGGTCTTAGTAGTAAACCTAGAAAATAGATGTAATATCATGAGGGTGAAAAGTTGTCAGAGTTATTCTTTATTGAGAATAGGCCTCTGTTTTTGATGTTTATTGTGAACATGCCAAAGGAGCAATATTTACTGTGCTTTAGTATTTACATACTTTACTATTAAAAAGGCTAGAATGTTACAGGAGTTTCTCTTGCAGCTATTTATAGATAGAAGACTTACAAAAGAAGAGAGATGAGTCCTTCCTGAGATTGTTTTTTACTATTATATGAAATCACGCACCCAGCATATAAAATCTAATAGGTTCCTATATGATATAAAACAAATACAGTCCACACCCCCATAACCAAGCTAATGGGAAAGAAATATACTTAAATAATCTGCCATTTCTCCCCAGAATTAAACATTTCTAGATTCTACAAGCTTTTTATTTATGAACTGGGTTGCTGCACAGGCCTTAAGTTTCCCTTAATAGATTGTTTCAGGAAGCAGCCAGGAATACAGGACAAAAACTAATCAGGAGACCAAAGTGGAGCTAAGAATGAGGTGAAGCTCCTGCCAGCTGGTTGGTTTCAGAATTAGTTTCACCTTGCCCTACAAGCACCTCCACATCAAAAAGCTGACTGAAGGTGTTATTAATAATTCCAGCACTGTATCCCTAACCTAAAGCTCTTGGCTCTAAAGATCCTATTGTGCTCAGTTGTCTTCCAAGCAAGTCCAGGAAAAAGTGAGAATGGGAAGGTCGATACCCACCCAGCGTGTACCCTTGGCTTCACCTGCATAAGCGCAAGAATATGAGACAGTCTGGTTTTACAAATTGGCATGTAAAGTTGAGGGAAGACCTGATGGCTCAGCAGCATATGGCCTCTAGCCTAGTCACTGCTGAAAATCAGGTCTCTTAAAATTCGTGTTGTGTTTCATTGTGGTTTTGGTGTGCAGTTCCTCTCAGCATTCATTTTAGTTTTCATATTTTGATTTAATTAAAGAGTTCAAGTTTCAAAAAATCAAGTGGGAGGCTGAACTGGGAATAGAGTTGGCGGCGAGTCGGGAAGATGTTAACACGTTCAATGCCCTCTTTCCACCTGCAAGGTGTCTGTTTCAAATACCTTCTCCTGACGTCCACCTTGAAACCTCTCAGGAAGAACACCACTTACTAACACAGTGGAAACTGTGACCAGTGGAAACTACCGAATTTCTGCACAGGACAGCAACTCTTCTACACCAGGATCAAGCTACAGCAGCAACAAAGATGGGCAAGCTTATTGTGTTTAGATTGTGGAGGCAATTGTAATTTGTTAAAAAGAGGACCATAAAAATACCTTGAAAAAACAGATTAGAAACAGACATAAAAGCTGTAAAATATCTATTATAAAACCCGAGAAAATAAAATATTGATTAACTCACACATTCAGCTGTAAGAG
The DNA here is from genome assembly GCA_013397815.1 of Aleadryas rufinucha. Classification (NCBI taxonomy): domain Eukaryota; kingdom Metazoa; phylum Chordata; class Aves; order Passeriformes; genus Aleadryas; species Aleadryas rufinucha. The sequence continues at coordinate 297,949 of VZTH01003017.1, read as the reverse complement.
TAGAAAAAGAAATTTAAAATCAGACTATCAAAGTGACTAGTGATATGGCTTTTATTGTATCTTAGTAAAGCTTTTTCAGTGTCAGTGCGATATTTCCATGCTTGAACATAATTAATCCAAGAGTGGGGAAGAACAGCTAGAAAATATGAACACATTACAAATTACAGAAAGGTATGTATTTGCCATGCAGAGGTTACTATTGCTATGTTTTGAGCTTTGATTCAACTACTAAAAATATTATAATCCTACTTTTCTATAATGCAGTTGAATAAGTAATTAGCATCTCTACCAGAAATCAAATTTATCTGGGTCAAATTTTATGTTTATCATGCAAATGCTGTGATGTTTGTAATGCTCAAGGAGAAATTGAATCCTCTTGTGAAATCTTAATGCCACCAAGGTAAGTAAGTATCTTCAAAGGTGCCCAGGAAGAATGTGCTCTCAAAGAGCAGTGTTAAGTGTAGAACTGCACTTTTTGGATCTGTAAGTATATAATGTGCTGTAACAGTATAATAGAAAGTAACTAACTCTTGTGACCCAGATTTATACCACTTAAGGAAGTTTTATGAATAGGAGCATGAATCAGGTTCTGTTATGACTTGGTTTTCATTGCTTTCCTCTTGTCTGTACAAAATGTCACACCTCAGCAAAAGTGAAGCCCTGTTTGGCTGCTCTCCTGGAGGCAGCCGGGACTTCTGGGGCTCCACAGCCACTGGACCACGAGGGGGAGCAGAGCTGGGATAATATGGCGAGAGAATTATCGCAGGTAGTTTCTGCGGAAAAGCAAGGTCCTCCCCCTCATTTGCAGGATGGTGTAATAATTTAACTCAGCCCTGTTTTGCGAGCCAAATAAGAGCATGGCAGACCATGTGCAGGATAAGCTTATCCAGAGACAAAAGCCAGCAAGACTGCAGTTCAGGCAGCAGTGCAATCACTCTTCTCTGTCTGATCAGGTGTCCAGCCACGGCATCAGTAGGTAGAGAAACACCTATTAATATGCTGCTGATGATCAGGTAAGTGGAGTTTTATTCAGGAATACTGGACTTCTTCTAGTCCATGCACCAGTAGGACATCTCTGTTAGGTGGAGAATATATTTGGAAAGCTGCCCTCCTGTTTTGACTGGAGCCCAAGCAAAGAACTGTCTACACTCCTGGTGGAAGAAGACGTGACTGCTCATCTACCAATGATGAACTGAAAGAGCAAAAGATTAAGGTGGGGAGGGATGACTGGAGGTTTTTCACCCCAATACCTGCTCACTGCAGGGTTAACATCAAAACTGTGTTAGGCTGCTCAGGGCCTTTCAGGCAAAGCTTGTACATCTCCAAGGGTGTTTATCTCTGCATATGTGAGGAAGAATAAGGGAGTGTCCCCTGCTTCTTCTGTGTATGAAAACTCAGATCTATGCCTTGTCTCCGTCAGCTTCATTCATTCCCTTGCCCATGTTATTCTTCTCAAGGGAGAAAGATAACCAGCTTGACTACTATTTGCAGTCAGGTCCTCAGGTCTCTAAGATAGGGGTGGCTGCTTTTTTTTGATCCAGAGGAGTCACTTGTGCTCCTTCATAGGAGTTTAAGATATCTATTTAAAAGAAAATCTGAGTTTCTGAATGAAAAACGTCCATATACAAAACTAATTTAACAGCTTAAACCACTAAATGGTAAGAGTCTATTTTCTGCAGAAAAACAATCTGAAGTCAGCTGTTTGAAATATTCTAAGATAATTGCTGGTGGAGTAGAGCCAGACAACTTTCTAAGATAAAAATGAAAACACTAGATTATTTAACTGTGGTCATGCAGGTGAGAATAAGGGACATGAATTCTCTACTGGGAACAAAACGTTGAAACAGAGCATATCTTACGCTCTACAGAGCCACCAGAGATTATTCTTAGAGTTGTATAAATAGAGTTGGATAAAAGGAGTGAATCAGAGACCACAGAAAAAGAGCAAGTTCTTTCTTTATACTGAAATGGGGCTTGTTGCAAAATGCATTTGAGGCCTCTGGAAGACCTACATCTACGTTACTATGATACCTTACTGAAAGCCAGTTCAGGATGCACAGATTCAAGTTACCGGTACCAAAGGGATGCTTTGATAATTTGGGAAGCAATATCAAGTAAGAAACTCCACAGATTATTTCTAGGTTCTGTTTCATTCATCATCTGTAAGGACATTTAACAGCACAATGGTGAAACTCTTTCTAAAATATGAGGAGTGGCAAACACAGTAAACAATTTGTAAGAATCCTATGAGACAGTTCTGTCTGAACTGCAGTTCAAAATAAGCAGCCTTGGGAGTGCCCTTTGACTTTCCCAACAGCACATCAAAACAAGACCTGGTGCACAGCCTTCCTCCTCATTTCCCTCACCACAAGCCCACATAGCTGTAGGAGGAAAGCCCAGGTGTGTTGTGTGGTGGTATTTTCCAGCTAGATACCTAATCACAGTGATACTCAAAACAGGATAAATGGAAGGAAAAAATATGTCCTGCAATTCAGAAATACTCAGAGGGACAAGAAAGACAGGATGAAATTCAGCTCAAAGACACACTGAGAGTGAGCTGAAAAGATGCAGTTATCTTCTTACCACCAAAATGCATGCCAGAGACAGGATGCTCACTGGGAAGCCATGACAGTGAGAGGCTGTGGAGATGTAAATCACAGAATCATAGAATACGACTGTAAACAAAACATTAAAAGATTTTTTAATTAAGTTCTTTCAGTTTTGTTTATTTGTTGTTTGTTTGGGATTTGTTTGTTTTAGTTGTTTGTTGTTCATGTTTTTGTTTGTTTGTGGTTTTTTTACTATATACTCAGGGAATCAGTTTTGGCCAACAATTTCCAAAGACAAAATCCAAACTTGTGATGCACAAACAGAATAAAACTGTCAATGAAACACTCAGCAGAGTTGTATGAAAATGCACGTGTGGTACTCACTCTACGGCTACAGCCTCTGTGTACATTCCCTCTTTTTCCCTTTCGATCTGCATTTTGGTGCAGAGGACACAAGGGAAAGCAATCTGGCAGAACTTTTACAGATACCAACAAAGTTCTAGGCATTTGATGTTTTTACTTCTGTGTGCTCCCACTTGTTTATAGATTTTCTTCCGATCCTGATCCTGCTATAACATTAGATCATATTTTGGTTCGCTATCATTGTACACATTCTGGCTGTGAGCTACACTGGGCGATCTCCAATCTGAAAAACAACAAAGCAATACATAGGATTTCTGACCACCATTATCTGGAAAACTCCATTGTCCAATCCCCATCTGCCAACATTACAAGGGGGAGAAAAATAAAGTAATTTTTTTTAGGCCTTATTCTCCAGTAATCCCTAGTAAATTTCTTCCTGCCTACTCCTTAGTTCAAATGTTCTGAGTATCTGCACACCAATGAAATGGAGATAGAACATCCTAAGGCTCTTCACTCCAGAACTTGTCACTTCTGGGATTTTACAGATGTTAGCCCTGAGGAACCAAATGTCAGGCCTCAACACTGATTGATTTTTTTTTTTTTTTTTTTNTTTTTTTTTTTTTTGCCTGAGGAAGGACATGAGCTCCTGGCCTGCCCTAGAGCCTTATCCTCCAGTTGCAAATGGCTCTTCCCAATTTCACATCTATGTAGACCTTGCCTATGTTGTCCCATCACAGAGAAGTTAGCTGTGGGTCTGGCTGCCCCACTGCTACCTCACAGACTGAAGAAGGCACATAATTGTACGAACGAAGACTGAAATGGATACATTCCTGCAATGCAAACTCAAGATATGAGTTGTAGACCAGAAAATCTTATATGAGTCATTCAAATGTGGGGGAAACATGGGCATAAAAGTTTGAGACTTAGCACTATGGACTGGTAAAGAGAACTTTAGACAGGATTAAACTGGAACAAATTTAAGATATAACTATTCTGAATGCCATTAACACTTGAATTATTTGCACCTATATTTTGCTTCATATGCTATGTAAAATTTAAAGCTTAGTATTGTCACCATTTGTTCTGAGATTTCTCTTGCCTATGTTCAGACATCTTGGGATAGATCTTGCTTTCTCAAGATGTATGGTTTGAGGATCACAGAATTCACTGAAAGATTAGATGCAAGGGTCCTCAGAGAGTCCATAGTCCCAAACGCTGCTCAGAGCAGGGCTGACTCCAGAGGTGGATATGTTGTTCGTGGCTGTGTCCTGGCAAATCTGGAACATCTCCAAGGGTGGAGATCCCCCAGCTTCTCTAAGCAACCTGACAAGGTCCTTTCTTTAGCCTTCCTTGGGGAGGAGGAGGAAGAGAGCAGGAGGAATGCAGCCGTACAGCAAGTGTGAGTATAATAATACCATCTGTATCTTGCAGGGAGGGGTGCAATAGCTTTGTATGGGTGGGAGTAACATCCTTCATGAATGGCAGAAGAGATAGAACAAAAGCAAGTTCTTTCATATTTATGTCCCTCATGAAGAAAACTAAGAGTCCCATGACGTCTTCCTACACAGAGAAAGAATCCTTCTAGCTTTCTTCCTCTCCCATGATTTCTTTCTTGCTGAAAAGCAGTCACTGTCCATCAATGCCAAGGAGCTTGCCAAATGGAAAACAGTAATTCTGCCAGACAAAGTGGTATGTCTCTCGCTCTGTGACATACTTTGGAATGAAATGGGCCGCTGTCCCTGTGTACAGATGGATTTCCTAAACATATGCAGTGAGGATGGCTCAGCGGTTTTAGCTCCATTATCACAGAATGGTTTGGGTTGGAAGACCGTCTATTTCCAACTGCCCTGCCATGGGAGCTGGAACAAGACCTTCCACTAGACCAGATTGCTCCAGGGCCCCATCCAACCTGGCCTTGAACACTTCTAGGGATGGAATAGCCACAGCCTCCCTGGGAACCCTGTTCCAGTGCTTCACCACCCTGAAGAATTTCTTCCCAAAATCTCAGTTTAAAGCCATTGCCGGGGCCGGCGGGACCGGGAAGGATGGCGAGGGCTGCCCAGGAGGTGGCAATCGGGAGCCTCTTACGGGAGTGGAGCAAAGGTGGAGGGAGGCTCCCGGGAAAGAGGTGGCTGCCTTTAAGGTGGGTTTATTTGCCTGCCAGATGGGAAGTCTGTGACCAGCCCCTTAGAACAGGTAAAGGCAGTAAGGCTTCTCCACCCACTCGCCTTGATCTTTCATCACCACCGTGGGCCAGGCGGGCGCTTGTGCAACGTGCGCGCCGCGCTCGGGAGGCTGCGGGAGAGGCCCATGCGCTGCCCGCAGCAGCCTGGGCACGGAGGCCTGAGCTAGCGGGGGCTGCGAGCCTGGCCCCCTCTCCGGCCAGCCCGGGGCTGAGCACCTGCAGCGGCGGGATGGAGCTCTCCCTCGGGCTCCTTCTCCTCTGGGCTCTCCTTCCTCCCGAGGCGCACGGGAAAGAAGGTAAGCGTGGGACCCGCCGCCGGTCCCTCTGCCTGGAGGGCTGGGCTGGGGCGCGCAGGGAGAGCGACCTCGCTGAGGGGCAGGGAACGGGACCTGGCCCACGCGCCTGCGGCTCCAGGGACACCTCAGAGCCACTGGGGTGTCAGGGAAGGGCAGCCGGGTGTGGGGGGACCACGGCCTGGCAAATCCCATACGAATCTCGGTGGCTCAGTGAACGAGCCCAGGTATGTTCTCCCCCTCCTTCACCTCCTCCTAGTAGAAGCACAAATGCCTCGGCATATCCAGTGATCCAAGAGAATTCTGCCCCTGTTTCCTTCAAACACGGGCCTTGCAGATAACAAGTTTAAACACAAATTCGAAAAGTTTCTCCCCTCCTCTGGCAACACTCCCGCAGTTTCCTCAGGAAGCCCTCTTAGGAGTTAACCCTTGTGAGCAAGCAGACAGTCATTTTGTCAGAGAGTCTTTTACCTACCCTAGTCCTGGAAGATGGAGCTAGGCTTTAAAATTTCCTCTTCCAGCTCTTCAGGCTTCCATGTTTCCCTTCTCTGTACCACTTACTCCCTTTTATTAGATGTTGTGATTTTTTTTTTTCCTTCCATCTTGGTAGTTGCACAGTGGTTATGAAACATAGGAGAATGGTAACTTTTAATAGAGAGGTGAGAGAAGTGTAAATCTCTGCTCTATTCCCTACCTCCTCCTGCAGTCAATTCCCGCCAGAGACTCCTGTTTTGTACAGCAAGAGGTGTTGGGGCTTTTCCATCCCAAGGACAGTTCTCCTTCGCTTCTCCAGCCTCTCGACTGAGGGGACTTTGTCATAACCGGCAGTTCAGCCTTGGGCTCATCTCAGATCTGCGAGTGCTGAGTGATCTTTTAAAGCGTCCTTGACAAGCACGTTTCTGTGAAGGATCCAGCTACGTGGATGCAGCTGGCAGACATTGTGTAGAAGGCCAGCCTGCGTGAGAAGTAATATCGGGTGGCACCAAAAAGGCTTTGGTTTCCAGAAGCGTGTGACCGGTAGTTGGCAGTAACAGTCAGGGACCTGTCTGCCAGCTTCTCCCCTATCTGAGCCATCTCATTTGGGTTGTGTCTGTGATCCACTCTTCCTTAATTTGTCTATCAGGGAAACAGCTCATTTTCCCGGCGTCCTCTCTTATCTGAAGCCTTTCTTCTTTTTGGGGACACCTCTGCCCCTGTGGCTGGACAGCCACGTGAGATTCCTAGCAGCAAGGCTGTGGACCAGAGAGCTCCTAGTCCCTGAGTACTTGTATTCCTCTGCTTTTGTAGTCTTACTGGCTCAATCTTCCTTTCTGTGGAGAATCCCTGTTGTGGGATTCACTTGGAGACGTACTTCTTGGCAATGGACTTCATCCCCTCAGTGGGCACTCAGCATCTGAAGGAGCTGCCATTGCTGACAGTGCAGAGCATGGCACATGAGCTCTGCCAGGTTCCTGTCCTGGCCACTTCCAAGTTCCTTTTCCCTTGCTCTGCTAGAGCTTGCCATGCAGCCCCTCTCAATTCCACATTGCTGCTTCAGTCCTGAAGAGGATGGGATGGGATAGATGTTATCTGGGTGATGGTTCTGGCAGGACAGGCTACCTCACCCTCAGAGTTTTTGGAGTTAACCACAGAAGAATACTATCTCAAATAAAGAGATTGAGAGTAGAGGGGAAGTGAATGAGGAGTCTTGTCTGGACAGGGAGTCTGTGGCTAGGAAGGTTTTGCCATATGACCATACTGTGAGCACTGCGAACTTGCAAAACCTGGATTCCTGCTTTTCCCTTCTCCCAATCCTGAAAGGGTGTTTCAGAGGTGAGAACAGCAGCGCAATCCCTCTTATCTCTGATTCTGGGCCCACAGCCTGCTTCCTCATTCCACAGGACTCTTGCTGATCTGCACTTTACACTATTACTTATAGTTGGCAGGGAGTATTTGTAAAACAGTCAGATGAGGGGGAGGAAACCTGGTTATTTAAATGCCATTTAAAAATCTCCCCACTCCTACCTTTCACCCCCAAATTCTTTTCTGAGATGCTTAGAAACGACCTTTCTGAATACACCCACAGGAATCTAAAAGGGAATCCAAAGAAATTTTCCTGTTTCCTGTGTTCCGAAGTTGGGACTTCAATAGGTGCACAGAAACCAGTAGTCTGTTCTGGCAGCACCGGCAGACCCAAAGGCAGGCACGAAGCTGCACATCCCACAGTACATCTTATTCCAACTCCTCTGCTTTCTCAGTGTTTGCCTACAAAGTGACACATTTTTAACGTGTCTTCAGATCAAGACTTTAGGCCAAACTGTGATCGCATTTTCAAATTCCTTCGAGGGCTAAAAATGAACATACCAATGATTTTCTCCTTTGTCACACGACTCCAGCAGCAAGGCTTAACGCAGCCGTACAATTCCGCAGGAGGTGGCCATGCTATGGCCGGAGCCATTAGTCTCTCTTGATGTCCCGGCCAAAAAAAGTCGGAAGGTGGGGAGAGGGTTAAACGATTTCTAGGCCACTGTCAGCTGGTGGACAGTCTGAGTCAGAAGTAGGGGGCTCATCAATTTGCACAACTGATGTATCTCATGGCTTTTGGGTACTGTGACAATGTAAAGTCCCTTCTACAACTTCACACTGCCTCTGTACTTTCCCACTGTGTTTCAAGTACTGAATAGTCCCTCCAGGCGACACTGATTGATCTTTTGTGTTGGTAATTTATTTGATTGCCTTCCTCTTCAGCCATTTAGTCTGCTGCCTTTCTATTCCAAGGAAAGACGTGTTCGGCTGCTAATGCCGGGTTCCCATTTGAATAGGTTTCACCCTCCTTCTTCCTTTTTGGGGCAGTTTTAGGAAGCGATTTGTCAGGGTTGCATTCTTTGGATGTGTGAAGGAGGGGGTCTCATATATAAGTAAAATCTTTTAACTCCTGACTATGTGCCCTGTCTTGTATCTTTCCATCCCTCCTCTAGTCATGCTTTTTGAAGGTGAAAGGTTTCAAAGGATGGGGGGTCAAGAGAGGAAATGCCGGCTTTATCTTCTTTGACAAATCAAGGATGAAACCATTCCGTGAGCCATATTAGTTGGGTCACTGATTAATTTTTTCCCTCTCTTCTGGTTTTCAGTGGATCTTCTTGACACAAGCACTGCACAGGGTGAACTGGGCTGGCTTCCAGACCCTCCAGAAGTAGGGGTGAGTACACACATTCAAGGAAGGGGGGCCATTGGCAGTACTGAATGATGGAAAAATATAATCCATGTTGAAATTTCACCCTATCTCTGGAAACCGAGCTTCTGAGGCTCCACCCCCTCCTGGACATTTTAGGCTTTATAAGTCTCTCTCCGTTCACCTCTGCAGCCTCACCCCTAGCCAGCTTTTTAAGGACTGATGCCTATTGACTTCCAGTGTGATTAAACATATCCTTGAAGTATACTGTTTCCATGAAGTAAGAAAGCAATGAAGAAAATGGAAAAAAATCAAATCATCACCCAGTTTTTCATTCATGCACATAAATCTCATGGGGTTTTTTTCCCAGGAAAATAGTGCAGAGCAAAAGTGTTTCTGTCTCAGAGTCTCTCAAGAAATTAGAAACACATTATAGGATTTTTAATTCTGCAGCCGACTGAAGAAATAACTGTTAACTCATGGGGCAGCAATCTGCCCTTGTGGGTGGGCTGCAAGATTCTAGGACTTTACACGGAGCTGTGGTGTTTGTTCCACACAGCTGACAATGACAGAGGAATTTCCCTTTGTTTTGTGATTGTAAAATTGAGTTGATGGAAGTGCTTCAAAATGTACTCCTGAAACCACTGCAAAATTGGACCCCGAAAGACAGCTGAACTCTCAGCCATTTTTGTACAAGTACAGCTATTTTGTATGAAGTGTAGTTGGGCAGTCCTTCTGGTGTCACAACCTATGGTAGTGAAGGTGATTTCCTTTGTAGCAGCAGTACTGTGGGAGTGGTGGACGGAAAGCACAAAGAAAAGGGAATTTAGGGACTACGCTGTGGTAGTTAGGACATATGTTAATACATAGTTTGTGTTCCTCATCCATGCTCTTGTCTTTGTAGCAAGTCCCAAGCTCTCCTGTGGAGTGTCTCCACCCTTCCTGTTCTAAAGCAGACCTGGGTTCAGCCTGTTCCTAACTCGTTTTCATAATTTTCCTCTGTAATGCTCTGTGGCTGGTTTAAATTCACCTCAGCCTCCTCCTCCTCCTGGTAGCCTTGGTGGGTGAAGTAGAGCCAGACAGTGAGGTTCTCCTGTACTGGCATAACTGCATTTGTTTCATTAGTAAAGCTGTTTTGGTTGTTATTAGTAGTATTATTATACTCTGCTCAAAACAGGTGCCCTAGTGAGACATACATGTAGATCATGTTTTGCCCATTGTTCCCTTTGTTGTTTTATCAACTGTCTGTGTGGTAATTTTACCCCAATTCTAGGCTCCAGGCATGTTCAGGATGAAGTTCACCTCTTGAAAAGATTAGGAAAAACCACTGAAAAGTGCATTCTAAAGAAATAAGATAGAAAGAAAATAAAGCCTTTATTACAGAACATCTGAGTGTTCCACAGTAGGTTTACAGCAGTGTGAGGAGCTGGCATACCTGTCTGCTTTTTTTTTTTGCTACATTTGCTCTTTAAAATATGTGTATTCAAAATATAATTGTAACTGAGCATTGTTGAAAATTGTAGGGAGTGGGGCCTGAGAGAAATCAAAACTAACAGATCAGGATACGGATGACTGATAAAACAACAGAGGATGAAGAATAGATTCATTGACTTCTCATGAGCAACTCTTTTGAGGACATTTGTCTAATTACATCATTTCCCAATAACTGTTAGGTGGAAGTCCGACAAATTGCCACAAGCAAAAAGGGAACAATGGCTGATTCTCTTGTAATCAGAACTTTGAACGGGTGTTTCTGAAACCATTCCCTCAAAATGAAGAATTAAATGTGTTCAAAAAAGAACGGAAATTAATTCAGAACATTTTTTGACGAAAAAGAGCCAATGTTAGTACTGAATAATCTGACTGGGTTGATTAGTAACAGGCTGGAAACATGTGAGCTGTATTGCACACAGAGCTGAAGGGTGTACTTCCTGTAACACTGCTACTTGTAGCTAACCTCAGATGCCAGAGATCTCCCATCAGTGAGCTGGATTTGTGTCAATATACTTATTGGAGAGAGGAGGAATTTGCTGTGGGGAATTTTCATGCTTTATATGGACAAGGCCCCCAAGGCATAGCCCAGAAGAGGTTGGCTAAGTTTGTGGAGGCAGAACTACACCTTTGTTTTCTCCTCACTTCTAGCCAATGGCAGAGGATGAAGTGGTTTGCCAGGTGTGGTTGTTTCATGGTCAGACTGTGGCTGTATCCAGTGTAGACAATGCTCCTGTTAACACATGGGCTCAGCCCGAGAACACTGCTCAGCTTTGGACAGCAATTCAGTAGTTCAGAACTTCTGCACTACAATAGCCAGCATCTTGCCTCAGCTTAAAGGTAGTCTTTGAGTGAAAGTCTCTGTACTTTAAGTAAAGTATCTGTAGAGTTTTGTTTGTTAAAAGGTTTGTGCTAGCCTGCTTTATAGTAGCTATTTAGAAAGGGTTTCATTCATTTTAGGCTACTACTGGAAACTAGGTTTTTAAAAAGGCTGACTGTAGTTCCTACAATCCTTTTTTATCCACCTTACCACCCACCACCCCCCTCCTCCATCATCTAACATATTCCCTGATAATTATTTTTTGGCTTTGAAGTCTTGCCACAGCAACACCAGGTAGGCACAGAGACATGTATCACAGTAGTAGTGGAGGATTTCCACCTTTTAATAGATATTAGAGATGATAGCCACTTTGAAGGTGTCAGGAGTACAGAATTTACTTGTTCCCACATTTCTTTAAGACTTCTCATACTGCACAAACAGCCTAGCTACCTGAACTGGTTTCAGAAATCACTGAAACTGTTCAAAAATGACCTCTCAAATCCAATTGTGAACAAATTCAGCTATCAGGCATAGCAGCATTGCCTCTTGGCAGCTTGTAAAATAACAGTATAAAAAGTTATTAATCACTAATTTGCTTTCAGATATAATTGCATCAGCTGTGAACAGATTGTGATGAGGAATCATGTTTTCCTCTTGCATTTGGCTTTTAACAGACAAGGCTCTAAGCCACCCAGCCTGGCTTTGAAGTCAGCCTTGTTCTGAGCAGGGGATTGGAGTAGAGATCCAAAAGTCCTTTCCTGCCTAAATCTTTGTGTTTGTGTGATTGTTTAGAAGTGTTTGTTCATTAGAATTCTGGGCTTGAATTTTTAGCCCAGGCACAAAAAGTCCTCCTGATTTTATGTTTAGATTTTTTTTTTCATGATTTTATGTAATATCTATTCCTATGGATTTTCTGTATCAGTTTATGTAGGCCTACGATACAACATACTGAGCAATCCAATATTTGTCTTTAATGCTGTGATTATCTCACTCCCAGCTTGTGGGCCTATATTGAAATTTTCCTTTTATCCACAATTTCCAATTTTTGTGTATGTGAAGAGTATTTGCATAATCCAATCATACTTCCATGAGTACATGTGACTACTTAAGTTCCAAGCCAATTGTGTTTGAGAATGCTGCACACTGGGCTTATCAATATGACTTTCTCTTTCTATATTGCTGAATGAATTGTAAATTAAACAGACTTTTTTCTTTTTTAGCTGCTGCGTTTTCTTGGGACATGTGCTTTCACCAGTTCTACAGCTGTCCTTGCTTGTAAAAGGGTCCTTTTTCACGGTGACTTTGTTTTTAAATTGGATGTATATTATTTCAGGAATCACATGAACTATACTGCTGCCAAATTGTGCCATATTTATTACATATTAAAAGTTTGGCAAGGCTCAATTGTCAACTGGTAGCTGGTTTATGGAGCTTATTTTTCCCGACTTACATCCCTGCATGGATCATAGCATTATTAAAGCTTCCAAATGACTTTCTTAGTCTCCTTTCCAGGCTGCCATTGTTCTCAGTCTTTTATTCATGATGAGGAGGAGGACATAACTATTCTCCTGCCTATTCCATACTCTTTCTTGCTTCCACACATACTTCAAAGCATTGCTATCAGTTTCAAGCTTTCTACCAGGTTTCCCAGTGTGCATGGCACTTGATCTGCTCATCTTTTCCAAAGTCCACTTTCAAACAGGACTAAGGACAGGCATTTAATGCCAGTGGCCTAAAGTATCCCAAAGGCTATCAATGAATAACCACTAACTACAACAATTGTAGCTCCAAAACCACTTGAAAACTTTGGAAATTATGTGATTCTTGTTCAGTTCTGCACCTCATGTTCCACAGGAAGTTTAATTATGATCATGGCAACTGCCAAAGCTATATGAATACAATTTGATTAAGCCAAAAATCAGATTTATATTTTATGCTGTTGTTGTCCTATTAAAGCCCAGGCATAGTTCAAATTCTACACTGATAAACTTTTAGGTAATAGGCTAGATCAAGTACCTGTGACCCTGACAGCAACTTCTGTATCACTGACCACACCATAATATTTACGTGCCTTCAGGTTCTAGCAAGGTGAGGCTGTGTTCCACCAGACTCAGCGGTCCCAGATTTTGGTATCAGCTGATGGCTGGTTTCTGTTTCCACCACTTCTGGTCAGACAGATAAGGCCTGCTTGCAAAGGAAATAGTGCTGTGGGGCACACAGCCTTCAACCTGCAAGCAATTCCAGCACAGCACTCCTGTGTCGTTAAACCTGGGCAGCTCACTTAGTCAGACTCGTTGATCTCTTACTCAGATAGTCTCACGTGGAAGAGTCTCAGCCAGTCAGCTTTTTGTAGCATCCAAAGGTGGTGTGAAAAACAGCCATCAGGAGAGCTGTTCTGTGCACCTTCTCGCACAACTGTTGGCCATGCATGTCCTTTAGGAGCTAACTCAGAGTAGTGCCATCACCTCTGAAGCTGGAGTAGAGAGAGTAGCAGTGTACACGTCACTGCTCTCAGTTTAAGTATCAGGCATAGGGGATTAGCTCCTCCAAGTGAACAGCATCTGTACAGAAATAAGGGACAAATGCTTAGTAAAGTCAACAACTATCTGGAAATGGGAACAGCTCTGATTTCAGGGCTGTATCCTGACATGACCTGCTGCTGTTGATCTGTGGACTGGTGGAGAGATAGATCAATGTTGATGATATCTTATTAATTGAAAATTAGTTATTTTGTGTCAATTTGGTAGAGAAGAAAAAAAAATTGTTATGCATATCCAGACATACTTTACTCAGAAGTGTGAGAAGGGGGAATACCAACCAGTGCGATGAGAGCAAGTGAAGTGTAAATTAATAGCTGTAGGGAAGGCCAGATTGCATGAGCCACCAACTAGGCAGCCTAGGATGGAGTCACTGCCACAGACCCAAGTAACAATCTTGGCCAGTGCACTCAGTGTTGTGACCTGAAGGGCAGAAAGAGCACGTTGTGAGCCAAAGCGAAGATTCTGTACAGCCATGACATTCATCACCATGGCTGCTCAGGCACTATGGTGGTGACAGCACTTCAGAAAGCTGCTTCACTCTTTTATAGCTGTTGAATGAGTGGACAAGGTTCACTGAACTTCCTCGTGTCAACACAAAAGCAGCACAAGTCAGCTGGAGCTTGGAGATTAACCTGCCAACAGCATGGTCCTCCAAGAAGACTAACAAGCTATTTAAAATAATAATACTAGGAAAACCAACCAACCAAACAAACGGAAAACCCAAACAAAACAACTTCTATTATAATACTAACTAAAATACTGGTGAGTTTGCAGGCAAGCAATTAGAAAGAAAAGGCTTTACATCTTTTGTTGCCTGCTGTGTCCTTGAAGGATGAACCTATGCTTTGAACTGTGATTCTCACCATCTCAGAGGCAGATCTGAAGAAAAATATTCCCACAATTTATTTCTTGGAAGGTTATTTCCATTGTTTTTAAGGCCCAGTTTCTAGCTTCTGTTTGCTTGACCTGAATATTGCCAGCTCCTCACATGACTTTCAGGCTGCCATCTCCTGCAGCTTCTTTTCTCCCGGCAGGTTTGATCATCATCAAGGCACAATTACCCCATCCCTGTGTGGGATTCCACCTGATCAGTCTTTAAAAGGAACTTATACAAACAGAGAGCAAGTATTGCCCATCGCCATCAGACTAATTTCCAGGTTCTCTGTAAATACTAGAAGTACACTTGACACACCATACAAAACCACAGCTCACAACATAAAGCCCTTTACCTTGAAAAAATGAAAAAAAAATCAAATCCATTTACAACTGATCTTATGCAATGTAATGCAAAAATGAGAACTAACATTTGCTTTATTGGTAATATGGCTTTAGTCATGAATTCTGAACTCTTAAGATGCACAATCTGATTTTCCGCTCCTGTCCTCTTTGTAGTTATTGGTATTGTTAGTGAGTGTTAGCAAAGCAGGTATACACAAAACAAGAGCTCCAAACCAGCTAGGTGAAATGTTGGACTAGAGTATCACTACCCCTCATCTAGCAGCATCTGTTGTGACCAGAACTGCTTTCCTGCAAGAGCCTAATGTGGTCAGACAGTTCATAGAATGAGCAGACAGCAGAACCTGGGTTTGATAAACAGGTTCTGTAATCAATGCACTGGTGCTCGGTGTCTCACATTAACACCTTATCTTCCTGTAAGAGCATGAGTACCAGTTAAATTGAAAGGACATGGGTGGGATGGAGACCTATGTGCTAGTGCCCTAAAGAACGAGTAATTACATAATGGAGTTGCTCCTCCCTGAAAATAACCAATGGATCATTGTGGGGAAAAATATATCATCCCACCCATAAAGATACTGTAGATAAGTAAACATCTATTCTGTATTCAGTTGTGTCAAAGGCTCCGTGATGATGTGATGAAACCAAAATTGCCTGACCATAGCCAAATGATCAAAGAAATAAGAGCAGCCTCAGCTGTTCTCAGATTTAAAGTTATAGGACTCATGAAGTGTCTAGATGTCACCACACTTCTTTCATCATCGTCATCTAAATTGTCTTCTACACCAGCAAAAGAACTTCAAAGAGTATTGAGAAACTTTCAGTAAAGGGCCATAGAAACTTCAGTTCTGGAATACACCACTGTGGTGATCCTATTTTTGGCTGGCTGGTCCAGCTTACCTCCTGACAAATTTTTGTCAGATGTATTTTAACTGAAGAGAAGCTCTTCACTGTATCAAGACAGGTGCCAGCAAGGTGCCTCTCTTGTCACCAGCTTTCCTCTGAGGAAGCTACACTATGATTGTAGCACAGCTGTAATTACCTTCAATGCTGAATCTGCTCCAGGAAGGTTTTTTGGTCACGGTGGCATGCAAATGCTACTATACAAAAGTCAAGACACTCCACAGGCAAGATTGCAGCCAGGGAAAGGGGATAAAAACTGTTCAGCGGCACATGTTCTCCTAGGTGTTTCAGGCTTGGCACACCAGTGATGTATTGTTGCTGAATAAGGTTGCTGTTTCGGGGCCTTGCAATTTTTCTTCAGGAACAGATTTAATGGCCTCTCAATTCTGTTGAAAACTAAATGAGATTGAGATATACTTGCTATGCACAGGTACACTGTAGCTGGCTTTACTGACTTAGCTGGGCTTTTCATCTTAGTGAAATTTTCTAACCCAAAGTTAAACAAGTTATTGGATTTCAGCATATGAACTCTAACTTTTCCAGTAGGAACTCTTATTAACTTTTCCAGTGGAGACATGCATCTTAGTTTAGTAACTTTAAGCCTACTGGCAAGATGCTTGCCTTGCTTTTGCTTCTGTAAGTCTCTTAAAAGTATTGCTGTGCCTTTCTGTAGACCACAAATTGGAAGTCACTGTCCTAAGGTAATGTGAAAGCAAATGAGATAGAGGTCACAGCAGGCAGGCTCTTATCTGAAAGGAGACAGGGCAAGTCCCTGGCAAGCTGGAGATGGAGACAGTATTCCTATTGCGAGTCACAAGCTCTTCTGACTCCAGTCTGAGCCTACAATTTGCAATATTGTCACAGTCTGCTGCTGCTGTCACTGGTAGCCTCCCTCTTCATTAGCAGGGATGAAATTTGTATTCGTCAACATAAAAAGCTTCTTTGCTTCTTTTTTTTTTCCCACCTAAAAAAGGCTAAAACCAAAAGAGACCTCTTCATTGATGCCTGCAAAGCCTGACACAGTGGCTCCAAGATGTGCAAACTGTCTCAGTTTATTTCCATCTTATCCCTGATGGTAGATCCTAGGAAGAGTAGCCCACAGATGGATGAAGGAATCACAGCTTGTCCTAGATAGGATCCTTGACACAGGCCTAATCTAGAGAAGGCTCATTATACAGAAAAAGCAGAGTAAGCCTTCTGTATGCTTCAGAGCTTCAAACTGTATAATTTCAGAGTCAATAAAGGCAGATATTAAAAGGCATATACCTTATCTTATCTTCAGATTTTTACTCACATGGCAGACCAAACCAATACCGTTTACTACAAATATCTATTGCTGCCCTTCCAGGTTGTCACTGAAATCGTTCTGAATGGCTTTTATAAAGACAGCTTTCTTTATATGGAATCAAACCAATGTGAGGAAAGTTGCTTGCCTTTTTTCCCTTTTCCTGAACTTGCAGTGTTTTGAGGTTATTGACACAGTACCTTTGCTTTGAGGTTGGTATTCACTTGCCTCTAATTGCTGTGCTGGAAATATTTTGCTCTGTATTACACCACCACACCAAGGTTTTCAAGAACAAACCTCTGGAACTAGGTGCCTGTGTTAGTATATGGGTTTCTCAGAAGTACAGAATACCCATTTGTTCTCAAATCCAATGGCTACATCCTTAGAATTTTTAGGAAGCCAAGCTACTAAGTTATGGCACTCTCCCAAATGCATTGGCATTTGTCTTCTTAGCAACTTTTAGAGAATTCTAGAAGATTTTAAGAGTTTGAAGACTTGTTTAGACTTTAACTTAAAAAAGAAGAGAGTTGAAAAGGCATTTTAAAGAATAACACGCTAAGAGTTTAAGAACTCTTTAGCTTGCTTGGAGCAGGGAGTTGGACTAGATTATCTCCAAGGGTTCTTTCCAACCTAAATCTTTCTATTATTGTGAATCTCATAGAAAGTTTTCCTTCGCATCAAAAAACACAAGTTCTCTCACTGCTAAAATGAGGAAGTCTCACTAACACTGTTCCCCACTTCTCCTAGCAGAATGTTGCCCTTTCTATGGCCAAACTAATGATGGGAGAAAGGCAACAGTCTCTGGAATGAAGTGGGTAAAAAGTTATATTATCAAAGGAGGTTGATTCAATGTCATTGGCAGACAAACTGGAGAACCAAGTAATTAATATTGATTGAGCCAGACTTTACCACACATGTTTATTAAGAACATTACATTAAAAATCAGAGGCATACATTTTGATTTTGCAGCAGATTCTTTGAGGATGGGAGACAGTTGCCTGGCAACTTCTGGTCTCATCACCCTTTCATTAAATGTTGTATGTAACAGTTTTCCTCTACTACTTTGAATTTAAAAGCTTCACTGAATAATGAAAAGAAGTCAGAAGCATATTTAACAATAGTTCTGTATTGTTAGCATAAATAATATCCTCATTTTACTTCCTTTACCCATCAGCAGTAGAGTCTAGAAAAAACATGTCTGACTCCCTTGTTATTTCTTTGCACCACACTGCATATGAAACTGTGCAATAGTCAGTGCCAAGCAGCTTTGCCCTGAAGAACTGAGTCTGGAAGAAGCTGGGCTGAGATGAGCTAAGAAATACAGGGGTTAGCAGTTGCATTTTTTTCCAGCAGTAGAGTCTAAAGGATTCTTTTTTTTTTTTTTGCTAGAGTTGTCACCACTGAAAATGAAATTTTGGTCCTGTATCATATAAGTTTTGAAAATGTATTTTCAGGACATGCACCACAACAGCTCATGTCTTTCAGTGAGACATGCAATAACCACTTTCTGGTGACACTTGTCTGTGGTAGTGCCTTAGGATAAACTACTAATGGAAAGTTGTCTAACTCTCAGCCTCCAAATGTAATTATGCTTTTCCCATCAGCTCTGTGGAGGCAGACACACATTGAAAAATGCTTCTAAAAGTCAGTCCTAACATTGGCAGTGTATGAAAGCTACTTTGCTCTTATTCTCCTTTCTAACTTCTTTTCTTCTACCTCAGTATACTTCAGGATGTGTTGTAAATTCAGTTCTGTAACATTTTCCAGAAGGTTTTCAGTTAAAGACTGCAAGAGGTCAGTAAGTGATTGTCCCTTCTGGTTGATCAGTTGGGATTGATCCATCAGTCTCTTTCTTTGTTTTGCTATCATAAATCCTTTGACCTCCAGTTAGTGAAATAAGTGTAAATCCTGTGTGCTGCAGGTCTATGCCAGCTGGATCAGATTAAGAGGGTGGGGTAACACTGGAGATTAATTATGTGGAGAAAAGAGGGAACAAGAAGGGACACATAGATACCATCCACAGGACTTCCTGGGAGGAGACTGCTAGTATGCACTTAGGTAGAAGGCTGAAATCATCCAGAGAGGAGCTTGTGCTATCAGCAGGGCTTGCTGGCTTGGAGAAATCTCTCCAACACTTTTCAGAGTGGGGTCATGTAGGAGGTATGCTCTAAGTTATGGTGTAAAAACAGAGCCTCTTTGGCACTCTGTGGGTCCATCTCTCATATTCCACTAGCAGAGTGACCTGGTCTGTGGGGAGACAAGCTGTTGTGCTGTGAGCACAGGAGGTGGTGGTGCTGAAGAAATGTGTGAATCTCATGCTCAGCCCATGAGATCTGACAAGTCTGGAGTAACACAGAGGCTGAGGCCTTGTTTAAATTGCATCTTAACCTGGGGTGTGATTTAAAACCAAGATGCTTAAACTTGTGCCAATACCTATGTGGGCACTTGTTTCAATTTAATTTGATTAAATTTTTAAAGCATAATGAGAAAGACAGTCAGCACTGGGGGAAATAGGATCTAAGTTATTTTCCCTGTGGACAAAACCTTGCTTTCCGAATTTTCAGTTCTCATATGTGAGTTACTCAAAAGAGAATGTTCTTTGCACTTTGTATTTGACATGTGGTAATAAAAAAAACCTAGAGCCACCTAAAATTTGACAAAAGTATACATTAAAATCAGTATCAAACTTTATTAGATTCATGCAAATAGCATTAGTGAGGTCATATAACCAGCTGGGTCTATGTCCTCCTCTCAGCCATTTTTTGCCTGGGGAAGATGCAGAACCTAAATGCAATATGAAGTCAGGAAAATCAACTGAGCTTTAATAGTTAAATTAGATTTTGCAAAATATCTCACTTAAAGAAGCGTGAACTCCAAGTTAATGAGTGCTTGCTCTAAAACAGTCCTTCTGCAATTTACCTTCCCATTAAGCCAGGCCATCTTTTCTCTTATCCCCAAATGCTGTGCATTATTTCCAGGGGCAGATAATAGTCCTGGTCTGGTAGGTCCTACTGTACACACTGAATGTAAACTGTGGTAGAGAGAAGTGGCCAATACATGGGAGTAGTGGGTCTTTTTCTCAATCTCCAAGATAAGGCAGTGCATGAAAGAAGTAAATTGGAACCAAGGTACGATGAAGGGGATGTACAAAGGTCTGTGTAAGTCAGATCCTAATTGCAGGATCCTCTTCGCTCCCTACCTACAGAGTCAGTAGGCAGTCACAGTGCTCTAGACCAGATGTAGCTTTTGCTGAGTGTAAGAGACCTTTTAGCTGGTCAGGCTTTGAGCCCTGAATCCTATGTAAGAATTGATTTCTAGGCAAGATTTTGTCATATTTGAAGTGAAACTTGTTTCTCACATCTGTCTAACAATATGTATTTTCTTCTCCCCTGGGAGCAGTGGAGTGAAGTGCAGCAGATGATAAATGGTACCCCGATCTATATGTACCAGGACTGCAGTGTGCTTTCTGAGGGTGACACCGATCACTGGCTTCGCACCAACTGGATTTATCGGGGTGAGGCAGCCTCCCGCATTTATGTGGAGCTAAAGTTTACTGTGAGAGACTGCAAAAGCTTCAAAGGTGAAGTGGTGACCTGCAAAGAGACCTTCAACCTCTATTACATGGAGTCTGAACAAGATGTCGGGATCCAGTTCCGTCGCCCGCTGTTCACCAAGGTCTGTATTGCTGGGGGCGAAGACTGAGTCATATCTTTCAGCTTAAACTTGTCGTATCTTTCAGCTTAAGCTAGGTGTGTCCTGCTGGCTGGGACAGGCCAGGAGAACCAGCATCTGGGGAAGGGCATAGATAATAAAGGTTGTCCTTAGAGTAAACTTTACCCCCAGTGCCCTCTGTGATGCTCAGAGCACTTTTTGCCACAGGAGGCACAGGAGGTTTCAAATGAGATCAGACCTGTGTTCTGCATAACCTCTTATTTAACCAGACACCACGTAGGTAAGGATTCTAAAGGGTTGTGACAAGGCTGGATGGTTACACCAATTTTTAGAAATAGTAAAGGAGAGGCCAAAGGAATTTTACTTGCCTTAGGTAATAAAACAAGATTAGACCAAGCAAAGAACAGAATCCAATTCAGGTCTCAGTGGTCCTGATCATTTATTCTGATTGCCATGAGATATAGGGTCTTATTTTATAAACCTGGAGGTGATGGCTTGCTACAGTGAAATTCTCCCTGGTGTGAAGGTATTTAGCACTGCTACATTTTACCTGGTGTTTTCCTCAACGTTGTGCCCTCTTGCCATGGAAACATTGGAACTGCAGAATAGAGAACCTCTGCTTTTTTTTTTCAGAGGAAATTCTACAAGCCAGTTCTGTTTTAATGGAAGCCACAGACCTAAATTATTTGACTGCCCTTTGCTTTGCAGTTTAAATGGGATGTGATGAAAACAGTTGTAAAGGGCACCACAGGCAGAGCAGAACTGTGGTAACTGATTCCCCTCCCTCCCCAGCGCTTCTCTGCCTCCTCTGCAGCCTACAGCATGAATTTGTGTGATACCTCCACAGCTCCTAAACATGCCTTATGATCCCACTGCCAAATGCAGCTGCTCTACAGAGCCTTTCATCTCTCATCCAACTACAAGGAGTGGGTGGTGTCGTACAATGGGAAGGGGCCTGCAGAGGAGAGGATCAGTTATCAGGCTCTCCCACCAAGAAGAAAGGCCACCCCACCTGCAGTCCAGCTCTTCCATGTCACAGGGTGTCACAGAGGCCTTTCCCATTTGCTCAAGCATGGAAAGTATCCTCAGTCACTCACTCATTCTCATCCTTTGTTTGCAGAGGCAGTGGGAATGCAAAAGCATAGGAGCCTTTTTCACCCAAGTACCTACAGTGCTGAAACATGTTGAGTGCTGCACAAGGAGCACCTTACAGTAGATGATCTGAACTGCAGCAACTACAGCCTAAAAACAAGTGGCTGTAATTCCCTGGTTGGTTTCAAAGCACAGCTCTTGAGTGGTGTTGTGAATTTACTGCATGAAATTTGCAAACCAAGAAAATTATCACAGAAGAGATTTGCTCCTGTAAGGGGCAGCTCCTAAAGATCTCTGAAATAAGAGACTCAGAACACAGAGTACTGTAGAAGACTAGTGAATGACTACAAGGCAGTTGAAGCAGATGATGGAAGGTACAGAGTCAGGAAAAGATGCCCACCCCATTTTTAACACCTCTTCCAAGTGCAAGGAAAGTATGCAGTGCAGTGGCATTAGAAGCAGTTGACCAGACAGCCCCTAAAAGGCCTTAGTGTAAAAGAGGCTTGAGCAGCATGGGCATCTCAGCTGCTGTGGCCTGTTCAGACAGTAAAACTATTGTCTTTCTCTTTTTCATGTAGCTCAACACGGTGGCAGCAGATCGAAGTTTCACAAGCAGAGACATCGAGTCGGGGGCCATGCAGCTGAACACAGAAGTGTGCCCCATCGGGAAGCTCTCTCGCCGGGGCTTCTACCTGGCTTTCCAGAACTCTGGCGCTTGCGTGGCCATGGTGTCTGTCCGAGTGTATTACAAGACTTGTCCAGAGGCGGTGCGGGGCCTGGCCCTCTTTCCAGAGACGCTGGCAGGGTCAGAGGGGCTGACAGAAGTGCCTGGGGTCTGTGTGGAGTACGCAGCTGAAGAAGTGGGCTCTCCCCCCAGGATGCACTGCAGCACTGACGGGGAGTGGCTGGTACCAGTGGGCCGATGCCTTTGTGCTGTGGGGTTTGAGGAAGTCGATGGGAGCTGTGTAGGTGAGTATGCAGACACTAGCTGTAGGCCATGGGAGAGGTTCCAGACAGCTAGAGATCAGAGTATCTGTAAGCAGAAAGTGGGATTAGGAGAGTTAGTGTGGTCTACTTCTCTCTTGCTTACCCTCTGTATCTTGTATCTTTCCTTCTCCTTAGCTTCTCTTTTTCAGTTGTGATTTTTCTCCTCATGTGTCAGGTGTAAGACCTGCACACACCTCTCCACTCCCTCTTGGGCTTCATCCAGGAGCTTTCAGCTCTGGAGCTAGTTTCTGCGAGCTGTAACTATGTGATTGACACTGACTCACTCAACAACTGGTTCTCAACCCTTAAACAGCAGCCTTGTTCTCCCAGGGCAGATGGGTCAGACACACAGAGCAGGGTATTTGTCCCGTGACTAGAAAGTGGAGAGGCAGAGGGGACAGGTTTCTCCTCTGTCCCCCCTTCTCTTTGGACTGGGATGGCTCTTCTGCCATAGAGACCATGTAAAGCATATTGCACAATACCATGGTGCCTGCTCTTCTGAAGAAGAGCAAATAGCGAGCAAAAGAGTCACCAGGGTGCTGGAATCAGAGCAAGCAAGGGTTGTTGGAATAAGAAGTGCAGGGCTCTCCCTCAGCTGCAGAGGGGACAAGATTCAGCTTCTTAAGACAACTTAGTTTGTCATGGGAGAAGACATGTGAGGTGTTTTGGGGGATGTGTATTACTGCAGGGAGTGATGTAGAAGACAGCACATCTCTGCTCTTGTTCCAGAGCTGTATGGCACAAGACTAAGGCCATAGTATCCACGTAATGCTGTCAGATTCAGCAGGTGTCCCATGTCTCTGCTTTGCTCTACTACAAGGATCTGGTGTCTCTACGAATCCCTACTGCTTGCTGCTCGTTTTGCTTGGGGAGCTGGAGAAGGTTGAAGCACAAGATCCTTGCCCTCCTCCAGCAATCCCCTCTCCTTGCACAGCCCAGCCAGTTTTTCCACTTAGGTGCTACAGAGCTCTCCCCGCCCTCCTGAGAGCACTCCTCTGGGAAGGGGCAGGGAAGCTGTCATGTCTGGACAAGCCTCGACTGCTATCGCAGCACAGGTTCATTCTACATCTGTGCTTTCATCCCACTCCGCCCAAGTACAGCTGCAGCCAGAAGTATCTTTTGTAGGATTAGCAGGGACTGGGGAGGTCTCCCAGGGGAGGAAGGGGAGAGAACCTAGCAGGAGTAGGGAGAGGTACTTCATGACCAGAACAGTGTCTTATTGGAGCATCAGGGGAGAAAGCGAATGCAGGGGGCTATGTTAGGATCCTCTCCCTCAGCAGAAAAGACCAGACTGCGCAATAGACTAGGAGCAATTCAGGTCAAGATAAAGACTGAAATCACAGCTTTTACTTTGTCCTCAGAACATGGGAGGACTTCTCCTTCAGACATGTAAAGTGGGACAGGATGGAAGACCTGGCAGCGTCATCTGAGTTTTGCCTAGAGCAGGGAGCAAAAAAAAAGGGAAAGCTGCACCTTTGCCTTTTAATAGGGAAAAGAACCTGACCTCTGTTACAGGACAAGAAACAACAGAAAGCCAGAGGTTCAGGTTCTTGACTAGTTCCCTCAACCTCTCAGTGAATTCCCAGCTGTATAAAGCTCTGCTGAGTGCAGAATAGCTCAGCCACCCCACAGTCCCAGAAAAGCTGTGCCTGCCTCAGAGCATTCAGACTTTGCTGCCCATAAGCCCAGAGCTCGTGATTAACTTCCTCAAGTACGTAATTTGCTGTGCCCACGGAGGCTGGCTGTGCCCTGGCTCCTTGCTGGGCTCTGCAGGGCGGCAGGTGAGCCGAGCTCCCCGTCAGCCCCGGTCTGGTGCCTGCAGCCTGCCCGGCCTGGCCGGCAGTCAGACTCACGACGAGTATGTGTAGGAATAAGGAGTGAAGGAAACACCCCAGCCANGCGCTCCGCGGGCCGCTGCCGCCCCCTGTCGGCCACCGCCGGCACCTCGTGTCGCCGGTGTTCCCGTTCCGGCCCTCGCCTCCCGGCTTTGTCCCTTCGGCCGGAGTGGCCCGTGCAGCTCCCGCCCTGCGGTCTCTCCGCCAGGATGATGTCTCTCTGCAAGGCATCTCCTGCTCGGAGGGGCTCGGCACCGCCGGTGCGCACAGCAGATGTGGGCGGTGGGCTAGAGTGGCACTGGAGCTCAGAACTGGAGGAACAGAGGCTCTCCTGAGGTAGGAGTTACCTNCAGCCACCCCACAGTCCCAGAAAAGCTGTGCCTGCCTCAGAGCATTCAGACTTTGCTGCCCATAAGCCCAGAGCTCGTGATTAACTTCCTCAAGTACGTAATTTGCTGTGCCCACGGAGGCTGGCTGTGCCCTGGCTCCTTGCTGGGCTCTGCAGGGCGGCAGGTGAGCCGAGCTCCCCGTCAGCCCCGGTCTGGTGCCTGCAGCCTGCCCGGCCTGGCCGGCAGTCAGACTCACGACGAGTATGTGTAGGAATAAGGAGTGAAGGAAACACCCCAGCCATCCTCTCTGCCCTCTGGTGCTTGGGGAGCAGGCCCTTTCCCAGGCTTGTTTTTCCCATCACGCCGCCCGGAGCGGGTGCCCAAGGCCCGGGGAAACCGGGGGCCAGCGGGGCTGGGCGGGGGCCGAGGCTGCTGGCAGTGCACCGCCTCCTCCGCCCCCGGGGCAGCCGCCCCTCCACCTCCGCACGCCCGGGGCAGGGCGGGGGGAGCCGGGAGCCACGGCAGGCCCGTCTNTGGAGTCACCATCCCTGGAGTTGTGTAAGGAAAGACTGAACATGCACTCAGAGCCATGGTCTAGTTGACATGGTGGTGTTTAGTCACAGGCTGGACTCAATGATCTCAGAGATCTTTTCCAATCTAATTGAGTCTCTGATTCCTGCAAAGGTCCTGAACGCCACATTTCCATAATTTACTTGCAGACGGTCTCAACCTGTTAGGAGTGTGTGTATATTGTCTCATATTTGTGGCAGGTAGTATTATACAGGCAACATCAGAACCTCTGTGTCATACACAGAGAATGTGGCCATGCATTTCCTTTGCTTTTCATGTCAAAGCTCTCCTGACCCAAACTGATCCAATGTCAGGTACTCTTAAATCTTATGCTGGAGAAAAGTGGCAGGAGGGCTCCAAACTTTCATCTTCAGTCCAGCATGTAGAAGTGTTCTCAATTGTGAGCAGCCTGAAGATCAAAGTAACTTTTACTGCCTGTTTCTCAGAGAGATGATTTGATCTGGAATATAAATGGAATCTCTTTGGGCTGTGACAATCAATACTTGAGCTTTTAATTATTTTCAGTGGTCTTTGCTATCATTGATCACATAGTTGCAAGACTGTGTCTCAGAATGATAGAGTTTCCTGAGTGGTTCTGTCATTCCCCAGAATCAGAAGGTGCTGGTTGCTCCTACTTGTGATTATGTCTTTTCTGGGCTCTTTAAGCATCCCTCCTGCAGACGGATGATGAATAGTCTTGTTTGGCCTGTTAGTGGGAAGTTTTCAAGGTCCCTCAGGTGTTCCTCTGTGTCACGCAGTAGGAATGGCTGGGTTGTTTTTTTGTCTTCTGGATAAAGAATCATTTCCTATGCTATGCTCCACCACAGTAAGCCATTTGTGTGAGGCTCCTGAACAGATGGTTTTCTCCATTGGGATCTCCTGAGGGATTACACAGGATATTGTTGCTTTTATAGTGCAATATGAAAAGGGTCACTCCCTCAATGCGCAAGTTAAGTGCAAAGTGGTAGCTCTGGCAGAAAATTTGTGTGTGCATTTCTCAACCATCTGATTAGCAATACGTTGGTTGTTTCTTTAGCTAAAGGATGTTTGATTAATTTAGCACAGGCTGGCAAACCGTTAGATTCACAGGTTGCCTTGAGCTCCGTCACTCATTTTCTCCTCCCTGCTACACAACTGTAGAGGTGAAGCATTAGCCTTGAGATGACTGGTAAGCTGACCAGAGCTTCTGTAGATTGGGCTCATAGTAACACAGCAAAAACAGGTTGTCAGATGTTACACTTGGAGAATGTGGCTGCTCATTTTTGTAGGACTGGAAGTAGAAAACATGTGACACCTATTCTTTTGCAGTCTGTGTTGGCTCTGTAGCTGGTTACACTCAATGCTGTTGGTGAAGTGATAGTTTCCTAGATATTCCCCAGGGCCCTGCTAGGTGATGCTCTGGTACAACACTTGAAAGCAGCAAAGATGCTTCTACTAAAAAGCCTACTGGCTACCCCATATGAAGTCAGCAAGCAGAAGACTCTGAGGAGTGCAAGGATTTGTACCTACTGTTTATGGCTCTTATTTATGGTGTGGAAAGCTTGAATGGCAAGGTGGGGACCAGTCTGTGTTTACACAGTTGGAAGCAGTTTCTGAGGCTGACTGGGTTCCGTATTCATACAGTATCTGTGAGGAATGAGATCCCCCTTCTTCAGTCTACAAGTCCTTTCATAATACTGGTGCTACTTTGAGTTTGCATCTTCTCTCTATCTGCTCTGAGATGATTGATCTAGGTGACTGCCAGGTGTTCCTTCCAACCTAAATATTTCTGTGAACTAAGAAAATGGGGGCAGATAAAAGAGTGTTCAAGAAGCGGAACAAAACTGCCAGGTGGCTTTTTGTTCATCTGGGTTTATTGATTATCTTATGTTGGCTTGTTTGCCCTTCCACAGCGTGCCAGCGAGGGTTCTACCGCCACTCTCTAGATGCTAAGCGCTGCCTGAAGTGCCCCCCCAACAGCTTGTCCAACGAGTCAGGGGCTACGTCTTGTTCCTGCAATGCAGGCTTCTACCGAGCACCTTCGGAGGGCCAGAACATTGCTTGCACCCGTGAGTTGCACATAGAAAGAACAATATCCACACAGGCTGGGGGATGAACTTACTGAGAGCACCACAGAAAGGAACTTGAGGGTACTGCTGGGTGAAAAATTGGGCATGAGCTGGCAGCCAGAAAGCCAAGTGTATCCTGGACTGCATCAAAAGCATGTGGCCAGCAGGGCGAGGGAGGGGATTCTCTTCCTCCACTCTGCTCTTGTGAGACCTCATCTGGTGGGCTGCATCTAGGTCTGGGACCCCTAGGACAAGAGGGACATTGACCTGTTGGATCAGGTGCAGAGGAAGGCCCTAAAAATGATTGTAGGGATGAAACACCTCTCTTATGAGGAAAGGTTGAGAGAGTTGGGGTTGTTCAGCCTGAGAAGAGAAGGCTTCGGGGATATCATCTTGTGGCCTTTCAGTACTGAGTGGGGCCTGCAAGAAAGATGAAGAAAGGGTTTTTATACCAAGGCCTCTAGTGACAGCACAAAGGGCAATGGTTTTAAACTGAAGGAGGGTAGATTTAGATGGGACATGGATTTAGATTGAAGAAATTTTTTATGATGTGGGTGATGAGACACAGAAACAGGTTGCCCAGAGAAGTTGTGGGTGCCCTATCCCTGGAAGTGTTCAAGGCCAGGTTGGATGGAGCTTGAAGGAACCTGGTCTAGTGGAAGGTGTCCCTGCCCATGGCAGGGGGGTTGGAACTAGAAGATCTGTAAGGTGTCTTCCAACCCAAACCATTCTATGATTCCACAAACAAGGATATGGGGGAGGAAACAAAAGTTTGGGAAATGGGAATGAGAAGTGAGGGAAGGAGAGGCTGGGGTGGACAGAGGGCTCCATTTGAAATTCATCAGAAGATGAGAAGCTGCCACAGAACTTTTGGAATTAACAGCTGGATCTAACACTTTCTCTCATGCTCTTTTTAGGCCCGCCCTCAGCTCCCCGCAATGTCAGCTTCTCCCTCATTGGCACCCAGCTGAGTCTGTGGTGGCAGCCGCCCAGCGACCACGGTGGGAGGAAGGACCTGACTTATACAGTCTTCTGTCAGCGCTGCCATTTCCTGTCCTGTGAGCCCTGTGAGGCTGGTGTGGTGTTCTCCCCCAGTGCCTCTGGTCTCACAAAACCTGCAGTGGACGTGGATGGCCTAGAAGCTTACACCAACTACACATTCACTGTGGAAGCCCATAATGGTGTCTCAGGAATGGGACCTGCTCCACAGAGAACTGCCCCAGCTGTCTGGGTCTCAGTTGGACATGCAGGTTAGCAGAAGCAGAGAAAATTTCTTCCTGCTCATCACGAAAAGGAAGAGGAATCTCTGTGAACATTTAAGCTTTCTCCGTCTTCTCCTTCTGCCTGACACATGTGTTGGTGTAGTATGACAAGGATTCTAAAGTACCTCTGCCTCTGGCATGTAAAGTCCATTAGTCATATTCCTTGCAAATCAAAGTAGCAGTAATCATTATCCACCAAGAGCTATGAATCTGCCAAGAACTTAACAGAGTTGAGGATGAAGCCCTCCCTGTCACACAGTCTAAGTATGGTTACGTGTGTGACAGGAAGAACGAAGGCTGTGTCATAAAATATTTCCCATGACTCAGATATTGCAAAACACCAAACACAATAGAAACCCTGGTGTAACTGGAAAAGAAAAGGTTTTGGAAGCATGGAGAGACGAGGATGTTAAATCTTGACACATTTCTGTAGGTTAGCTTCAATCTGGCTGGTTTGGCTGTCCTGTAAATACTTTCCAGAGCACCATGAAATGTGATTATAGAAAAGTGACATCACAGTGCTCAACAGCCCTTGGTGCATTCCCTAGGTTCTAATTTAGTAACAAAATATGACTTTTCTTCCTGATGCTATGCGGGGGCAGCACAACTCTGAGCTAGAAAAGCAGAGCTACTTTTGGCTTGCCTCATCACTTCCTGATGATGATGAAGGACAAGGAGAGAACCAGGCTTAACTCCTCAGTCCTTGCAGACTCTTGAGAATTATCTTTTTATTCATGAACAGCATGCATTTGCAGTCAGCTGAGAGATTTTGAGCATTGAGTTTCACTGTACCCTTACGCAATGCAGCTGCATTCATAAATCATTACATAGGATAGCTGTGCTACTGCTGCTGTAGGAGCATAAAATCCTAACATTTTTGTTTCAAATTGGACACTTTCAGTGCAGTCCTGGAATAAATGTAATTTCTTGGAACACTGATTTTGTTTTGAGGGCCAAACAAAGTTATGCTTCCACTGTTGGGGCAGAAGTACACTATGCATGGAAAGCAATTAATTACAACTGGAGACCTCATTTCCCTTCCACCACACAAGAGAAAGATGAGGGAGTGGCAGTGGCAAGGAGACTCAGCTCCAGTAGCATGGTACGACCAGAACTACCGGTGGAGAGAGGACCTAGTTTTCATTATGTTTGTATTTCTCCCTCATGTTCTGTGTTCTCTTCCCTGCAGCTCCAGTGACCGTATCCCAGTTTATCCTGACACAGAGAGATGACAGTAGTCTTTCTGTTTCTTGGCTTGCCCCACGGCAACGCAGCCGGACATCAGTGGAATATGAGGTCATGTTCTTTGAGAAGGTAAGGCCTACCTGATTTGCTCTTCCCCCTTTCACCCAAAGGGGTGGAAGTGTCCTCTTCAGCATGCATTTGTTTCTTGATCCTGTTTGGTTCCTGCAGGGAGAGGAGGCACGTTACACAGTGAAGCACCTTCTTGAGCCAAATGTCACTCTGAGAGACCTGCAGCCAGACACAGCCTACCTGCTCCGTGTGAGATCCATCACACCCCTTGGGCCTGGGCCCTACTCCGCGGAGCAGGAATTTCGCACCCTTCCACCAGGTAAAGGACAGGCACTGGTATCTCACCTGGGAGAAATTCGCCTCCCCATCAGATTGTATATTCACGTGGTACACGGATCTCTTTTCATGTTCTGCTGGCTGTAAGGCACAGACAGCACACTCCTGAGTTCCTTATCACCAGAGCAAAGCCTGTTGCTTTGTAAAAACAAAAGGCATTTTTCCTATTTCCTTGCTGTCTTATAAAATTCACTTGTACTTTCCCATTCAGACCTGATCAGTCTCAGTTTAGTGTGTTGTACTGGCACAATAGTTAACCAGACCTTCATTTAGTTCTTGAAAGACATTTTGATTTTGGCTAATGTTTCTAAGTTTGAATGAAGTCAAATGATTACCATATGCCTCCTTTTGTATGCCAGTTACTAGTGAAAAGAAGAACTCAGAGGACCTCAGCACTATTTGTTCCAGCTTTATCAGTTCCACTGTATGTAGTCCAGCTCCTGAATGTAGTTCTGTGCAAAGAGATGGTTTGTGCCACTGAAAAGAGTTCTTCACCAAAGCACAATGTGTAGAAGGCCAAGCTGTCACGGCCACAAGAAGACCTTTCTCCTGTGTCAAAGGACATCTTGTATAGGCCTGACATCCAACCTCCTCTTTCCCTGGGTCACTCAGAAACTTCCCCTTAATCTGAAGTTTTCTGTAATGGAGTTTGCTCTCTCTTCATTCCACAGACTCCTATTGACCCTTTGGATAACTTTAGAAATACATGCATTGAAGTGCTGCATTTGAAAGTTTTATTGTAATGAAATAAGGACATGGAAAAAAGCTAAGGCATACCTTAATGTAACTAAATAGTTAAATTAACAGTGTAAAAGCTGATAAGGAGTTGGGATACCATTACTGGAATATAAAGGTTGGGTCCTTTTTGACAGCAGGAGCTTGTGGTAAAATCTTCATGAAGTCACAGTGACAACTGAGGATAACAAAAATTATGTTTAACCAATTAAATAATGTACTACAAAGGCCCTGTGAAAAAGATGTAAATTAGCATGCACAATTCTTTTGATTAAGAAAGAGTAAGTTAGAAAATACTTTCATCAAGATTGTGCTTTATTTCACATAAAAGTTGATCACCTCATCATGCCAAGACAAAGGTATTTTGAATATGAAAGGGATTAAAAAGAAGTGCCAGCAAGGTTTCCTTCAATGAGTGTTCTTGCTTGATAATACTAGAAGCATTGTTTAGCTGTTACAGTCTAGGAATATTAGTGTAGCAGGATTTGCAAGGAGTGGCAATTTTTTATTTAAATCTGAATTTGATAATTTAGATCCCTTAAATTCCTGCAGAAGTCTTATGTATCTAAAAGCTTGTCCATTTTATTAATAAAAGATATTATTTCCCCCTCCAAATCTTAGCTTTTTGATTTTAACAAAACAAGGACATTAACTCTGCCTCTTGATTTCTGCTTAACTAAGCTGGTGATTTTTAATAATTTTAGTGGGATGAGTCAGCATCAGAGGAAGAAAAACTAGTGTTAATTAGGCTTTATGGATGCTGACCATTGGACTAGATGTTAGGAAACACTTCCCCACACAATTCTCTCTATCATCTGTTCCTTGCTTTAAAATCTGCTCATTTATTAAAAAAAAAATTATATGAGGTTTTTCTTTCTTCTAGATGTTTTCCTAAATCTCTTTTGGGAAAATATTAAAAAATATGTAGATTCTCATTACTTTTTCATTAATGCATTTTAAATTTTTAAAATATTTTTTAAATTATGGGAAATAAGTTTTAAAAACACCAACAGAGGTAATTTAGCATTTTCTCTGATTAATTCAAATATACTTTATGGAAATGCCTAGCTTTAGCTTGAAAACCTAAATGGAAGGAGACAGCACCTGTGTTACATGAACACTATCTGAAAGCTATCCAACCTCAGAGTGAAACCACCTGGTGCTCAGTTTTGAGAAAACAGGAATATGATGTTAGACTGCAAGTTTGTAAGTCAGTACTTGTTTCAGGAGTCCTATGCAGACAGGGCCTTTTGTCAGGGTAATTAGGCAAAGGATCAGCCCCAGATATTGATGGGAGGGGAGCATGTAATTAATTTCGTAAGCAAGAAGAGAGTCACTTTAGACCATTGCGGAAAATCATGTCTTTGCTTTTCCATAGTTTAAATCAGGTGCTGAACAGGAAGAGGGGCCTGATCTGAAAGGATTGTTGGAGAGGAGTGGGAGGGAAGGAACATCCTGTTCTTCATTTTTGAAAGTGTCATGGAATTTAAGTAGGAAATCGGACATAGGGATAAATTACTCAACTGGAAGACCAAGACTGTAGATCAGAGTCAACCAGATAACCACCAGAAGGTGCTCCATGCACATGAATAACAGTATGATAGGACTCCCATCTGGTGGCTCTGCTGCCTGGAAGACAAATGGGTGTAAGTTGCCTAATGCCATTAACTGGTAGAAGCTGGTTGGTATGTTCCAGACAAATAGATATTGGTCTTTAAGTGATATGACCTCTCTCTTTGTTTCTGCAGACACGGGAGCTCTGTCTGGTGGAGTCATAGTGTCTATTATCTTCGGAGTTCTCCTATTTATTGGGCTAATTGTGGGATTTCTCATGTTTCGGCGAAAGTAAGTATTGATTTTTGGTATTGAAAAAGGTATAGACTTAGGAATGGCTGAGCTATGGGAGCTTGAGAAAGTGAGGCCCTTGATTTCTCACAGAATACTGTATAGATAGAGGTTAGTTAGAGAAGAAAAACACCAGTGTGCTGCAGCAAGATGGAAAGGGTCTCAGTAAGTAATTTTGATTAGCAGGATGGGAGGGATTGATATTGTAAGATAATGTTTGCTGTTGGGAACAGGAAAATGTGGTGATTTCTCAGTTTTGTTATAATCCAGCAGCATCATATTGTTATCATGACAGAGGAATAAAAACATTGTTACGCTACAATCATTTCTATAGCTGCTGACCAGTTGAGTGGTAATACATGTATCCAGTAGTTTCAAACCATTTTTCATAGAACATTACTGCTGGGGTCCTCTACTCATACACAAAATTCTACTTTCCTTCTCAATGTCTATAAGGCTGCTATTGCTTGGTTTTAAGAAGATCAGATATTCCATTGAAAGCATACAGAAAACATAAAATAAACAGAAATTCATCTGTAACTCAGCACAAAACTCCCTGTATGAAAACAAAGNAGAGCCGCTCCCAGAGAGAGAGCAAGCTCCACTCACGGTTGGAGAAAAAACAGCAGAAGGTAGAAAGCCTGCGGTGATGGTGAATTCTCTCCACAGCGATGCAGCCTCCTTCCCCTCTGAACTCCAGATCACAAGTGAAGCTGGGGCCCCACCCAACCCCC
Source organism: Aleadryas rufinucha (assembly GCA_013397815.1). Taxonomy (NCBI): domain Eukaryota; kingdom Metazoa; phylum Chordata; class Aves; order Passeriformes; genus Aleadryas; species Aleadryas rufinucha. Next base: position 264,434 of record VZTH01003017.1, on the reverse strand, counting down.
TCTTCCTAGGTAAAAGGGGCTAGTTGGCCGGGGCTCCTCCCCAGCCACGTCCTTTGTCTCCCTCAAGTACCTTGGTAATGACTCCCTCTCAGCAATGTACATGTGTGGGGAAAAAATTCTTTCAAAAGAAAAAGAAAATAAAAAGAGAACTCTTAAAACCCCAACAATGAAGCATCACATTTTACTGCCAGCTGTACTTCTCCAAGTAGGTGCAGTGTCTGGTTCCACTTTGCCCTGTGCTACCCTGAACTCTGTCCCTAACCAGCTAGGGCAGACACCCTGGAAGTCTTGCTTTTCCCTTTGCTATCTGCTGACCATTTTATTTTCACGACTATTTCTGATGTTCCAGGAGGGCTCGTCGGAGACACGCACGGCCAGATTACAATACTTCGGGCTTTGAGCGAGGTGAGCTTCAAAGGGGTAATAAAACCAGGGGGAAGCCTGGAATGTGTTGGAAGGAATGAAAAGAAACATTAGTTTCAAACCAAACACTGGCATGGCTTTTCTGATGTAATTTGCCTCTTCCCACAAATTCTACTCTTCAATCTAGGTTTCGTAGACTTTTTTACTGCCGTTGTCAGAAACGCATGGATTCACTTCTGCTTTTGTAGTTATGCTTTAGAAAGGTTGTCCAAAGAGTTGACAGGTTAATTTGCTCTTTTGTTTCCCTTTACCAGAGAAGGTCTTGTTGAAACCCTATGTAGACCTGCAACCATACGATGACCCCAGCAGAGGAGTCCTGGAATTCACTAAGGAACTGGACGTCTCTTGTGTCACTATGGAGAACGTGATTGGAGAGGGTATGTTACTTATTGCTCTCCCCATCTTTCAGTTTCCGCACACTGTTGTTTTGCTGCCTGTCCTTGAGTTCATCTGTGACACTTTGCCTCTGGTTGTCTTCAGGAGAGTTTGGGGAGGTCTATCGTGGGTCCCTGCGACTCCCGGGGAAAGAACGTATTGTGGTTGCCATCAAGACTCTGAAATCAACATACTCAGACTCACAGTGGTGGAACTTTCTGCGTGAAGCAACAATTATGGGGCAGTTCAATCACCCGAACATTGTGCGTCTGGAGGGGGTTGTCACCAAAAGTACGTAAGAGTGTGTGTGAGAGAGTCCTGGGATGAGAGCAGAAACTGGCACGCTTCTCAGGCCTTTCTTAATGAGTTTGCTGTCAGAGAGGCTGTTTTGGGAGAAGACAGGCATTGTCATGTCAGAGAATGAGGAAGGGAGGAGAGGTATGGATTTCCATCAGAGTCCTGAGGCAGTGTTAGGAGAGATCTTCTAGGGCTGGTGAGTAGATGAGGAGTTGGGATGGTGTAAGGGATGCTGCAGGGTTATATGTGCGACACGAGGAGTACAAGATCTCTGGGAGATGTCTAAGGAGAAGGGGCAGCCAGCTGTGCCAGTGGAGTGGGGGTGTTAGCTGGGGTTGGACATGGTTCTCTGTGTTGGGGAATATGGACAGCATTGAAAGGCATGAGTAAGAGAATTTGAAAAAGGCTGAAACCCTCTTGTCTTCCTCAAGGGAGGCCAATGATGATCATCACTGAGTATATGGAAAATGGAGCACTGGATACCTTCCTCCGGGTGAGAAACTCCAATCTGTAATAGGCTTGTGTGCTGCCAGAACTTGCACTTGACCTGGATTTAGGGCCCTGAAATAAAACTAAAAAATAAGATCCAGACATCCACTTACTTTCTGCTTACTGACATTTCCAGTGTCAGCAGCGGAAGCTTGATGCCATCCAGTTTGTTCAGTGACCAGAGTGCTGTCCTTGGTAGTTGAAATGCAGCTGCCTAATGATGACTGGAGACCACTACCAGTCCCTTAGTGAGAACCTGTTGGGGCCTTTGGGCTGCAGCATTGCCTTTTTGCTTGTTCACCACTGCCCATTTTTGTAAGTTGATAAGGTCAGTGACTAGAAACCAAGTGGATCAATGTCACTTCTCTCGCTTCTTCTTCCATGCAGGAGAATGAGGAAAAATTTAGCCCTGTGCAGCTTGTGAGCATGCTGCAGGGAATAGCCTCTGGCATGACCTACCTTTCAGAACACAATTATGTGCACCGGGATCTGGCTGCTCGTAACATCCTGGTAACACGCAGTCTCCAATGCAAGGTGTCTGACTTCGGTCTCTCACGAATTTTGGAGAATGACGCAGAGGGAACCTATGAAACCAAGGTAACGCAAACCCAGTCTTTTGGCCTTGTAAATTAACTGTAGTCTCTGAGGAAAACCTGTAGTGAAATTACAAGTCATGGTGTGGATGGTTCAGAAGGTTGATTTAGTTTGCTAAGAAATTCAGAGGGACTGTGGTGTTAAAATAGAAGCAAAATAAGAGGTGTGATTTCTTGGACTCAGTTACTAGATCTAGCTTAGAAGATAGCCTTGCTGTGATCACAGTTTTGGGCTAGAGTCATCTCCATGTCTCTTTCAATGAAAGTTCCAGTAATTCTAATGCATGGTGTCCTTCAAAGCAGGGCTGTGACTGGTGTCAGGCTCTTCACTCCCACAGCAGAGATTTTGTGTAGCGTTCAACTGAACAGAGGACTTGAACTCATTTACTTTCCAAGAATATTTCTCTCCTTTTAAGAAATTTCCCTGGGGCGGTTACATGTCACTTCAAATGAAGTGGGCCCAATCTCCGAACCACTTTGTAAGGTCCTTGCATGAAAACACTGGAGAAATACAACTCAGTGATACATGCTGGATACACTATGTTTCTGCTCTTTTACAGGGTGGTAAGATTCCTATCCGATGGACAGCCCCAGAGGCCATTGCTCATCGGATTTTCACCTCAGCCAGTGATGTCTGGAGCTTTGGAATTGTCATGTGGGAGGTGCTGTCATTTGGTGACAAGCCATATGGACACATGACCAATCAAGAGGTAACAGACACTGAATTCAAGGTCTGATTTAAAAAAGAAATGAGGCATGTGGGCCCAACTTTTGTAGATCCCCCTCAGCCTGCAGTCTTGACTTTTTTTTGAACACATAACTACTATGTTTCCCTCCCTGCTGAAAATCAGTGCAACCAAGTCAAGGGCAATAAGTATTGAGGTGTCAACAGCAATAAGCCAAATTAAGAATGGTTAAATCAGCCATGGCATTTGGATCTGGAGATATTCTCCACTGGCTTTGTTTTCTCCTTCCTCTGGCTCTGGTGCATTATGTCTGGTCTCATTCTAGGCTCAGAACAGGCTGTCGAAATTATTCCTCAGAGTCTGGTTCCTCTTCTCTCTCTGTGCCTGTGCCAGGACCATTTGGTCCTCACTTGTCCTCACTTCTCATGAACATGTCCTGAATGGTAAATGGGAGCTAAACTAGTAAAGGACTGAAAATACATGCATATGCTACTTCAGTTTTTGGCATCCCTTAGGTATCTTGATCCTGTGCTGTGCTGCCCAAACCCTGTGTCACACACGTGTAATCTGCATCAACCCCTCCCTGGCTGCACACTGTGAAGTGGTGAATGGCTGCTCCCAGAGGTCTCTGGCTCCTCTTCTGCACTCTTTGCTCTTGGCCAGATTTCTCTCTGTCCTCTGTGCAGGTGATGAAAAGCTTAGAGGATGGGTACCGGCTCCCCCCACCTGTGGATTGCCCATCTATCCTCTACGAACTCATGAAGAATTGCTGGTCACACGATCGGATGAGGAGGCCTCATTTTCAGGAAATCCGGGCACAGCTGCAACATTTCATCTCAAGTCCCCAGCTCCTCCGGCCTGTTGCAGACTTTGATCCAAGGTAAGCAGGCTGTCACCAGAGGAGGAGGGGTTAACTGGGACACCTCACCTCCCAGTCCCCAGCAGGAAGAGAGGCAGTGCAAGCAATGCAGACTGGAAAGATGCACTTTGAGTGCTCTGTGTGCAGAAGGTAGTGGTCATCTCTGTCTCTTGGTGACAGAGGGCAGAGCCATTGGCCTGCTCTGACCTCACTTTGCAGAGAGCAGATTAGTTGGCCCAGCCCTGGCACAGGGTGCTTGCTTGCCCTTTGGCTACTGTCTCCTAGTGCTGTCCATTTCAGGTGGTTGCCTGGTTAATGAAGGGTTTATGTGTCTGTAGGGTAACACTCCGTCTCCCCAGCTGCAGCGGGTCTGATGGGATCCCCTACCGATCCATCCCTGAGTGGCTGGAGTCCATTCGCATGAAGCGCTACATCTCCAACTTCCGCACTGCCGGCCTGGACACCATGGAGTCCATTCTGGAGCTCACTGCTGAGTAAGTGCAGGCCAAGCTCCCGCAGGGCACCTCAGGCTGTGCTACAAGGAGTTGTGCTTGTCCCTGTGTGATCTGAACAAGCACTGATATTTACTTGGAAGGCTTCTCTCCATCCTTTTCCATGCAGTTAAATGGAAGTGGACTGGCTTCTTGATCTAAAAGGGAAGAATCAGCCCAGAATTGGGAGCAGCCCAAACTGTGAGACTCTAATTTCCTAACTTGAGGCTCTTCAGGAGTCTCTGCTCTGAACTCACATCAGACACAAACAGCAACGGGAAAGAATAGATGGCAAACAGTTTTCTAACCTGACCATCTTCCCACCCTTGTAGGACTTTGTAAGATAATTTCCTTACCACAAATTCCATATGGACTAGTGATATCCCCCCCACTCCATCAGCCAGGCACTGTTGTGTCATAGAGCAAATCTTTCTGGGCTCCTCAGGACTCAGGACACAGCTGTGGTATTTTGTCAGGGATGTACAGCCAGCTCCAAACAGGGCAGTTACATGAAACAAATGAGCAGGCACAGACCTGCTGAAGGGTTGAGACATGGCCCCTATGACAAGCTGATTTAATTACAAGTCCTGATTTACTGGGAGCACAGGCCTAGTCACGAGGTGGGAGAGGTCAGTTGACTGGGTGGGCAGAGGTAGCCAGGGAAGGACAGGAATATCTAGGAGTTTCTTCCCTCTCGAGAAAAGGTAGGTGTATTAGGAGGCACTGAGGGAAAGGAAGCTTTCTGAACTAATTATTGGTAATTGTTTCTGCCCTTACCCACACCCTTGTCCCTAAGGAACAAGAACAGCAATTCATTTTTTCCTTTCTTTTTCCATTTCCTTCAGGGACTTGAAACAGATGGGAGTGTCACTTCCAGGCCACCAGAAGAGGATCTTGTGCAGCATCCAAGGCTTTAAGGAGTGATCAGTTGCTGCATTCTTAAGCTTGAAAAATGCCCATCCTTACCAGATATCACTTGGAATCATTCCTATGGCAATTGCTTCCAAATGAGTGACTGGACAAGCAAAGCAAAACAACCAGAACTGAAGAAGCTCATGAGGCAACACCACCTGCTCTCATTTCTGTTCCCCCTTGCTTTAGCTCTACAGCAGCCATCAGTACGTTTCAGAGCAGTGGTCTTAGAAAGTGTTCTCAGCCCTGTCTTCTGCAGTCCACTTCGTGCAGCACTAAGTAGGCCCTGTAGTCCACATATTGGAGTTTCAGACACTCAGTATATCACATGGAATACAAAGTGGGTAGAGGGTGATGGATAATGTTTTAAGATTGGAGATGAGGGTTCCGGATAGACTGGGACATTCAGGGAGCAGGCATGAGAATACAGACAGGTAGAGACAGGGCTCATTCACTCCTTGGCATACATTCCTTCTCACTTCAGCACCCTTCTGTCTTTCTTATTTTACATCAGGAACAAACTATTCAGTCCTTCACAAGGGTGCTTGTAAGGCATGTATTTTTTAATGCAGCTATTCTTGCCTGGAACACCAACCTGTGGTGTACTTCTTTCTTTGGAGGAGAAACTGGGAGTAGAAACACATCCCGCTGTAACTTGGATGATCACATCACCTCAGCATGTTGCTGTTTTGCACATGCCCACTTCAGAGGGGAGATTTACATTTCTCCAAATGGCTTAATACCTTTTCTTATGCCAGGGGCAGAAAACCCTTTACGTATCCATTTTTCTCTTCCCCCTTTTAAAAGAGACTGTAGTCTTGTCTGGCTGGAATAGGGTATTTGTAACAGAAAAATGTGTAGGTGGTCTGTCTTACTCCTTCTCTGTGGAGGAAATGTTATTATTTATCAGATCTCAAGACAGTTATAGTCTGTAAATAATATTTTGTAAATAAACCTGTGGCAGAGCAGGCTGTGTTAGAATTCTTTGGCTTATTTCAAATGTGATTGAGACCTTCAGCATACATATCGTAAGTTCCAGCAGGGTCCTTACATCCATCTTTAGTTGTTTCAGCCAATGGTCTTTGTCCATTTAACTGCAGGTGTAACATGGAAGTGCAATTGCATTAGGATTGAAGGACACCATTGCAGGTGGTCACTTCAGATTTTTTTCTTTCAGCCCAGACTCAGGCATATCTATTTAACATCCAAGTCCATCTTTTTATAGATCCTGTGGTTATTCCTAAATCATAAGAAATATTAGCAGCTGCTGCTGTGTTTGATGAAATACATGTGAGTAGTACTTCTTTCTCCTGCAGACTAGACTGTCCAGGAGAAAGAAGAATTCTCACTGATGTTCCTAAGACTTTCTCCCACTTGGGAAGAGTAACTATCTCAAGATTTATTTTTCAAGTCTAGGTTGGTGAAGTTGAGTGCTACACATTCAGCAATGTGACTTGCTAGAGGTAACAGTGTTTCCATAACTGTATAATGCTCTAAATTCTTTAGGCTATAAATTAACACTGCTGCTCCTGGGAAAACCTTGCTTAACCATAGATGACAGGAGGGCTAAGAAGCAGAGATCTAAAGAACTGCAACCTGAAGCAAGAAGGCTGGTTTCTGTTCAACACAGACCATGGCTATTCAAGTCACTGCAACTATAGCAAGAGGGAGAGCTGACAAGCAAAGCTCTTACTGTGAGTTTTTACTGTATCAGTCTTCATAATAGCTGTCTTTAACATGAAGTATAGATAAGCAGTGAAGTTTCTACCTGGCAGATACCCAAACTAGCAGATAAGCCCTGATGAGGCTGACACAAGATTACGAGCTTGTGTCATGCACATGTAAACTTTGGCCTGTCACTGCAGGTGACAGAGAAGTGGGAGTGGTTGATACATCAGATAGTTGTGCTGCCATGCAGAGGGACCTTAATGGGGGGGGGAGAAAGGAGAAGAAAGGAGATTCAGGAAGTTGAACCAAGATAAATGCAGAGCCTCACCACTGGGAAAGAATAGCCTCATGCACCAGTACAAGCTGGGGAAGCAGCTTTGCAGGAAAGGACTTGCAGGTCATTGTGAACAGCAAGCTGCACCTGAGCCTTTTAGCAAAGGAACACAACAGTTCCTTTGCAGCCCTTTCCTGGGCTGCATTTCAGCAAATGCATCACCAGTAAGTGGAAGGAGGCAATTCTTCCTCTTTATTCAAGCATTGGTCAGACACCTGAAGTGTTGCGTCCAGTTTTGGGGTCCCCAGTACAAAGGAGGACATGGACTTAATGGAGCAAGTCCAGTGAAAGGCCACTGTGGTTTTGAAGGGATTAGAGCATCTGACATACAAGGCGAGGCTGAGAGAGCTTGGGGGCTGTTCATCCTCAAGAGGAGAAAGTTTGGGTGGCTTTTATCATTCTGTATAAATACTTGATGGCAGTGAGAAGGGAGCCAGACACTCCTCAGTGGGATCCAGTGAAAGAAGTAGCAGTGAGAACACACCAAAATGCAGTAAATTCCACTTGAAGGTGAAAAAAAACTTACTGTGAGAGTTGTTAACACTGGAACAGATTATCCAGGTCTCATCCTCTAAGGTATTAAAAAGCAACCTGCTCTGGTTGACCCTGCTCTGAGCAGGGAGGTCCCTTCCAACTTCAAGTGTTAGGAGCTGCTGAATCAGCTGGCCTGATAAAGAGGCTGTTCAGTTCCATGTCCTCAGGGCACAGCCAGTAGCAAGCCTGAGCATGTATTCCCAATAGGCACTCATGCACAGAAAATCTCCAAGTGTATAATGTGTGCACGTATATAAACGCGCACACACTGCACATGACTGGCCGGAGGCAGAGAGCACAGCAGACATGCAAGCACAGCACAAACAGCCTAATCCTCTTCCCAGCTCTGGCTGATCAGGATGAACCTGTTAGAGGGAAACATACATATATATATATACAATGGATCCCTCTAGTGCCTGAGAGCAGCCATCCTGCAGCTGGCTCCACGCCCTGGAGCCTGAGCTGGTCTCCTCAGCTGCTGGCACCAGGACACGCAAATCCTCACGGCCTGCAGCCCTGCTGCAGCAGTGGGCATGCAGACATGCACGCACACCCTGGAGCCCTCCAAGAGTTAGCCTTAGACATTGGCTGTACCCAGCAGCTGGCTCCAGGATTCCCTGGTGTCCCAGTGTCCTCACACGCAGATGCAAACTCTTCTCTTTCAGCTGGTCTCCAGACCCAAGGGTACCTCCTGGGAGCTTGAGCAGCTGACTCTCACACGTCTTCACAGCATTTAGCCAGACCCACAGTCATGCCATGTTCTGGCTCTCAAATCTCTTACCCTACTCACCAGCTACTCTGACTTGATTTTGCTGGCAATAACCCAAGTGCATACACATCCACACAATATGCATGCACTCAGGTCTGTCCAGTTGCTGGCATTTAGATCCACTTGCACAGAGCAGATTCCATGCACAGGGAACAACAGAAAAAAAAGCTATTATGAGGACAGGACAATCACACTGATGACACACAGGGCACGGCCAGCCAAGGGTACTGTGTACGTGCAGCCACCTCCTTCTGTGCCCTTTTCCTGTCAGTTTTTCCATGGTGCTTCCCATCCTTGATCACTCCCTTTTCCTGCCTTTGATCTCCCCCCTACACATCCCGTAACAAGTTTTGTACAGTCCCGACAGGCTCTTTCCATGCACCCCATGGCCCTCAGAGGGACTAACCTCCCTTTAACCCATAAGGTGATCCCTTCCCATTGACTCCATGGGATAGGTCTCTGACTCAGACACCAAGGCTCTGGTCCTCTGACAGTTCTAGGAAGAGCAGAGATAGTGCTCCTCTGCCCCAGCATTGTTCCTCTCCTCTGCACTCCTTGGGTAAGAGCTTTTCATAACATGGTCTAGAAACAACCTCACGTAACAATGCCTACAAACTAGCAACAGCTAGGGTAAGAAAAATGAACGTACAATTTATTCTCTACTCATCCTATAGAAAACCTCAGAGATTTACTGGATCAATTTGCAAAGAGTCTAATATTAAAGATTTCCCCTAAACAGGCAAGAGATAAAGTGTAGGTTTCATGTCTTTGAAGTGTAGAAACATTGGTACTCACCATAAAGAGGAGTTTCGCCTGCAGTGACCATCACAGTACCATGCTTAGAACCATAAACATCAAGCAGAAAACACTTTCTGAGAAGCAACAGTTCGGGCAAAGCAAACAAAGTGTCCACGTTTATTACAATCCACTTGCATCTCACTGGAATACCCACCTCCAAGTGATATATGAAGCAGACTACATTTTTGTTGTACTGAACTGCAGTCTTCCCCTGCTTTAAATGACAGCTACTCTTCAGGCACAGAAAAACAGAAGTCTAGAAAGGAGACCAAGAGGTGGAGAGAGAAAGGCCATGTTCAGACTCCTGATATCTGGAGGCGGGGTGGAATAGCAGCTATACATTTGGCAGTGTGTAAAAAAGCTATACCATGGCAGTTCTACTGCCAAAGACAGCAACTCTCATGGGTGGCTGAACAAACACAGCAGACACAGGTTAATGGAAAAAACCACACATTTTATTGAATGCAAACAGTGGTTGGACAGTGTTGTTATTCAAAAGGTTTGTTCAGTTTGAGACAGTTTCTAGTCCAGGAAATGGGGCTCGGTGCAGCAACACTTAGAGCCAGACAGTACATTGCAATTACACCACGGCTTTCACTGACAGCAGTGAAAGAAACCCTACTGGAACAGGAGACGTTCCTCAGTCTGCTGAATCCTCATCCACGCACTGAGACGCCTCCTCACCATGTGCTGCCCGTCCTTACGACGGTCTTTATTTGTAAACATGCATTCTTTGGGCTGCTTTGCTACTCTGGTGCACAGCCTGGCTGTACAGAAACCGCACTGGGAAACAATTCATTTTGGGAAGGGGAAAAAAAGATTAAAAAAAAAAGTTTCCAAACTCAGAGTAGTATTTCAAACACTGCCAGTTTAATCTGGCTAAGGAAAAAAATTACAAGATGGTTAATCAGTAAAACTCTTTAGAGACAGAAAAGCTATAGGTTAGCTTTTTCCAGCAACAGTAACAGATTCCCACTATTTTCTGCCTCCACACTCTAACCCAGGTGAGGGAGCAGGCAGAGGAAGACATCCTGATAATGAGGTGTCACAAGATATAAAATAAAAGACAGAAGTGGTGCCGAGATGCAGGCTTCCACCTTCTCAAGTCAAATCATCGTTTTTGGCTCCACAGAACTGAAGAATGCTCTCAGTCCTTCCCAGCACCTGCCACCAGGTCTTTCTTGCTTCTTCCACCAGGCGGTGGTGGAGGTCTGATCTTTATCCGCCAGAGTCTTGAGGGAACAGCAATTGTACACTAGCCTTGATCACAGCCCCCAGGCTGGAATACACTGTGCCAGGAAGCAGTGACAGGAGAAGAGGTCCCTTCTCGGTGGGTGTGCAGAGAGAAGTCTAGGAGCAGTGAATCCTACATGAGTAAAAAACTGTGCTGGCATAGTCTCCACTGGTAGCAGTCTGCCTTGTCAGGCAGAGGGGTAGGACAATGGAAGGGAGGGGAGGAGTACTGAGTGTGGGGGTCTCGAGGAAATGCCCCCTCCAAGCTCCTCAGCATGCTGTTTTTGCACGGGCAGTGTGACACTTGATACACAGCACGTGCCCATCCAGAGGAAAGCACCCATTCTCGTCTGCTTCAATGGACAAGGGCTTCCCACAGTCCTAAAGATGAAAAGAAGAGGCAGGGAGCTCAGTGATGGCCAAGAGCGGGGTATTGGCATTCAAGGATGCAAGAAATGCCCCACTGCGTCAGGATAATTGCTCACAGCCCAGTGCTCTGTCCCTGGTGGTGCTAATGGGAGATGCTGTTTTGAAGGGAAAGCAATCCCAACAAGTTCCCCTCCTAGACACAGCTGCTGTATTAGGGGTGTTAGAGAATGCAACAACTCTGCATATCCCTGTTCACAAACCCATGGTCTGTGAATGCCTAATCTTTTTCTGAATGTGCTTCAAAAACGCTCCAGATTCATTCAGAACAACTTCAGTGTTTGGTCAGCACAGACAACAAAGGTGCCCAGTTGCTGGTGATGGGCATGGGAGACATGGGAGGAGTGGGGCCAGCAGGCTTACCTCACACTTGTAACATTTCATGTGGAAATTTTTCTCAAGTGCAACAACACGCACTGTCTCATCCTTTCCAGGCTCTGGCATAATAGGTTCACTACAGACTGAGCAGCGTGGAGCATACTTCCTGCAACACAAAACCATGGAGGAGACCATGACCACTGTGGAGACATTCAAGGCAGGCTTCTCAGTGCTGTTCAGTGGCATTAGCAGCAGAGGAATAATAAATATTTAGGTGGAAAGACATCTTAATACTTCGCTGACTCATTTTTAACTTCATGTCTGACAGAGAACATGGGCAATCCACCCCTATTATCGCAGAAAAAAGCAGCATGTGCGAGAGACTCTGCCTTCTCTCATACACCACATGCATGTGCTCTCTCCATACCTGTGGTAGTCATCCACACAGTGAGGCTGGTTGGACTGGTCCACAATAAAAGAGGTCCCCTCCAGTGGGGTATGGCACATCACACAAGTGAAGCACTGGGGATGGTATGAGTTACCAGTGGCCTTCAGCATCCGGTCTGTGATGGTCTGCTTGCAGACACTGCACTTTTCCAAGGTGCTCTGAGCCCAAAGAAAACAGAACACATGAATCCAATCTCCCACCCCTGTGAGGCTACACTACAGAAAGCAAAGGTGGAAGGAGGAAAGGAAATCAAGAGAGAACAACCACAGCGAGCTCAGCTCTCTCCAGCAGCTTTCACCCCAGTGACTCACAACATAGCAGTCCTCGCAGAAGGGCTTCTCATCCACATTGTAGAACTGCTGCCCCTGCAGCTGTTTCTCACATTTGAAGCAGGTGAAGCATTCCACATGGAAGAGGCGGTCCAGGGCCCTCACAGCTGGCTGGGTTCGTGACAAGGGCTTCCGGCAGAAGCCACAGAGCTCTGTCAGTGGAAGAGGAAAGGGATCAGGAGAGATGAAAACCACAGTCTTAATCTTACCGCTGCCCATTGAGGGAACGCACCAGAAGTTGCAGCCTCTGCTGGGGGTGGATGCTCCATATCCTTCATTAGTTTCTGGGTCAACTTCTCCAGCTCTTCTACCTCCTTCATTGTCAGACAGGAATTCCCCCTAGGTGGATCTGCACTGGAACCCGTGGGTCTAAGCTGCAGGAAGAGGAAAGAAACATTCAGTCCCAAAGGACAGACTCTTTCCCACCCTGTCCCTAATAAACCTATTTCTCTTGCCTCTCTGTTCATCTCTAGGATGAATCTGCCACCCACTGTGCTTGATCCTTTCCACCTTTACATGAAGCCCTACCGCTCTCCACCATTACCTCTATAGTTACATCTCTCTTTCAGATGGATAACAGCCTCCCATAGCCTGGGGCAGATCTACCCTCACCCTCCCAACTTCACTCCCAATGTGCCTGTCCAAAGACACCAGTCCATGGCTCCTTCCCTTACCGTGTCTTTAGCAGCAGCAGGTTTTTCTGTTGGACGTGGCTTCTCCTGCACTTGGGGTCTTTCCCTCTGCTGGGCATACGTGAAACTGGGGGGCTGTGGTCGAGAGGAGGGGCCTGAAGATGCAGGGGCTGTGAACTGAGTCTGAAGGGAGGTAGGGGGTCTTGTAGAATTTGAGGGAGCCACTGGAACACTGTCACCTGATTTGGACACAAACTTAGGAGAGCCAGCAACAGGAGATGGGGTGAATTTAGGGGTAGGCTGAGCAGAAGGCAGAGAGGGGGGTGGAGGGACTGGTGCTTGGGGCTCCTTGCGTTGCTGTGGGGCTGCCCATGGGGTTGGGGTGGGGTTCAAATCCACCCCAGGGGGCTTGAAAGATGAGCTTCCACTTGGCTTTGGTGTGAACTTGGAAGGAAAGGAATGAGGAGTATTGGGTGCAGATGGTATGTCCACAGGGGCTTTTGGGGCCAATGGCTTCTCCAGAGAACCTGTGGAACCTGGAGTTATCTGTAAAGAGATGCAGCAGAGAGAAAGCAGGCAGTTATCAGCAAGCTGGAAGAGAAAATATGCCATCTATAGCAGTAAGTCAGTCAGTAGCTATCCCAGACCCAGAACACGAGGAGTTTCCACACTGACGTATTTAGCAGTACCGACAAGTTGCAAGATCCATGCTTTCTAGTCCTTCACCAACACTTCCATGCTATGGTTTATCCAGACATTTCAATCTTCAGCAGCACCCTTCTCACTACCTCTGTTCAGCAAACCAGTCATCTCTTCTTCCACCTGCAACATTCCGGACAGCTCACCCGGGATTTGAAGGGGTCATTCTTCTCCATGTCATCCAACATTACAGACAGTGAGTCAATCTCAAGATCAACGCTGCTCATCTTGCCACGTACCTACACCGCCATCCATGAGGAAAAAGGGAGCAGAGCATGTTACAGGAACAGCCAGAGAAATGGGTGTATCATTCCCCTACATTAGCAGATTTTGATACTTTGCACTGTGGTACAGATCTGCTCCTTGCTTTGAATGGGTAACAAGCTGGTGAGGATGAACAGGACACAGTCTCAAAGGTCTACAAACAGTGGGAAAACGCACAGCCCAAGGAAGCTCTCAAGACAGATTTAGGTGGGAAAAGACATCTGGACATCTGTAGTCCAACACACTGCTCACAGCTGGGCTAATTCCCAAGCAACACCAGGTTGGCAATCATTTCTCACATTCCTGATGATGCAGATTCCTCAGTCTTTCTAGGCACCTGTACCAGCAATGAGCCACCCTTGGAGTGGAACAGGGTTTTCTTCTGTCCAACAGGAATTTCCCTTGCCACAACTTCTGTCCATTGCCTTTTGCTGTGCCCGAGTAAGAAGAATCTGTCTTCTCTCCAGCCCTCCTTTAGGTATTGGAGACTCAGTCAGATCCCTGTCTTGGCAGCCTCTTCTGCTCCAGCCCCCAAATGTCGCTGTTGAGCGCTAGCCGAGTGCAAGAACCAGACTGGATCGGGTGAGGCGGAATTCTGATTTTATTATTTAATTCTAAAACTTATATAGACTTTTAAAAGTTTCTCCGGATTGGGTCAATTCAAAACCTCCCCCTAGGCCCATAGGCCAGGTAGAACTGTCCATCTTTCCAGAGACAGTTTCAATAACATCCAAACCTTATCTTTATTTATAGAACACAGGGAGAAGAAGAGAGAAATTCCCATGGGAAAGAATCTGTGCTACCACACCCAAAGGCTGCTATGACCTTTCACTAGATTGCATCTCACTCAGTATTCCACAGGGGTCATTATAGTGGAGAGCCCAACTGGATACAGCCCTCCAAGAGGCATCCTCACTAGCACAGAAGGGAGGAGTAACCACCATCCTTGTCCTTCTCACAAGTGCAGCCCAGCGTGTGGTTGGCCTTCACTGCCACAAGGGCGCATTGCTGGCTCGCATTCAACTCACTGTCCACCGGGAACCCCGGGTCCTTCCCCACAGAGCCGCAGCCCAGCCAGCTGACCCTAACCTTGGGAAGTCCACGGGGTGGTAGCATTTCCTGCTTTCCCAGATCTCATGGCTTCCTGCTGCTGAGTTTGGACAGAAGCGAGAAGCTGTCCCAACTCATAGAGCATCACAGAAACCACACTTCCTTGGACCTCACTCACCTGATGGGCAGGAACCTTGCTCACAGGTCCTTCATCAAACATTGGTGGAGGAGGAGGAGGTGGAGAAGGAGGCGAAGGAAAAGCTTCATCTGGGGCTGGTGGAAAAGGTTCTTCAAAGGGCGGTGGGGGTGGTGGAAATGCACAGTTTGAGGAGAAGCTTGCGTCCTCCCCAGGTGGAGGAGGAGGTGGCAGTGGCAGGTCTACGGGGAAGAATGAGAATAAAAGCGACTTTGGATCATTTCTTACTCCTAGCCAGGAGGGTTCTTGAAGGTATTGCAGCAAGCAGAATCATAGACTCACAGAATGGTTTGGGATGGAAGAGTCCTTAAAGAATGTCAAACCTCATTGCCATGGGCAAGGATGCCACTCACTAGATCAGGTTGCTCGGGCCCCATCCAGCGTGACCTTGAACACTGCCAGAAATGGGGCATCCACCTCTCTGGGCAACCTGTTCCAGTGCCTCACCACCCTCTGAGTAAAGAATTTCTTCCTGACATCTAATCTAAACCTGCCCTCTTTCAGTTGTGCTTTTACTATCTGCACACATAAAATCTCCATCTCCCTCTTTATTATAACCCCCTTAAAGTAGGAGAAGGCCACAATGAGTCCTCCCCAGAGCCTTCCCTACCCCAGACTGAACAACCCCAGGTCTCTCAGCCTGTCTTCCTAGAAGAGGTGCTCCTGCCCTCAGATCATCTTTGTGGTCTTCTCTGGATTCATTCCAACAGGTCCACATCTTTCTTGTGCTGAGGACCCCAAAGCCAGATGTAGCATTCCAGGTGGGGTCTCACAAGAGTGGAGCAGAGAGGTAGAATCCCCTCCCTCACCTGCTGGTCACACCCCTTCTGATGCAGCCCAGGATGCCATCAACCTTCTGGGCAGTGAGTGCACATTGGTTCCCCTGTACCCATGGGACCTCAGCACCATCAAGGACGACTGAACTCCACAGGCTGTTTTTCACCTTGCCCAAAGCTTTTCATAATCATTTTATCTTTCCTTAGTAGCTGCTGCTATTAGTCCCTGAGCAGACTTGTTGTGTATTTGGGAAACATGTCTTGCTATGCTCCTTCCCACTCCTTGTCCCATTCTTTGGTCCCCAGTAAACACTTCTCTTGCCAGTAACTGGCTCAGACTACTGAACACAGGGTAGCACAGATGGAATGCCAGTGGACAACCCAGGACCCTGGAGAGCCTGTGTTTTTACACAAAACTAAGCTGGCATCTCACAGCAGGATAGTAAGCACTACAAGAAACAAGTGGCGGGGGGGGAAAGCAAGTTGGACCAATTACCCCTTATGTATATGAAGAATCTTTGAAATGGCTTTGTTTTTCTGGGGGATAAAACCAGCTTTGATTTTAGAGGCTAATATGTCTTCACACCAATATACATTAGGACACGAGAAATTTTCCAAAACCCTTTTAAGAAGGCTGGAAAGCACCAGAGTGCCTCAGTTTTCTGGAAAACTCCATTGCTTCCACCTATCTGTATTTGCCAAAGATGCAGAACAAACAAAACCAACCATTTTCCACTACAACACAGACAAATAAATGTGAATCTTCTTCCCTTCACTGTGTAGGGGAGAAAGTGTCCTCTTATCGACCACACAGCAAAGAACATCAAAGATGAGGAGGTATAACTTCCACATGCCTTCTTCTAGACATCTACCTTTCTTTCCAGCTAGCTCAAATGAGCAATAGGGTGAAAGACTAAGCTTTTCACTCCAGCTACCCCAAGTGCAACTTTTAACAGCAGTAATCAAACTGTCTCATCTTTATATCCAGCTGTTGTCAACATGCTTTATAAGGACTTCTCATCTGTAACCTAAGGGAGAAAATACTGCCCTTTTAGAAAATGAAAGCCAAAATCTTATTAGCCTGTGGAATGCATTAACTGCCCTGGTATGCAACACCTCTTCCAAGCCTTCTTGTGCTGCACAAATTCTGCTGGGGGGAGTAATACTATGTATTTTTTTTTCATTGAAATTACAGCTTGGGATCAAGCTTGTACATGCTTGCCTTCTGGTTTATTAAAACTGTAAGAAATGAAACCCTGATCTGTTGTCACGTTGTTTCAGATGCACTAAAAGCCTGTTTTATGAATTATTCACAGGACAAGAAAGTTCCCCACAAAGTTGTTATATCAGATTTACAGAATAATCAATACTAAATATAACATTCCTGCAGCAATACTAACTTAGCCATCCTGTCGTTTAAGACAGAGACCAACTGCTACAGCTTTGTATCATACTACATTTTGTTTGGGGAGTGTGTAAGGAAGGCACGGAAGGACTGAAGATATGCACCAGAGAAGGATCAAATCAGATGCATTTCTCTCATGACTGAGTTTTGGTGGTTCATCTGTACTTCAGATGCCTTGCTGGCAGCCCTTACCCAATGATGACATAGCAGCTTATGACAAATGGTTCTTTTACTAGTTTTTCAGTCTAGTTACTCCATAATACCCACTTTAAGGATAGGAGAAGCAGAGCAAGCAACACCCAACGCTCCACTCACACTGTATACTGAAAAATAATTTTTAACATCTATCTGTCTACTTCAGGTAGTATCTGTGTCAGTTTGAAGCCTTCTGACAGACACATCCCTAATCCAGACAATTATAGCAGAAAATGATAAATCCTAAGATGGGACCTTGGTTTCCACAGACACAAGATTCCAGCCAACAACATACAAGAAATAGGTCACCAGAGTTAGCTGGTATAATTTTAAGAGGAAGAAGCACCAGCATGTCCTTGTGAACTGAGAAATGGGAAAAATGACTTGATCATTTCTCTCCTCTAAGCAGAGGACGACTCCTCCTACCATCAGGTCAGCTGCCCACTAACTTAGCCTGCTAACCTAGAAAACATCAGTACTGCAGTCTGTGCTAAACAGTGAAAGAAAAGAAATTTAAACCAGCAGTTGGCATTCTCTGAACACGCTTTCCCGACTGAGGCACGCTCTTTACTTTACAGAGCCTTGGGGAAATAGGCAGCATCAATCATTAGCAAAGGGTTCCTACAGATATTTCTGGTGACCCCATGCTGATCATGAGTTCAAACTATAGAGTCATACAACCAGTAACCTGCATCGTAGAGAACACAAAACCAACCAAGCAACAAAACATGGAACAAAAAACCACTCTAGTACTGCAGGAAATAAAAAAAGGCCACACAAAAAAAGAAAGAAAAAGAAGTAAGAAAACCACAGTGAAACAAGAAGTCACTCTACACAGGAAAACCCAACCCAAACCACTAGGAAAAAGTACAAAACTGTACGAGCCATACAAACTAAACTCCAAGTCTCACTTCCTGTTTATCACTGCTGCCACTACTTTTTCACCCAGTTATTTCTCCCTTCTCTTTTCCAGCATCAACGATGGCAACGGCACAGTCCACAAGAAGGACAGTCAGAGACAACCAACTTGAGCTGGGACCAATCAACAAGAAGGAGAACAGCGTGATTCATCACTATCAGGGTCAACTTCTCTGCAACATACTTGCTCTCAGACACACTGGCCAGAAACCAACTGCAATTACACAACTGGGCACCCAGGGAATACTGTGAAAAATCCACTGCATTCCTCTAGCATCAGTGCAGTGCAGGACAGCCTCTCCCTCCTTTCCTAATGGAGATACTACCTACTTTGAGATCCCTTTCCAATCCGTTTATCTCGTTATGGAACCTGCCAGCCTCTACACCAAGAATACCCATCACTTACAGCAGTTATGCCCCGTTCTTGTATTCAGCACAGTTACAAACCTCCCACCCTAAGAATTCAGAAATGCATATTCACATCTGCCACGGCAGCCTTCACCTACCTTCTGCTAGGGACATGGGTGGCAATGGAATCTCCCCCACTTTCCCTATCTGAGCACGCTGGGCACCAGGTCCAGGAGGTGGGGGCAGCGACGACTCTGATGCACCCCCAGCCTTGAAGGGGTTCACCTTAGGTTTAGGGGCAACCACGGGTGCAAACTTCTTCTGCGGGTTGTAAAAGGAAGGGGTAGAAATGTTGATGCTGACTGTGGACGTCATGCGGGTCCCTGGGGCACCTGGGGAGGCCATCTTCTCAGCACCTAGCAGGAGAGAAGAGGGAGGAAACCTATATGAAGTCATCCTTGGGCCAGAGTGGAAATTAATGGAGAAGAATATGTGAAACAAAGGGATACACGAATTCAAGTCAGGCCAGAGGCTGAGGTGCCTAAGCAGTGCACTTACAAAACCAGCAAAGGAAAAAGGACGAACAGAAACTGCACACAGCTCGAATGAGCCATCACACTTCACCATTTCAACTCAGGATGGCATTAACCACAAATGGGTTCTCGCCACGGAGAAAACCCAGATTTCCACTGCACCGGAGCCTTGTACCTGTGGTGACCAGAAGGAGAGTGATCCCCCGCACCCCAAAGGACGACCCCAGAAATGGAGCGAGCATTTCCTCTCCCCCTTTACCCGATAACGCCAGCCGGCTCCTCTCGAGCTCCGCTTGTGACAGCGCCGGCAATGCCCCCTCTCCCCCGGCACCCCCACCCTTTACCTCCAGGCCCCTCCATGCCGCCGGAGCCCGCACGGCAGGNGGGCTGACCCCCGAGCCTCCGAATCGGCCCCGCTCGCTCGGCTCCGGCAGCCGCAGGACACCCCGCCGGGCCGGCTGTCCGGGGAACGGCGGGGCTCCCGAGGAGAGGCGCATCCCTAGGATTTCCCCGCTCCTGCGATCCAGGCCAGCAATCTCACCCGTGCTAGAAGCCTCCATGGAGCCAGACGCTTTGTTGCAAAGCCTGGCATGCCCATAGCCCTCCTAACACCCCAGCACAATAGGGCTGCCGTCAGCACAGGGGCTCCGTGCCAGCATTTCACGTTGGCATGTCCCAATCAGTGCCCCTCCACACTGCCGGCCTCTCACACGGACAATACCAGCTGCTGCCACAGACAGCCCTGGTGCCACAAACATCCGCCCACCCCCGATTAACCCCTGGCTGGTGATAACACCTGCATGCCCCATTCTACGCGCTCCCACGACTCAGTGCAGCGTGGCACGATAGAGCAGTAACCTGTCACAGCTTCCCCAGGTCACAAGCGTGTGGCAACACAAACAAACAAAGTCTATGCTGCTGAACTTTTCCTTCCCTTTGTGCAGTGCTGATAAGATGGCATACACTTGGACAAACCCTTCTGGGATTTTCAAAAGGAGAATAAGGCCACAACAATAAGCAGGAGCCAAAAAGCTGTGCTGAGCATTCCCCGGGATTCAGAATGGGAAAGGGCCAAGGCAGAAGAGTAATTAGCAATGTCTGTCCTCACTCCCCCAAACTTTTAGGGGTCAACAGACTTGCAAGTCAGAAGGAACTGACCAACTCCCTCCATTCTCCAGCTCCCACTAACCTTCAGAAGCTGTTAAAAAGACCTCCAGCCTTTCTTTAGAGACTTTTGCCTCATGCTCCACTATTTCACTAGGGTGTAATGAACCACTTGGCAGTAGTTCTACCAGATTTGACAGCATTATGAGCAGAACACTACAGTGACAATGTCACTTCCAATCACGAGATTAGTCAACACACAGTCTAGGGACATCGGCTGCTTTGCAAAAAAAAAAACAACCACTGGCTTTGCAACCAGCAGCTGCTATCTCCCTTAACCCAAAGCAGCCCATTTCCCGGTATGCTGTGTCGCACTTAGGGCGCTTTCTGCTCAGAGCTGTCTCGACCCAGCAGCTGCCCCTGCTCATCCTCACTTCTGGTTATCAGTCCACCCACACACAGACCAAACCGGCTGAGAAAGCTCGGCCTTGCAGAGAGTCACCCCCTCCAGCCCTGGGGCGTTGCCAATGCCATCTAAGCTCACACAGCTCCTGTGGCGCAGTTTGTGAGAGCTGTGGGAGAGGGAGTGTCAAGCCAACAGAACTAATCTCAAATCTTTCTCATCCTCACATTTTACCCGAGGGGAGAGATTTTTCTACCTGCTGTAACAGCATTTAGGATGACTCAAGCGAAGCTATGAAGAAAGATGCCCCCAAAGTACACAGAAGGGATACCTAGCTGCTTCATACACTGTTTCTTTCTGAGAGCAAGAAGTAGGAGGACACAACCAAGGGACACCTCCTTCATCAAGAGAGTCACCTCCTAGAAGGTCCCATGGCGCGTCTGCCACCTGTTATGCATCCAGACAGCTTTCACTTCTTTCATCCCACGGCACCACTTTCAACAGCTCTGCTCCTTTCCTGGGGTAGTAAAAGCAGGAGGAACCTGAAGAAGCAGAAAGCTGAGTGACATTTTTCACTTCTGTTCGTAAAAGCAGTTTGGCAGCAGCCACACTGGGAGCCCCTGTAAAAGCCTGCCCAACACATCGTATCTGTACTTCCCCCATCGGCCAGCTTCCTCCCAACTGAGGGGAGTCGGAGAAGAAAAAAAAAAAAAAAAAAACCAAAAAAAAAAATCCCCCCAAACAAACAAGAATATTAGGAACAGATCAAACGGATTCAGGAGTTATGCTGCTTTTCATCCAGAAAGTTCTCCCAGCCTGCCCCAAAGCTACAAAGCTTCAAAGAGAGCAAAGTCTATCAGCTATGCAAGCTGCAAGGAAAAGCCTTAAAGCAACCGGGCTGGGGGAGGGGGTTATTCGGAGCTACAAACTTCTCTCGCAGATGCTGGGCTTGCCTCCTCCCTATGTAAGGGAGGGAGAAAAAACCGAGGAAAACTCCAAAAAGCTATGCAAACATATTGAAAACGTTATAAAGTTCTATGACTTCGCAAGCACTTTCTCAGGGCACTCCCAGGGAGACAGAAACTCATAAATTAGGCAAATTTCATGCACAAAGGGCCCCGATTCCTCTCTCAAGCACATCTGGAAAAAGGCTCGCGAGGTGTCTCGCTCATCCATGCGTACACAAAAGAGAGCTTGTCCCGAGCCGAGCCCGGCAGCACCCCCTCCCTCTCCCCCGCTGCCGGAGCTGTGCGGGAGCGCCGAGTCGTCTCCACTCCACCGGGAGGGAACAAAACTCACCACACACACGCGCCAACTTGCTTTTTTTTTGTGGAGGACCAAGCACCCCCACGAACCACGACCGTACCCAGCCTGGCCGAGAGCGAAGTGCTGCGTCCGAGGCGAAGGGCTGTGCGGGAGGGAGTGGCAGGAAACCCGCGCCCCTCCGCGCCCCGCGCCGCCCCCGGGGCGAAGGACAAAGGCTTTGTCGCCAAGCCGAGCCGAGCGAAGAGACTCACCTCTGGGGGAGCGGGAAATGCCACCCCCGGCGCTAGGGCTGTCGGGGCCGGGCTCCTCGGCTGCCCCGGCCCGCCCGCCGGGAGCGGGAGCAGGAGCAGCAGCGACAGGCGGAGGAGCTGCCGAGCCCCGGCGCTTCCTCCCAACTCGCGAAAAAAGCCTCGCCCAGGCAAAGTTGTTTGACCATAAAAGGCGCGAGGCCGCGGCACAGCTGAGCTCACTTGCTGGGGAATGTGGCAATGAGGTAACGGGGGCCGGGGCTTGCCGGGGCAGCGGCCCCGGGCCCCACCGGCCGGGGAGGGGGCGAGCGCTGTGTCCGCCGGCGGTCGCCAACGAGACGCGTCTGTGGGGGTTTTCCCGGCCCCCAGCCTGGGGCGGGCTCGCTGCCTGCCACCCGCACGGAGAGCCCTGCTCCTCCCGCCTTCGCTAACCTTGGAGCTGCCCCCAACCCGTAATTCCACTTCCAGTCGCTGAGCTGGATTTTCGGAAGGAATGCGGCGGCTCTGGTGAGTCAGGGTCCCTGCTGGCCTCCTCCCCGCCCGAGCCAGCTGTGAGAGCATCTGACTCACGCTGCCCCGATCTGCCAGAAATTAAAGCAAACATCAGATGACTCCACCGTGCAGAAAAGCGACTTGTTCTCCTTGTACTGGCTGCAAGGCAAACACTATTAGCTGGTTTATATCAAACACTATATCCACATGAATTGCTTTGTTGAATTGCCAGTGCTGCACATCGGTTTTATTTTTATCCCAGTGCTCGCTGGGGCCTCAGCCCGCTGTAGAACAGGGGCAGCCTGACCCGGCCCAACAGAACGTAATTTTCAACCCCAGCTTTTCTCCTTGCTTCTCCTTGCTTCAGAGCCTCTCAGGGAGGAGGAACAGCAATAAAGACTTTTCCTGTGCTTTGTGCAACTCTTGCATTTGACTTTGGAATCTGGCCTTAATATTGAGGTTAATACCCCTACTGTTGCAAGTTCCCATGAGAATTACTGTATTTGGTAATGCTCAGGGGACTTGGGGCTTGTCTGCTCCAAAGACTTACCTATCAACACAGGTACCTTTCAGTACTGATAATTTACTTGCGGGTGGGTGAGTAAGCCACAAACCACACCAGTGACACTCCCAGTGTGCACTACTGCAAAACGCTTACATCAGGGAGCTATGCAAAGAGATTCATCCAAGGTTTAAATCCAGTGTAAAAAAATCTTTAATTTTACACGTAAAGTTTGTACTAAGAGGTTATTTCTTTTATTTAACCAGATGATACAGGTGGAAAAATGTCTGAGGTTTTTCAGTGTTACATGCCATATGAAAATGCCACCCACAGCAACGCACAGCACTGAGCATCTCAGTCTTACACAGCTGCAACCATTGAACCACTGATCTATAGTTCTGAATTTCTTAGAGATATATAGCTCTTCTGTGGGTGCTAAATAATCCTGTTTAGTGCTGCTTTTGTAGGCATGGCATCAGCCCAGTTGCCTCCCACGATTAATGCACAAAGTAATTACATAGGACAAGGAATGTATCTCTGTGATGGGTCTTCTAACACTGTCACTTTTCTAGTGCAGACAATCTTCTTCCTTCTTGTACAGGTAAAGATGTCAGTACAGAGCTAAAAGGAATTCACTGCGTAATTGTGAACCAAATTCTGGAACATCACAACACACACAATGGGCCTGACGTCAGAGAAGTCTGCCACTGTTCCCTGGGCTAGCTCTGACTTCAGAGAAAACAAAGAATGTCTCAGACCAAGATTAAAAAAGTGCTGAGTGAATATGAAAAAACATCTATGCTTTCATACTTTCTGGTCACATCTCCATAAATCCAGATGCTTGCATGTTTGATTTTCTCACCAGTGTGTTGATGTTAAAAGCTCAGGAAAGCAGATCAAGGAAAGTGGGAATAAGAAAAAGAAAAGCAGCCCTATTAGACATTTTGTATGAACTCCTCACTATGAGGAAACAAATACAAAACAAATGTTTTGCAGGTTGCACATGTGAAAGCTAGAACTCTCAAATCAGAATACATCAGAATACACAGGGGGAAACTAATATGATTTTGTGCTTGCCACATAGTGAATTGAAAGTTTGTGCTTTTGTAATTGGAAATAGAGATTAACTAACTTCCCTGTTAGTTCTGATTCCTCCAGAAAGAAAATAACAATCTCCTTAGGCTAGCAATCTTCCTTCATGCAATTATTGGCTTGAAAGAGTAGGCATTTTTCTGCTGCAAATGAAAATTAGAGCTTTGAGATGCACACAGTTGTAGTCACACTCATTAGTTGAAGCAAAATATTAGTCCTGAAGAGGCATTTAGCTATCTGGGTACAGAGATGGATCAGCAGGTACACTTAGCTTGTGCCAGACCTTGTTATTTCTGCAATTAGCAGCAGTCCTCTGCATAAATCACTTTGGCTGTTCCATGCCATGAATAAAAGTTATCTGGTATTTTGGAGTGTATTGCAGTGTGAATGCTGCTGTCACCATGGGTGAAGTGACAGCCCACTACAAAGCAGGTGTTGGAGGGATTTAGGATATGCAGTTCTAGCTGGGTGCTTCTTTTGAGGCAAGTGACAGGAAGCAAGCCCTGCTACTGGCCATCAGATCAAAGCTTAGAAATGCTTAGAGTTCAAGGCAGCCATCTCAGAAAGACAAAGTTTTAATGGAGATAGTTACAGAGAATCTTTGCTGGCCATTCACTCATTGTAATGCAATGAGTAAATAAAGAATAAGACCACACAGAAGTGGTGTGGCAAATTCATGTACTGCACTGGGATCAGGTGTATGCTAGCACTGGTTAGGTGCCTATAAAATGAAAATAAAAATAGATGTAAGAAGAAAAAATAACCCCTTGAATACAAAAGAAAGAATTATTTGCAAAAACACTATAAGGGAATTAAACTTGTTGGGCAGAAAATCTTTTTGATAGCCAGGTATGGTTTAGGTAGCTGCAGATGGGAATCTTTGTGTTAAATACGTGTTTAAGGTCAGAGGAGAGCAATCTGAAATCTGGACAGGGTGCTTTACTTGTGTTAATAATGCCAAATGTCTGCATCTGTATAATTTCCATCCATATCAACAGATCAATTAGTGCCATTTTATCTCAGCGTGAGTTAGTTAACAATTAGTGACACCACGCAGGAGCCCATGTTTTTCCTAAGCAATGAAAAGTTGTGACTTGTATCTGTGTTGAATCTCTGATGCTTCTTTAGTCACATAATGTTGCTGTTATCGTGGGGAGGGAGAGAGAATGAACACTGATTCGGTCCAGGAAGTAGGGAGAAGAAGCCTTTATTTAATTATATACAGCCCCTTTTATACTCTAGTGTTCTTGCATGGTGTAAGGTCATTGGACCACTGGTCATCCACCTCCTAGGGTGATTGGTCCAATTCTACAACAGCCATTTCAAAATATTTCTCTAGTCAGTATCATAACAATCCACAGGTGCAAGATAGAAAAGAATAGTTTACAGAAAACCATAATATTGTTTTGAATAGCTTGCATGGGAAAGACAGAGCTCTCACAAAATGTTACAGTCTCACAAAATACTGCAGAAAGCTGGAAAATTTCGCTGCTGAAAGCTTTTCAGCATCCACAACATAACTTCTGTTTAGTCTAACCACGTTTTATTGAATAATGTTAAATTGCTACTTAATCAGCTTTCCCCATGCTGTATTAAATGCTACGTCTGGGCTGACTGGAAGGGCTGGGAATATATAATGGATCTGCTTTGGTCTCCAGGCCAAGTAGTTAGGCCTGCACTGTCCAGGGCAGGGCCACCTGCAGCAACTTGCCTGCATCCACATGGGCCAACAGATGTTATGGTTGGACTCAATAATCTTATTTTCCAAGCTGAACAATTCTATGATTCTATGTAATTCGCCCTGGTAAGAGGTCTCCTAGGATCTGTTGTGCTCCCACAGCACAGCCTCTCCTGGTGTGCTCCTCGCTCCCTCCCTTGGGCAGGGTGTTCTCCATGTGAAAGATGACATCTGGCACAGATCGTCCTCTGCGAGGCTGCTGCTCACACGCTTTGTGGAGGCCATGACGTGTGCAGAGCTGTCTTTTTTCCTGACCAAACGGCAGTTTCAAGTTGGAGTGCCTTAGCACCATTGTGGGATGCATGTTGACAGCTGGGTGCCACACGCAGAGAGCTGTGCTGGGGACACCAGAGCCTCATGAGACAGCAGCCCTTACAAGCCTCGTCATCTCCCTGCCTCTGTGCAACTGGCACGCAGTCAGGAATGCTATTTGCAAAGGTCATGAGTTGTGGAGACGTCCCTGAATGACCAGCTACCCAGGACATAGAGCTATAGTGTCTCTCTGCTGGTTCTCTTCAAAACCGAGTCTTCTGTGCAAAGCACACATCAGAAGTGTCCCTCCCCAAGAAGGGGGGCTTTTCAGCAGCTACAGAGAGCCTCTGTGATCTCTGAAAAGGGCCACTCTAGGTGCTCAAATACCACTGTGAAGGTACTGCATGGTACGCACACACATATGTACACACTTCAAAAGGCATTCCACCCACACATACAGTTAGATTGTCCTGACTAAAACACTAGAATGGGCCAAAAGCTGTAAACAGAAAAAAAATCCCAAAACCTTGCTGTGTCATGAAACACTTTTTTAGTGGGGCAAATCAGCCATATACAAATAAGAGGGAGCAAAGTATCTCTGGGATATGACTTTGGTCATGCCAAGATATGACTGGCCATCAGAGCAGCCAGGACAACAGCGGACTGGGGTGGTGTCTGTCCAGGGAAGAAGCTCAATTTCCAGCAATGCTGGCAGGTCTGTCCTAGACAGAGCCATGACAGGGGCTCTGGGGCAGGAGGTTCAGCTCCCAGATGAGTTACCACTGCTGTTTCCTTATCTCCTTCCACCAAAATTTCCTGCTGCTTCTCAGCAGGCAGCAGCCTGCAATTCCATGGCTTCTGGGGCTGGCTCACTGGTAGGCTTCCTTCCCCTCACACAGCCCTCCCACACCTCCTGCTCTCTGCTACTGGGCTCTGTGCCCAAAGAACAAGGGATTCAAGCAAGTTGTCCCAGTGGATATCTCTTCCCTCAGGTGCTGTATGACCTGTTCTGCAACTCTGGAAAACTGTGAGATGGCTCCTGGGGCATGCCCATGTGTATGGCTGAGTATGGATGGCTGCCAGAGCCCATTCTGCTCGGAAAGCTGCCATTTCCACATTCCAAGGCATCCTTACCATTTCCTCAACTGTATGCCCCACCCCTTGCCACCAGCAAGACAAGCGGTGACGTATTTGGCTGTTCTGTGGCAAATATTACTGCTTGTCAGAACTTTCAAAGAAACACATCTGTCAGGCTGCTAATTAAAGAGTTCCTGTGTGTGCTGCAAGCCTCTTTTCACCCAAGTACCACACTCATGGTGGAAGTCTCCTTTCTTCACTTACGTAGAGTTGTAAGCATGGCACAAACAAGCCATGCTCCCTCCTACAAACGAGTGTAATCGGACACAGGTACTTCTGGGTCTCGCATTTGGGGCGATTTAGACAAAAAGTCCCAGGAATAATTCCAGTGTGCATATGTGTCAGGGGGAGGGTGCTGTTTCCTGGGAAAAGGGTTCTTTCCCCCCATCCTCTCTGTGACAAAGCTGAGAGACAAAAGCATGTTCTCAACTCTCTTCATCTCATACTGTGCCTCCTCCTATGTCGTACAGTAGAAGTTCTCTTGTGGCTTCCCAGGGAAGCACCTGGTGCAGCTCCCTGGTACTGGAGGGAGAGAGATGCCAAGCTACAGTCTCAGTAGCATTAACCTGGGACAGGATCCTGGTCACTCCAGTCCTCACACGGCATCTGTCTGCCCCAGTGCTACTATTTTCTTGCATAAGAACTGAGGTAGCCCAGTAAACAGGGACAGGCTTTGGAAACTGCTAACTCCATGTTTTGTAGCGTGCCTACAAAGATGTGCCATGCATATGCCAGGGCATGCTGGACTCAAAAGCCTATTAGGAATACACAAGCAGATTGCTCTGGTCAGCAAGAATGAAGCCTGGTGTAGTCCATGCCTGCATTATCTACAGGGTGTGGATCCTGCAGCAAACCAGCCTCTCATAAAACCAAGTAATTATTTAACTCCAGACCGGAGTCCTGGCAAAGCCTAGTATGTACACAGTGTAGATGATCATGGAACCAAGGCCCTGGAGCAAAGCAACAAACCAACCAACCAGACAATACAGGCATATGGTCCAACAGTCTGCCAAAAAAAAAAAAA